>JAWDGP010001430.1:230000-270000 GCA_033675545.1 Elysia crispata
CTTGATAAATAAGTGTGTAACTTGCTCCTACCATCATAGTGGCTCAGGTACGTTCTGAAGATCCATAATTTGGACCTCCCTAATTACAGTGATCTGAGGGCGGAGCACCTCTGCCCAGGTGCTGGATCTCGGGGCAGTTTCCCAGGCGATCCGGGCTAGCAGTATAGCCGGTAGACCTGAGCTAGATATCTAGATAGACATGGACCTCATTGGGAAACACCTGGCCTTCTAAGTCTGCACAGATTTACGCTCTTTGATTATAATTTGAAACAGTAAAGTAAAAATTCCTACTGGAACTGTCATGCGCAGTAAATGCGATGGAAGATCAGATGACTTTGCTGGTATACATTACGTTTCGAATCGGAATTCTGACCTAAGACGTTGATATTAAGTATGAAGACTATGTAAGGAAGGTTAGTGTATGTCTGATTTGACGAGACTAGATCGTTTTTTATTAAATCATGCCACCTAGATCTTCCATCCTCCTTGACAAATAAACGTGTGTTTGTTTGTGTGTGTTTGGGTCACTTCAGGGCGAAAAGAAGCAAAGTTTGCAAGGTGTTCCAGCCGGTGTTCCTAGTTTACACAGAATAAATTAGTGCACTCTGCGCCATCTATCCTCTCAAGGATTTTCTATTTCTAAGCAGTGCGTGGGAGGAGGCGAATGTAAACAGAAGCCAGAGGCTTGAGTGAATTTCAAAACTCCCAGCGATTCAACTTATGCGTATTCATCGGATGTTTGATATCGGCCGGATACAACAAAGTTGCTTGGCAGTTTTCTGTAAACAAGTAAAAATGAAACAGAGTTCCCAAAACATTCACCGTTCAAGATAATGCTAGCTAGAACTTGTGAAACAAATATCGGTAGTTAAGGAAACGAATGTCTTGCAGCATTGACTTCACTTCAGCAAGTACTTTCTTTGATAATATCTACATTCCAGTATCAACACAAGGGTTATAATAATCTATGCAAGCTACCAGAGTCTAGTCCATTCAAAGTGTCTGCGTGTGACAGGAGCTACAGCTTACGACATACAAAGTTTCAAATATTTGTCTTGATGGGAGTCCAGCCCATACTAAGCACCAAGAGAACCACGACACAGATAATACCTGCAGGCCCGATCATAATAAAATCTTAAAGAAAATTCAGCTTTAAAGGCTATCTCGTCATCTTTAATAGCATATTGATGAGGAAAACACATTGAATCATCTGTCTTAGCATCACCCGGATCCTAGTACCCAGCAGAGCTCACTAAGTCGGGACATTAACATCTTTAGCGTGTGGGTCTCCAGTTAGACAGCGCCAGTCCACTCCTCAGTCCTCAGTCCCAAATCTAGCGACCCAAGGGGAGAGATAATTATGTCTTTAGGGCAAGTCAATACTACCATCGAATCCGTCAAACCACATACTATGTCAGCACTAGTTGCCAGGAGATACAAGAGGCTCTAATGGAATCTGAAGGAAGAATCGCCTCAAACCCGACATTATTTTCTGTCATGTTTAATTGATTTTTATGACGGAAAATAATTATCACTGCAAGAACTGTTGAATTTATAAGAAATTTCCATTGAAGAAAGAACAATGGAACAAAAAGAGTCATCATAACCATCTTTCTCCTTCTCTTCCTTGGCCTTATCCTCCTTCTCATCATCATAAAAAAGAACAAAAAAAAAAAAAAAAAACCAACACCGAGAACAAAACTGGCAGAAACAAATTGTCGGCATTGTTTTTTTGGGGAGCTGAATTTAATGGATCACCAAGTACAAAAAAAGTAATTTGAAGGGAATAATGGGTTTATAAACACAGGAGCAATAAATCAAAAGATTAAAGAAGTGTCAAGACATCTGAATCCATAATTATCTTAAAGTTTTTTTTAAAGGAAATTAAAAATCAAACAAGATACCAAATTTATTCCCGAAAGAAAATCAAAACTAAATTCCTTCTACAAAACTAGAAAAAAAAAATCCAACAATTGAGTAGCAAAAAAATTCGCATCAGAAAGCCAGAGCACAAATGATGGAAAATTGTTAAGGTGTCTCGTGTTTCAGCAAACATCTGCAGCGGCGAGGTTTGAATTGAGCAATCAATGTTTTCATAATTGGAAACAAAACGGAAAAAAAAGTAACTTAGCTGATGCATCGGATATTTCTAGAATTCTGTTAAACTTGTCTAAAATTCTGAAAGAAAAATGGAGTGATAAATCCTGGGACGCTGAGGTCACTCGATCAGAGGCCGCTAACTATTAAGTGTGTGTGTGAGAGAGAGAGAGAGAGAGAGAGAGAGAGAGAGAGAGAGAGAGAGAGAGAGAGTGAGAGAAAGAAAGAGACAGAGAGAGAGACGGACAGAGAGAGAGAGAGAGAGAGAGAGAGAGTGAGAAGGAAAGAGACAGACAGAGAGAGACGGACAGAGAGAGAGAGAGAGAGTGAGAAGGAAAGAGACAGAGAGAGAGAGAGAGAGAGAGAGAGAGAGAGAGAGAGAGAGAGAGAGAGAGAGAGAGAGAGAGAGAGAGAGAGTGAGAAAGAAAGAGACAGAAAGAGAGAGACGGACACAGAGAGAGACGGACACAGATATATATATATATATATATAGATAGAGAGAGAGAGAGAGAGAGAGAGAGAGAGAGAGAGAGAGAGAGAGAGAGAGAGAGAGAGAGAGAGAGAGAGAGAGAGAGAGATCGCTTGATTTATACTGCACTTGGTGACGTTTGTTATCAGTGTGGTCTGCATGTGTCGAGATAATTCCTAGTCTCAAGAATACCACACAATATTGAGGCTTCTATCGTGCAATGACATGGAGCTACAACTTTGCGAATTGATCATATTTTGCTAATAGTTATTGTCTTACATTCTTGGCGAGATGTGAGCCTTAAAACCTGTCGTAACTGAGGCATCACAGCCTAAAGCAAGACCATACACAACAACATTTTCTTCTGAGTTATCGACTTAAGGTATTTGAAAACTATACCAAAAATTAAAACGAAAGCCTTTTAAACTTCTCTTTTGGAACATGGGAAAACTTCAGAGCTGATATGCTTAGAACAAGATGTCATTATGATGCGATCCTTTGTAACTGTCGTTCAATGATCACCATTGAAGTTGGTCTATTTTAGTGTCTAATGAATATTCTTGTGACAGCTGTTTGGTTTTTTTTTTAATTGAGAACTCAGAATCGTTGTGGTATGATCAATTATATGTTTGTTCAAAGTTTTTTTTTTCTGTTTTACAAACTTCTGTGAGTTTGTCGATATTCTTACAGAGTTAAAACAAGTCCATTCAACTATTGTATTATGAAGTTAAAGTTTTGCTTGGGCTGAAAATAGCTGAATTACCTAGATGGACTGTCAGCAAGTTCAGTCGGCGCTACCGAAACACGTACCGATCTTTGATCGTGCTGATAACTCGTTTTCAAGGTCCGGGCACTGAGAAGTTAGTTGATAGTCATTGAGCTTTGAGGACCAAGTCAGAACTGTACGGAGATCTAAATTTTGAGCCTCTTTACTTGTACATGTAAATTCAAGAGGTAGATTTTACTCATAATTTTGATCGCATTTTAACCATTTAAAGCAAGATTGTGCTTCGTCGTGAAAGATTTTCTCTAAATTTAAGACAGCCAAGCGTTGGGTTACGATAAGCGGCCAGATAGGATATTAAAGCAACGATTGGTATTGGGAAGTGATAAAGTGGCTTTTCCTATCTTGTGAGATGATTATTTGCTTACAAATTATGACATTGCTATAAATATATTATAACTCCTTTTGATTTCGATTCGGGCAAAAAAGAAACCATTGCATTAAAAATAGCACATCTGTAACAGTTCAATGAACTCGCTATATAATAAGAGTAAGTGATAACTTGTGACGAATCATAAAACTTGTAGCTGTTTCCCAAGTCCACCTGTGTTAGGACGCCCTTGCGCTAAGTGATGCGGGCAAGGCCCCCAGGGCTTTCTTTATGAAACAAACTTTATCAGGACTGACAAATTACAACTGGTTTTTAATGAAAACAATCTATCTTATTAATAATCGTGTGGGGCAAAATAAATCATAAAGAATTTCCGCAAGGCTATGAACCTGTAGGCACTTTTAAAGAGAGTTCATAGACTTCTTTAGTGTTTAAAAAAGCTTTTTATATACCGTAGGTCAGGATGGCACAGATTTCACAACTAAATTTTAATAGCTAGATTGGATTACAAAACTTCAACATTGGAACTGGATCCATTTCACAAACAATATAATATAATACAAAGAGTCTGTTTCATACTTTGAGTTGAAAATAATACTAAACAATCTTGCATCACGCCAAATACATCTCTAAACACGATACATATTGAGTCGACATGTGTATGTGAGAAAAGCTTGTACAAAATACGGACTCGATTCCTTCGATTTCTTAGCTACAATTCTTCTTATTACGAACTCAGTGCATTACAAACATCTGCCGCTCGTCTTGCGTGGAAACAGAGAGGGCAAATATTAGTTTGTGGATTAAAAAAAGTTAGAACCTAGGATTTAAAGATGGCATGCAAGCAATGAGATCCGTCCAATACCGAAACGAGAAACAAAAAGAAGAAATCGTGGATTGAAGGATCTCCGAAATAAATACGTAAAACAAAAAAATAAAATAAAATAAAATAGAGGCCAATTTTACTGCTTCATCTGTTTCCGTTAAAAACAAAAATAGGAGGAAAAGGCTGACATTACCTGGGGTTTGCGGACAGGAAGTAGAAGTAGGATCACTATAAACAAAATGTTGAGTTACGTAATCAAGACAACGAGGCTTGAGTAGTGTGTGCTCACTTGTGAAAAACGTGTACGGGACAAAGAAACTGGAAAAGGTTAATTGCAAGCCAGCTGGTTTAAACTTATTTCAATAATAATAGAGTGAAAGGTCCAAAAAGGAAGCTAGGAAGAGAGAGAGAGAGAGAGAGAGAGAGAGAGAGAGAGAGAGAGAGAGAGAGAGAGAGAGAGAGAGAGAGAGAGAGAGAGAGAGAGAGAGAGAGAGAGAGAGAGAGAGAGAGAGAGAGAGAGAGAGAGAGAGAGAGAGAGAGAGAGAGAGAGAGAGAGAGAGAGAGAGAGTGAGAAGTGGGAGGGGGAGGAGATAGAGAGGTAGAAAATATAACCGAGTAGAAGATGCAGGAAATAACGAAATCAAAATCGAAATGCTATCGTGATATAAATGAGTAATGAAATAATGATACTTTCAGGGATTTTTCTTTAAAAGTAGATGGATAGATAAATATAAAGCAAAAACGAGCTGATAGACTATGTTAGTAAAAAACGGTGCAAGACATGCTCTCTGTAAGCGGCAAGGCGGAACTATAAGTCAAGAGTTCGAATCTTTCAAAGAGCGAAAACATTTTCATTAATTTTGACTCAAAACCTATTTTGAACAACTGCTGAGCATAACCTGAACTTCAAATTCTTTTTTTTAACTTACTAATATTACAATCATCTGCCTCTATCCTTTTATCTAGAGGTTGTTTTTGTGGTACTAGCACTAATTAACCATTTAGTTGTCAGAATCATTGGTACCTTGTATTGGTAATTTAATAATGGTATAGCTACTGGTACAAGTAATATGTGTTATGCCATCTTGAAGCGCAGTGATTACGAAAATCCGGCATATTAATTTCCTTACATATTACATAGCTCCTGATATAACAAACACTTGAATTGCTTAGCAACCCGGGGTAAACACGGGCACAGTGTAGCTATTTAAAGCTTATTCGCTATCCCAAGATCCATCATTATCTCCTATTTCTCTCTAAGCTCAGATTGCCCTCCTCCGCTTTCACGTACCATCTGACGGGTGAGTGCCGTATGCGTCATTCCTGGAGTAAGTACAGACAGGCTTCCCAGCTAAGCACCAATCACGCAGTGATTTTATTCTACCCCAAAAATAATGAAACTGTTGTTTACTGGCATTTATCCGCATATAAACATCTGTTAACGTTCTCATACCTTAACTAGTTATTAACAACTTGAGAAAAAGATCGAAGAAATACCTAGATCTAGAAGAAATCTATATAACTGATGTAAATCAATACATTTTGTATTTATTTTCTTGTGAATATGAAAGTTATTATTTGTACTCTGTTATCGCATATGTATTAAAAATAAAGAGATGAAACGTACGATACATAGATATCTGGCGTCAGGTTTTGGATGTGATGAATGAGACGCTGTACACTGGCACAATCGAAGGAGTTGAAACTGTCGTTGCGATTAGTGACCAATAGCATAACTGAGGCCCTTCATTGACGATTTAAATTTTTTGTCAATGTTTCGACACAGTTTTCATAAGATGGATTTATAGTAGAAAGACACTGAGAAAGGTTAAAAAAAAACATTGATAATTTAATCTTTCAGTCTAATATCTTTAGACTGCAAGATGAGAGTGACACAGAGAGAGAGAGAGAGAAAGAAAGAGAGAGAGAGAGAGAGAGAGAGAGAGAGAGAGAGAGAGAGAGAGAGAGAGAGAGAGAGAGAGAGAGAGAGAGAGAGAGAGAGAGAGAGAGACAGAACAAATTGGTAAAGTTGCATATGACTTACCTTTCCCAAAAAGTTACTCCATGAGATAAAAAATAAAGTGATTGAATTTGAAAATAATATGCACGCACACTGAAACATCCAAATATAGAAATGTTTTCTTCCACAAATAAGTTAAGAAAATTAATTTACTAGTAATCTAAGGCAATGTTTTAGGAGTTCATTACAAAAAAAAAAGCCCAGAAATTAAACTTCTGTTACACCCAGAGGATGAGATTGTTCCTAGTTGGACAGGCAGACTTTGAGAGGACAGAACACAAGGCTGTGGCTAAACAGAACTGTGACAAGCAAAACGCGCTCAAGATAGGCTACCCCTACCCAGGGCGAGCGAGGGAGAGCTATTGGCGTGCGGCGGCTGCTGTAGACTCGCCTAGCTTGACCTGGCCTCGCCTTTCGCGCCTGATTTATCTCCTGGTCTACCCTGGCCCACTTAGTTTGAAGGTTAGCGTTAACATCGTATCACCGAGCTAGAGTCAGAGACCTGGAGAAGAGCCATAGACAAGGACATACACAGGACAAAGATTAGCTGGTCATGAACGAAATATTCGAACGTCAGAAAATCAATCTGCAGTGGCTACAATCCACCAAACTTGGTCACTGGATAAAGGTCGTGCAAAATAATCGCACTCACAAGAATGCGGTGAAAAACACCTATCAATAATGTTTTCGTAAATGAGAGGGTGAAAAAGGAAAACAGAGGGTAATTGGGAGGAAAAGGTAAGTGAGAAAGAGAAATCCCATTAATCCTATAGATAAATAAAATGAATAAACCGAAAAATAGACCAACAGGCGGGTAGGAAGATAGACAAACAGCACTATACAGGGTGTTGCAGGCGCGATATTTCTTTTAAAAATAAGTTTCAGTTTTTAGATTGTACAAATTAAACAAAATCTTCCTCGTAAAACATATCACATTTGGTATTAGATGGAGAGAGAGAGAGAGAGAGAGAGAGAGAGAGAGAGAGAGAGAGAGAGAGAGAGAGAGAGAGAGAGAGACAGACAGACAGACAGACAGACAGATAGACAGAGTGCATGAGACAATAAAAGTACCCAGGGGACTTCGATTCGAAGCAGATAATTTCACAGAAAATCAGAAAATAAACCGCATTAATCCAGCAAAGTTGGCGTCCTCCCCTTCCCCTCCACCAGCACACATAACATGATAGCATCTAATTGTATCTCTCAGCAAGCGACGGGTGTCTTCTCGGGCCACAGCAAGAGGCGTGAGACTTGTGATAATCACCAGATGGACGGCTCAGAGCCAGCTTGACCGTAAACTAGCCAGGAACAATGTGCACTTAACGTCAACTCTTCGGGTCACCCGCAGGCCACCACTCTGGTCCCCAGTTCTGCTCGCCTGAGCATGGGAGATAATTAACAGAGAGCGATTACCTGAAGAATGACAGGTTGTCTCCCCGAAACACCATCAAAACACATACTCAGTCCACCATCAACAGGTACACCCTGGATAGCACACATACCCAGTCGACCAGCAACACCCATACCCTGGAAAGTACCAACACATACACTCAGTCCATCTTATTCCCAGAGAAATCATGGGGAGATCACTGTCTCTGTGCAGATCCTGGTCTTAACAATTAAGTCTGGGGTCAGAACGAGATACAAAGTCACGGCTGACCAGTTATATTGCTGCCTCTGCCAAGAACAGGTGCATAAATAGGAAATCAGAAGATTATTTTAGGAATACTGTCCAGTTAACATCAGGCTGATCTAAGATTTTGTTATTTAGATAGATAGAAAGGTAGAGTGGGAGAGAGAGAGAGAGAGAGAGAGAGAGAGAGAGAGAGAGAGAGAGAGAGAGAGAGAGAGAGAGAGAGAGAGAGAGAGAAAGAGAGAGATGAGAGAGAGAAAGAGAGAGGGAGGGAGGGAGGGAGGGAGAGACAGAGAGAGAGACAGAGACAGAGACAGAGACAGAGGCAGAGATAAGAACTAGATAAGGAAGAAAAATCCTACAACATGCAATCAATAATTCAACAATCGAACACAAAGCCCTTGATATACATGTTCAATATCGTTTCACTCCAAAATTTTTTCCCCATGTCCAAAATTTCTGAAGCTTGATAAGTTAGTGTGTGACATTCTTCTTGCCCGTAAACCACATTCATGGTCCTCTTCCAACTCTTTTGTCTCTTTCTACCCTTTTCCCAACGTTTCGCGTCCTCCCCCTCTCTTTGTCTGATCACATTTTTCCCTATCATGAAAAAAAAAATTTGGCTTATATCCCAAGTCGGAGCAGAGCTCAGAGTCACCAAGAAACAACTGAATAACCCCAGAAACGGTGCGTTAAGCTTAGTGTTTATAAGGAGTGGAGCAGTATATGTCCCGAGGGTGAGATATTTGAGAATCTCCTGAATGAAGAAGCTATGCTTTAGCCCACTTATCTAGATAAGGCTGACTTAGAAGAGAAGGAAAAGATAATTTCCTCATTCCACTGTTTCAAATGAATAAACTAGAGCAGCAAATGTGTTCAAGACATTCGCACAATCGTATTAAACGCCGTGATTTACAGCCCAAAATGTTGGCAGTCTTCGTTGACACGCAAAGAAATAACGATGAAAACAGAGTGTATTGGCCTGAACTCATTCTTTATGTTATGTTTTACAATGGAGAAGAGTGGTAGGGTCAGACACCCTCTTGAGCAGCTAGGCTTATCAACATGCAGAACGTAAGTCGTTAACATGCCAAACGATTGGAGCCATAAATTTTCTTCCTAGGAATCGATTCCATTTAAATTCAAGCTGATCCCGCAGTATCGATATCATTTGTAAGTCTCAGTCTGCTCCTGTCACATCCAGATTTATTGATGATTGTAAAAAAAGCTTTTTTCTAAGTTATTCAGCGGTAAAAATATCAGTGAAATATCTGAAACTATGAAGAAACATAATAATTAAAGTGTGGTTTTAAAAAGCTAAGAAAGAAGATGGTGGATCTATATTTAATTTTTTTTCTTTTTGATAAAATTAATAATTTCAACATGACTACTCACAAAAATAGATTCTAGTCTCAATCAATCAATCAACCAATCAATCAGGTGCTGTACTTTTTAGCGTAGGCGATCAGGATCTTCCACGCATCTCTATCTCTGCCAGAGTTTCTGTCACTCTTTATACTTCGAGCCTCTTGTAAGTGTGTAAGGCTTTTAGCAGAAAATATATCATAATGTTTAAAAAGTTGTTAGGAATTGAATTCCCTCAATTCAAAGTCCATTTGAAAATCCATCATCATGATAGGCTTCGCTTGCAGCGGTCCTCCATAATTGATAAGGATATTTTTTGAGCACCTGGGACAAGAGGAACCCATCAATCCCTGGACTAATCCATTGTACCAGAAGCTTGAGGATTCAACCTCCCACCTCCCACCTCCCACGCCCGCTCTCCCTTTACTATAGAACTTTTATTTTCTTCTACTTTTTCTCACTTAACTATTAGCTTCGGCGTTTGCATTTTGACTTCTAGTCCATTTCCAGTCTGATTTATTGTCATGCGTTTTATGAAATATTTTGTCTTCAGTTTGAATGTTGTTTGCTATTTCTCAGTCGAACGTGAAATGTAATATGATTTCAATAAATTTTTCTTAATGTGTTAGATTGCAGTTTTCACTTTTATTTTCATCGTTTTTTGAAAAAAAAATACAAAAATATCTTTATATTGAATTTTTTTTATATTTTCTCAGAAATTATTTGGAATATGAGAGATGTTAGTGTTAACTATTTTTCTAGATATCACTCCTCTCTGTGTTACTGTCTCTTTCCTATCTAGATTGATTCTGGAAAAAAAAATCAATACATCACGAATTGGTGACAAAATAGGCCATAAAGAGAAAGGTAAAACGATATATATATATATATTATATAGAAAAAAATGAAATTTTCTCTTAATGTCATTATCATCTTCTGTTTCCACAATTCATTCCATGTCGCTGAGTGCAAACATTTTCTGAGTACGAAAAAAAGGTCGTTGCTTCATAAAACACCATCAAATATTTTTCAATGCTACAGGAAATTCATTGACACTTCAATGTCAACAACAAAAAAAGCACATCATTAAGACAAATAGGCCCCGCTTTACAATTATATTGAAGGTGCCTGTTTACCACAAAGAGCGGTTCAATAAACATCTCTTAGACAAGTAATCGATGTATCCTGTGTGAGCCCAGCATTCACCACAGAGCTAATTATGAAGCCTTTCAGAGCGCTTATTAAAAGGGCTCGTTGAAAGTTTTCCCATATCTCAATAATAGTTTACACATCTATAAAATGAACTTTCCATTTATTTGGTATCCTCTGAAGCAGATGCGGTTGTCTCAAAATGCATTTAACGTATGTAGAGAGAGAAATTATGAGCTGGAGAAGATCTACTTTTTGGACAGACTTGGTCTGTACACTTATTCATTCTATAGAATGATGCATACATGAGGTTAAAATTCTACAGGATATCATACTCTCTCTAGCATTCTACGTGGTTGTTTCTCCTTTCTAGAATTACTACTTACACAATCATCATAATCAATGGAATGATTTTTTTTTCTTCTTCTATGTTTCCATCTACTTCCTCTCCTCCTGGGCCTCTTTCTTCTTCTTCTTCTTCTTCTTCTTCTTCTTCTTCTTCTTCTTCTTCTTCTTCTTCTTCTTCTTCTTCTTCTTCTTCTTCTTCTTCTTCTTCTTCTTCTTCTTCTTCTTCTTCTTCTTCTTCTGCTTCTTCATCATCATCATCATCTTCTTCATCTTCTTTGAATAGGTTTTAATCAGAAAGGAAAAATATCACTTTGAAAGCGACTCTTTGGAACGGAGGGTTAAGAGATGTATGCCAACAACTACTAGATATATACTGAATTAAAGCAGTATGAATGAGTGATTGAATAGTTTGAAGATCGATGGGAAGAAATAAGATATTTAAGGTTTCTTGTGATTAGCAGCACACAAAACCCTCTTTTTCAAAGTGTCACTTTAAAATCTATTATCTTTTCTTGCATCAGTTAACTGGTAAAAGTTGGATGTGGACTCCAAAAGCATACCTCTAACAAAATAATTAGTATATAAATCAAACCGTGTTAAAATAGGTAGAGAAGGCACGGGGAAAAGAACTTTGCTTTAAAAAAGATATCTTTTCTTGAAAATGATTAAATGCATTTTTTTTGGATCGGTATTTTTTATGTCCAGAACATCAGTCCACTTAACACCTTCTACAACACGTAAAGTGCCACACAAGAGAGCTTTTAGGACAAGATTTTAATGTTGGATAATTTATCTTTCAAAACAAGACAGGCCGTCTCAGGTTAAAGTTTCCACAACTGACAAATTACAGGTTTTGAAATAATGGCCTCATAACTTCCATCAAGGTTTTAGCTGTTAGAAGATGAAACACGAAGCTCTTAACCTTCTCCTGGTAGCGGGTATGTCATAAAAATAAGGATATAACTTTAAGAAGCCCTTGTATCCTACACAACGGATCTTCTGTGTGATTGCGCTGCATGTTCTCTTGGTTCTGTCGTTAATGGTGAAAACTTTCATCAAACGAAAACAAAAGTGTTTGCTAATCAGCTTTAAATCATGAGACTTGAGGTCAGAATCTGTCGGGAGCTAGCTCGCCTGTCGGCGCGGCTTGAAGCTGACACTGGCAACCTGAGACAAGGCTGCGACGCTGTCTCCGCCCTACGCGATTTAGAAGGAAAACTGGGAGGTGTGGATTGGGTTCCTCCCCCCCCCCAAGTAGCCCGCTAGATTAATCGATTTACTTGGACTCGGTTTTTTTCCTTCATTCTCGTATTACTGTTAATTTAATCCCTGACAAATGTGTCTTGAATTTAAAGACAAAAAAAAAAAAAAAAAAAAAAAAAATGAAATAGAAAACAACTATTTTCACACTCGATAATTTGTTTTCAAACTAACCCGTTTAGTTTTCACATCAATAATTATATAAAATCGAATCAGCATTGCTTTTGTCTTTTATAAGCTAATCGACCATACAAAAAAGTCATATAAACTTACATGCATGTATGCATGCATACGTACAAACAAACAAACAAACAAACATACATACGTACATACATACAAACACGTCATACATATATAATGTAAACATACATGAGGGCGATGACCAAAAAAAAAAAAAAAAAAAAAAAGAAATTCTATAAGAACTATAAGAGGTAAAATATCTTTTACCCGAGCTGGATGTTTCATCGAATATCTAAATAGAAAGACACCAAAACTATTAAAGTTCTACACTGGTAGGAAAAAGAAAGTGAGATGAGGCGCTTATGCTAGGAAGATCTGACAAAAAAACAATATTGTTATCCAGGCGTTAGGGCCGCCAGAAGTGTTGTATTATTAATGAGGCACGGCTAAGAGTGCTGCTTGGCCTTACTCCAAAATCTTGTCTATGGCCTCAGGTTACAAGGGGTGAACATTGACAGAACTTCAAAACACACAGACCGCCTCACTAACAGCATGCGCCAAGCAAGCAGTAAACAAGAGCGTATTGATTGGGGGATAACTGCGCAACAATTGAATAGTAAGATGTTTGGAGTTGTACCGCTTCTTACCACGGGCTTCATGGACTCCAAAGTTCGGTCCTTGAGAAACTGGTATGGCAAGAACTAACCCCCCCCCCCCACCCCCCGGGGCCCCCATCCACAAATTAAAAAAAAAAAGATATTACACAAAAATGCGCTTGCCGCTATATTATATAATTATTAGCTTTTTAAGACAGCTGACATTTATTAGTTTCCTACCCCTAATAAACAATAAGAGGAAAGGGTTTCATTATTGCAATACAGGACATTCGTAGTTTTGAAATCAATCACTGCTTGTCATTTGAGACACACACAATGAACTGAAAGATATTCAGCCTCATATAGATATAGCTGAGCCTATGAAGGTTGACAATAATCATGGCAATAAGAAGGCTACAAAGTGGTGGAAAGTTGCGTCAAGATTCTTGTGAAGAATGCCTATGATAATCGTTTTCCTACACTCTCAAAAACCGAATCTGGAGTCGATATTTTTAAATACCGAATCCGGCTTTTGGCCATATTATCCTCTGCATAATCAGTATTCTATGCCAGACAAAGGCACAAGTCGAGAGGTATTTGCTTATCAATATTTTATAACGCTTCCCAATCTCGATTATATTATTTTTTTGGGGGAATGAAGATTTACCATGCTGAGACGCTACCGTAAGAGGTTATCGTGCTGTTCACTACAACCGCGTTTGACTCAAGCGCTTTTTAAATTCTTAACGGAGCTTGTTTCTGCTTATATTTCAAAAAAATTTCCACAGCCATTCGGAACAAGAAAACAAAAATATCAACGATGGCGAATTTTTTCCTTTATAGAAGTTATGACAGGAGTCTCTCTGCCAAGTCGCCATAGGAAAAAGGCCCACTCGCATTTGGAGTTTTCTCTGTTTTAGTCACGACTTCCATAATTGGTAGTTCTTAGGTCCCTGTGCTGGCCGTATTGTGGTGTTCGAAGCTTATTCACACAGACACGAATCAGACCCAGACAGACTGAGCATCTAGGGCCACCCATCCTATCTTTAGCACAGGATCACAGATCCCCCACACCTCTAATTATCATCAAACAACCGCTGCCAAGGATCGATCGCGGGGTGAGTACTCAAGGAAACTCATCAGTTTGGATTCCTCACAACTGAGCTATTATTTCCCCGTCTGAATCGTGCTTGGGATCTCGTAGCCTTCAATCATATCAGCTGATCATAAGGATTCCTCTCCCAAATATTGCTCTCTGCTCTAACTCCCTCCTCATACCCCCCCCCCCCACGCTCTATCTCACTTCTACTTCTATCTGTATCTTTTCCTACCGTATGATTATGTCTTCCACCCACCGCATATATCGCCCATGGTAATGCTCTTATCCATCCAAAAATCAATTCCTATATTACTCACAAAGGATCCCAATCATGGGTTTCAAATGATGCTGCCACACGTTCAACAGGACTCAACGCTTCTGATCTTCAAACTCTAACAATTATGAGGATCGATTGTGGTTTTGGGCCATCGCCCTTATATCTGCAAGCAGCTGATCCCCTGGGTTCGACTCCTGCTCTCGACAGGTCTGTCACAGGCCTGGAATCTTGGGATATGCCTTAACCTTTTCTTTGATCTGCTGGAAAATATAAGGTTTATTTTTTGACTGACCTTATGAAATGAAATGAACACAACGAGTTCATTGCGTTTTGGTGCTAAAAATGTTTACTACTTACAGAATTGGATCTCATTGGTTAATTCCCATATCTAATGAAGATTTGCTGCCCTTTAAAAAGGAGGTGGAACAGAACCAAAAACGCAGTCACAATAGAAACAAAAATCATGAAGATAGAAAGACTATAGTTTTGGAAAAGCACATTTTCCGCTTGTGCAATGAAACTTAAAGGATAATAAGGAGTGCGGGTGAAACGTGACAGGGCCATATAAATCCGGATATTTTTCTCTCAATGTCATAAATCTTCAATACTACTTACAAATTGGTGAACAGCTTGAAATTAAACAAATTATCTCAACTTTAATATCTTTGAAGACTGTCTTTTTCAACGAACGTTTATGAAAATGATCGAGTTTCACGTTTGCAAGCTAGACAGTTTGAAAGTTTAAAGATAATTATTTTTGCATTTCCAGCAGTTGACAAGTAGCAAATTGAAAGAGAGAGAGAGAGAGAGAGAGAGAGAGAGAGAGAGAGAGAGAGAGAGAGAGAGAGAGAGAGAGAGAGAGAGAGAGAGAGAGAGAGAGAGAGAGAGAGAGAGAGAGTAAGAAACAACTTGCTAGATAGGCATCGATAAAGAGAGGGAAAGAGATGGACAGAGAAGAAAGAGAGACAAGAGATAAGAAAAAAAGAAACAAAGAATTATATAGAGATAGCTAGATTGATAGATAGATAGATAGATAGATGGATGAATAGAGACAAAAAGAAAGAGAGAGAGAGAGAGAGAGAGAGAGAGAGAGAGAGAGAGAGAGAGAGAGAGAGAGAGAGAGAGAGAGAGAGAGAGAGAGAGAGAGAGAGAGAGAGAGAGTGAGAGAGAGAGAGAGAGAGCAATGGAAAGAGAGAAAGAAAGGGTGGCCCTGAAGAAATAATGATATATAGAGAAAGCGAGAGAAAAGTTGCTCCTCAGGAGAGAAATCAGGTTGAAAAATAGCAGATACTGCAGGGAGCAAAATTTCACCGTCCCTCTCTACTTCTCTCTGCACCTTCCACTAGCTACCGCCTCAGGTCAGATTTCTGGCCTTGAGCCTAATAAGGTCAACCGGATCTCAGAACCAGAAAGCCTGGACTGAGAACTCTAGGTCTGACCTATCCTCATGACGGGATACCGCCAGTATCTCAACTTGAAGCTTTATATCTCCAGGTCTGACCTATCCTCATGATGGGATACCGCCAGTATCTCAACTTGAAGCTTTATATCTCCAGGTCTGACCTATCCTCATGACGGGATACCGCCAGTATCTCAACTTGAAGCTTTATATCTCCAGGTCTGACCTATCCCCATGACGGGATACCGCCAGGATCTCAACTTGAAGCTTTATATCTCCAGGTCTGACCTATCCCCATGACGGGATACCGCCAGGACCTCAACTTGAAGCTTTATATCTCCAGGTCTGACCTATCCCCATGACGGGATACCGCCAGGATCTCAACTTGAAGCTTTATATCTCCAAGTCTGACCTATCCCTGTGACGAACTCCCGGGAGTATCTCAACTTGAAGCTTTATATCTCCAGGTCTGACCTATCCCCATGACGGGCTACCGCCAGTATCTCAACCTAAAGCTTTATATCTCCAGGTCTGACCTATCCCCATGATGAACTACCGGGAGTATCTCAACCTAAAGCTTTATATCTCCAGGTCTGACCGTTCCCTTTGACGAACTACCTTGAGTATTCCAACTTGAAGCCTTATATCTCCAGGTCTGATCTATCCATTTGACGAACTACCGGGAGTATTTCAACTTGAAGATTATATATCTCCAGGTCTGGCCTATACATATGACGAGCTACTGGCAGTATCTCAATTTGGAGCTTCATATCTCTAAGTATGACCCATACTTATGACGAGCTGCCGGGAATATTTCAACTTGGAGCTTCATATCTTAGGTCTGACCTATCCCTATGTCAAGCTTCCGGCAGTATCTCAACTTGGAGCTTCATATCTTAGGTCTGACCTATCCCTATGTCAAGCTTCCGGCAGTATCTCAACTTGGAGCTTCATATCTTAGGTCTGACGTATCCCCATAATGCGATGCCGGCAGTATCTCAACTTGGAGCTTCATATCTTAGGTCTGACGTATCCCCATAATGCGATGCCGGCAGTATCTCAACTTGGAGCTTCATATCTTAGGTCTGACGTATCCCCATAATGCGATGCCGGCAGTATCTCAACTTGGAGCTTCATATCTCCATAACAATAAATTTAAAAATAATTTCATCCAGACGTTGGCAGAAGCTCTGAAGTATTGGAAAAGAAAGGATCACCAAAAACTCTTTGTTTCCTTACTAAGAGAAATAAACACCACAGATAACTATAACAACAAATAACAAGAACAGCATCGACAATATTAATAATAATAACAAAAACAAGAACAACAAAAACAACAGCAATAAGCCTTTTAAAAAAAACAGCAACAACAAATACATCACTATCATTATGAAAGAACAGATTATACAGAGTGTAGCAACAACAAGGTTACATAAACCTCATATTAATTTCCCTAATCAGGCAATTGAGCCAAAATATTCAGGAGGATAAAAACAGTTCAGGGTTAAAACACCAGTGCAAATTACCTAAGGCTTTCAAACTCTAGAAATACCGATGCGCTGAAAAGAGACTTTAATTACTGCCGAGATGCAGTCTAAAGTAACTGTTGCAGCTACCTGGAGCAAAGCAAAACTTCACGTTATCTCTCTCTCTCTCTCTCTCTCTCTCTCTCTCTCTCTCTCTCTCTCTCTCTCTGTAGAGCGAGGACGCAAGGGAATCTCGATCTTTCACATTCGCTTCTTCAGGATAAAGGGAGAAAAAAGTTCTGATGAAAGGATAATTCTTTATTGCCTCTCTTTGAAGTTGATGTGGTGGGCTCGGCCGCATTTGATTAATTTGTCTTCTTTGAAGGAACAGTAGGGTTGTATTCGCCAGCACAGGTCTAGCCTGATCAGTAGGAACTACAGAAGACTCTTATCTCACTGGAATAATATCACATCATTGAAGACCGCATCCTACTCAGAAAAGTATTTTGGATTTCTTTGATTAATTTTTATCTTACTTGAGAATGCTTTACAAAAATGAAAAGAAAAGAAAACAACAATAACAACAGCAGCCGCAGCACAACAGCAACAACAAGAACATCATCATCATCATCAACAACAACAACAACAACAACAACAACAACAACAACAACAACAACAACAACAACAATAACAATAACAACCAACTAGCCAAACAATTAAAGAAACAAAACCTGCTAATGCATCCTTTTCTTCGTCTCATTCTAGTGTCATAATCCATGTAGCCAAACTCACAGTTTTTGCATCAGTTTCAAAAGAAAAGGTACGAATTAAAATCTGAAATTTTAAATTTACCGCGTTCGAGTCTCGTCAGGTTGGTGTGGACTGAAACACATCTGAAAACAAAGCGACTTGAGTCAGTTTACCTTATTGATGTGTTACTGGCACTGACAGCCTCCCCCCATCTCAACAGCTATTACAATAGCTGTCACTAGTTGCCATTATCTTTAATTTTCTTTCTTTTGTAATTCATTCATTATTCTTCAGGATGACAAACATAAATATATCGCGATATTTGCTTTTAATTACTTGCTCTCTTTCTCTACGGGTAAAATTCCCCTTTGATTATCTCCTATCTATAATGTTTTTCAGCTCTGTTTTTCCTGCTGGAGTCTTCGGTCCTCCAGACAGATAGTATCGACAAAAGCCCCGAGCTCTCAGGCAATCTGTTAACATCTTATCTGTGGGATTATCACCTTTCTTTCATCACTCGATCGATTTTCTCACGGTTCTATATCCTCAGCCTTATCTCTATAATCGCCTCCTATTTTGTCTGATTGTACTTTGATGAGCAATGGTTTGAGCTTTCTGTTTCCCTATAAGATAATTGTTTCACATGTTTATCTGAGTATCTGTTTACCAGGATCCAGTATGCTATTGAATAAACACACCAATACTCTCTACTAGATGTTGGAAGTGTAGAGAAATACTCATTCTTAACACACGGTAAATAGAGTGCTCCTGACACCGATCACATTGGTTTTATGTTAAGATCGAACAGGTCAGAATGAGCAAAATATATTAATATTTCAGTGGACTGAGCCATGATCGTATGGGAAATAAGTCGTTTGAAAGACGGCGCTAAAACTCAAAATGGTCGTAAAGCTGTGTGAAGCATGGGGCCAGCCCTATCTGGTACAAGACAAAGGGAGAATGGCAGGCTGAGAGAAGTTTTCTCGGTCAAAACTTCGCTTATCGAACTTTCCAGCGGTGCCTGTCAAACTAAAGGTTCTTGGCTTATCTATGGGAAACCGCGCATATTTTTATGGGATTTTAACAGGTGCAATAACAGGTGAAGGAGAAAAACAAAGAGTGTGAGACAGAAAGAAAGAAACAGAGATATAAAGAAAGAAAGAGACAGAGACAGTGAGACAGAGAAAGAGAGGGGTAGATAGAAAGAGAGAGAGAGAGGGAGGGAAAGAGAGAGCTAGGGAGAGAGAGAGGCACAGAGAGAGAGTGACAGAGAGAGAGAGAGAGAGAGAGAGAGAGAGAGAGAGAGAGAGAGAGAGAGAGAGAGAGAGAGAGAGAGAGAGAGAGAGAGAGAGAGAGAGAGAGAGAGAGAGAGAGAGAGAGAGAGAGAGAGAGAGAGAGAGAGAGAGAGAGAGAGAGACAGACAGACAGACAGACAGACAGAGAGCAACACATTAAGTGAAGCACAAAGAAACACAGGCAGAAAAAAAAACCTGAGAGATATAGACTGATAGGCAGATAAATTGATGGTTAAATAGATAGATAGATGGATGGGTGGGTAAATATATCTTGTGATTAATTTAGCGGGATAAAATAATGTTCATGAATCAATCCAAGATTCCAGTGATATGATGGAAAGAGGAACTTCTAGAGGATTCTTTAGAATGTGAAGTCAAAGTGAAGGCTTATCTTATTTGATTTAACTCTAATACAATCAAGTTTACGAAGTTTAATACTACTATCAAAAGCTCTACAAAACGCCTGTACAAGGTGAAAAGAAATCGAAACGAAGCGCTCACACGCAGTCAACACATTACAAAACATAGGGAAAAAAACCCAAAACAAATACAAACAAACGCAACAAATTTGTTACTTAGTTTAAGCAACAACGTAGAGATCCGCAAAGTGTTTATGTTGTCGCTAATATTACAATACGCTCAAGAATTAAAATAAGAAGATTAAAAACTTTTCGACAAACTTGAATTTTGCTTCCTTTGCAGTATTTTATTCCTTTAATCGTTTTTCTCCCGCGTCTTTCACTACTATTTCTCTTCCTCCTCCTAATTCTTCTTATTTGTACTTTGTCGCTCTCCCTCTTCTTCTTCTTCTTCTTCTTCTTCTTCTTCTTCTTCTTCTTCTTCTTCTTCTTCTTCTTCTTCTTCTTCTTCTTCTTCTTCCTATACCTTGTCGGCGTTCCCATCTTTATTTCCCTCCTTTAATAAGTCTTTACTTTAAATAAGAATGAAAGTATGAAAACCTAACGATCTTCTAAGAAGAGCCTCCCTGAGAACACCGCTAGGGGCTCACTAGGCGCTTTTGAGAATCTCGACGCTGTTAACCCAAACAATTTCGATTTTCTTCGCTCACTTACCGTGCCAATCACCTGGATGAGTGGTCAGTTTAGGTCATCACAGAGTGCTTGCACATGATGGGTGGTCAGACTCAGGCAGTCATGTCACGCGATGCTCACACACGTTGGCCTGGCAGGTCGAAACTGACGATGTGTGAGCCGTCAATGGACCAAAGTGAGTTGCTTGTCCTTGTAGTAAACACGCCGTATGACAGGAGAGATCTGATGTTTTCTTTGCAGTTCTGAGCTCTTCTTTCACTCACATTCAACATCAATAGCGTGTTGTACTTTGCTACAATTGAATTATTTAATTGTATTTCTCTTGATTAAGTTTCTGACCTTCTCTCTATTCTAAATGAGTTTAATGCAGCCGTTATGACATAAAAAATAATTATGTTCCTTTTAGTCCGTTTTAATCATTATAATTATGACGCCTTCACACATTTTTCGCGTTCAGCGAAACAAAAGGGATATAACCCTGTATACACTAATTTTGAATGTGATTTGTTGAGTTATCCCCCTGTATCCGTTAAAAAGTATATTAATCCTTGCGTGGCCCTGGTTAGTCTGAAGGGCAGAAAATCAGTTCGATATCACGGCTTTTCGAATGAATGGCAGATTATGTATGATCTTCTTAAGCTTCTATACTTTACAAAGAAAATCGTAGGATTTAGAAAAACTGATGTTCTGCAGAGAAAGGGAGATGACCCTATAAGGATAACATTTTAATTTGGATGTTGGCATGTTTTTTTTTTTTTAAATTTTTTTTTAAAATTATTTTTTTGCCATTTTTAGAGGATTGGTGAGACCAATCTTCGATTTTGTTGATTCCTTTTTATACCTGTTGCCGATATAGACACATTGTCATTATTGGGTATCTAATTAGAGTTTTGGTGTGACCAGTAAATTAATCAAATTCGACTAACTTTTTTGTCCTCATAAAATAAGGTTATTTTCCAATCTGAAAAAGATGCTTGTTTGGTTAAGGGACAAAAAATCATGCATGTTTATGAAAATGAATAATACTTTTTCCAATAACAAGGGCGAAACAAATAAGTTGACGAACAATGAAAATTATTTGAAGACTATTAATAAAAATGTGCAAGTAAGGGATGCATCGCATAACTAAATATTTTGAGAACTCGTAAATTGAAAGAAGTGGCAGTCAATTTATTTTGTTGCAATGAAAAAAAATGTTTCACTGACTAAAAACTAATTTAGAAATATAAGAAAAAAAGATGAAAAAAATATCAACTTCCATAAAAAGAATTTAACAATAATAATAATAATAATAATAATAATAATAATAATAATAATAATAATAATAATAATAATAATAATAATAATAATAATAATAATAATAATAATAATAATAATAATAATAATAATAATAATAATAATAATAATAATAATAATAATAATAATAATAATAACTATAACAAGACCACTAACCAAACAGAAAATGATTGTACTTACTGCGGGACCTCGCTCTGCATAGACGAGTGTCTGGACATGGACTTGGGTGAGAGCTCATAGTCACTGTCCGACCTGTACAGGAAGGACTCCCGCCTCTGGGGCAAGTTCTGGAGGACCAGGGCAGACGATGGACTGCCACCGTCCAGAGGAGACCGACCTTGACCCCCAGGACCATTCTCCACGTCAAAGCTGTGGGGTGAGATAAGTGAAAAGATTTATTCAATACCGTTTTATGAGTAAGAAATATTTCCCGATTTTTTTCAAGTCGTGCTGTTGCTACTATTTACCCTGTTTCTCGCTCTCTATCTCTGTCTCTGTTTCTGTTTCTCTCACTCTCTCTCATTGTGTATCTCTCTCTCTCTCTCTCTCTCTCTCTTTATCCTTTTCTCTGTAGACACTCCTCCTCAACAGTCTACTCTGCCTTTTAATCAATCAGTGTAGGGCAGTTTGCTCCAGTGAGAAAATGATTAACACGCGCTCGGCCAAGAATATCCTTTCTATCTACCGGTACAAACAATATCTGAGCAGACATCAACCATTATTTCATCTAACCGCGACATAATACACAGTAAAATCTTCTGATTAATCCAGCCACTCGTGGCCAGAACCAACTTTAAACATCTAATCAATATCTTGCCATTAGACAGTAGATCTCTAAACATACAGGCCTAACTCAGAAAAGTATGAGAAGAAAAGGCAAAAGAATTGGCTGTCACTTTGAAAACAAGAATAATTTTTTTTCTTAAATACGGAGAGTTCAATCTTATGGCTACAGCATCTACCTATGTAGTTATCAAAGCCTGTAAAACCTCTCTCTGTCTTCCTGCCTATATAGATCAATGTTTTTTTTTTAAGAAAAGCAAAATATAAATTCGACAAAAGTGCAGCCAAATGATACCCATTTTTTACGTTCGATGAGATTTAACAAAAACATTTGCGACAAACTCCTTGCTTTTTTACTTTTTTTTTCTCTTCTTCGTTCAATATTTTTCCGACCCCCCCCCCCTCTCTCTCTCTCTCTCTCTCTCTCTCTCTCTGCACTCACTCCCAGTCGCTTGCCTCTGACTGAGAGTCACGACGTTTATAAAGCCATTTATACAACTTCAACCAGAGCTCCAAACATCCCCTAGACACCCGCTCAGAATGCTTCCATAGCGCAGTATCTGATCCAAGCCTGATCAGACCAACACGGATGATTGGCACTTTAATCCCCCAGATAAGAAGAGTTAGTCTCTAGTTAGTTTTCTCTTCTCCCCTTAAAAAAATATGCAAAGAGGAGAGAAAGGAAAAATAATCCTAAGACTAAAAGGGCAAAGAGGAAGCTAATAATCTAGAGGTATGCACTGGCTTGGAGTAATGGCACCAGGCTGATATCTGCCTCGCGAGAGGCCGCACTAATGGCAAAGGTTCTCTCTCAGGTTTTGTGCTCAGCGACTTCAGGGACGTGAAATCAATGGAGGCAGCGCTTTTAGCATCAGTGAAAGCAGCTTCTGAAAATAATAAACAAGGGGAAAATGTATCTTCCTTAACCCCCTCCCATCCTCCCTCTCTTTCTTTCTTTCTTTCTCCCTCTCTTTCTCCCTCTCTCTCTCTCTCTCTCTCTCTCTCTCTCTCTCTCTCTCTCTCTCTCTCTCTCTCTCTCTCTCTCTCTCTCTCTCTCTCTCTCTCTCTCTCTCTCTCTCTCTCTCTCTTGTGGTGTCTCAAGAATCTGGACCGCACAAAACTAACGAGCAGCCTCAAGCATAGCCGGCATGTCACATGACCTCAGGGGGAGAAGCCCGAGCAACTACACCACCACCACCACACACAAGATTATCTGCTGCTAACTTGGGGCTGAGAAGCTCACACAAGGCTAATGCAGGAAATGGATTAAGGGAGTGGGCAAAAAAAAAATACATTTCGTATCATGCGAATTAAGTTGAAACAGATGCAACTCGGCACAGAAATATTGATAAAAATGTTAGAAGATATAATTATTTGGTGTGATGTAGAAAAGAAAACTCACGCTCACTCTCACCGGTTTAAAGTCAAGAGAGAGTATTAAAACGTTTCCTTCTTATCCTTGCAGTCAAATGCAGTCTGATAGAGTCAACAGCCGTTCTTATTCTTTAAACGTGCCGTTTTTTGTACGGAAATCTACTAAAAAATTTTTTTCCCTTAGCCCATCCCAGATTTTTAGATATTGACCTTAACTACAAGAATAAACATACTCCTATAGCTACTATTGCCTTCAGCGGAAGTTCATAGTTGTAGAGCTTGGTATGAGAATATTGAACAAAACATCTCGAAGCGACTCTGTCTCTACAGTTACAGCTGTTGGAGGAGACGATAGACCGCGCGAGTAGGAAGACAGCTCTCATTGACAGTCATTAATCCGGCCTGTTTCTACCGCATTGACGAGTAATATTAATATTGGCAAAGCTTCTTGCCATCACCATCGCAGTTTTTAAGTATGATTGAATTCTAATTTTAATCACATAATTCTTACAAAGCTGGTAGGGAAGTCGAAATGCTTGACGTACATAATGCATATCGATTTGAAGATACGGGTGGCTGATTCGAAATTGAAATTTTAATCGCGAATTTAGTACTCACTATGTGCTCAAAGGAACGAATTGCGTCTGAAAGGAGTCATGGAATTAATATTTTATCAGAACACTGACAGCGTATTGTCCGTTTGAAAACTAGTAGGTTTCCGAGGAAATCAAACGTGTCCAGTTTTGATGGGAAGCAAAAGCCATTTGCTAAAACTAATGAAACAAAATGAATCAAAAAGAAAGAAAATGGGCGGAGTAAAAAGAGGAGGTTGTGACAAAAAAATCTTGAAAAGAGAGGAGGCCAAAATGAAACAATTGTAAAGAGGCTTTAGCGTATTAGTCAAGGCAAGTAAACTGTCTCATTATAAATCTGAAATTGTCTCAGAAAGTGGAAACTGCATTGTTGAGGCTATGATCCAGTTGGATGAAAAACAAGGTATAACATGTCCCTAGCTGTTCTCCTTAAATTGATCTACTGTTGATTGTATTGCCTTTGTCGAGGATCATGACCGTTATACTACAGGTAATATTGATGACTAAAATCACTGTGGGGCTAGTGTTGATGATGATGATGATGATGATGATTTTGAAGATGGGAAGGAGAGAGAAGACTTAAATCTTTACATTATTGGCAAATATGAAAATAAAGAAGAGGAGGAAGTTGATAGGAGGTAAGGTGAATCTGAACAGAAAAAAAAATTACCGACGAAGACAACGGTAATGATGATGATGATGATGATGATGATGATAATGATGATGATGATGATGATGATGATGATGATGATGATGATGATGATAATGATGATGATGATGATGATGATAATGATAATGATAATGATGATGATGATAATCATAATTATGGCAGTGAAGGTATTGCTTTCTATTAGTTTGTGTTGATTTTTAAGTGATGATCACGGCGAGAACTCTACCAGTATTCGTGCAGATGGTAATAACCTTGTTTATTATTATTAGCTTGCCTTTCATTGTAGGGAATTTTTATGGTAAGAAAATATACAAAAATTAAAAGCTTAGCTATCTAAAAGCATACCTACACAAAGCATCACAAACGATACACTTGATTGTGTTTCTACAGAACCTTTAGCCGTGGCTTCACCAACACTGCTCAACAAAGCTGACAAAAAAAGTGACCTTCAAGAATATCAAAACAATTTCTGTAGAAGGCTTATGATACAAAGTGTGTGGACGGCTCATCACATCATCTTCAGGCAGTAAACAAGAGTTTGAGGTCAAGAGATGATACTAAAATAAATCTTCATCTCAAAGAAAAAATAGTGCCTGTTGAAAAATAAGAGACAGTTATTGATTTTGTCTTGAGGACATCCTCGTGTCTCGCTGTCGACTTCAAATCCGAAACGATTCCAACGCCTTTTGGTCTCAGAGATGAATAATGGACAAAGCTGAAATCCCCGTTCTTGTGTCTCTAATTAGTATGGACTTGTCACACTAACTCTCAACCATATGCTCGCTTTAAGCTGGCACCTGAGAAAACTTAACTCGCTGCAGGGTGTGTTTAAACTCTACATTTAATAGTCGCGTGTCAAAAAACGTGGCTTCACCTACACTTTGAAAGAAGTTTTGAAAGCGGTTGTTTTATTACTGAAGCTTCAGTGACTTCCTTGACTGTTCAACTTAATGTTTCTGTTATGCGATATTTAAGGGATGAACAGTCTCACACAAAAACCATTGTGACCGTTGTTTACAAGAACACAATGGAAAGTGTGGCCTATGTCTTACCAACACCCAGGTTGAAATGCATGTGCATCTTCTTACACTGAAAAATGATATTCCTGTTACAAAGAAATTTATTTAGCTCGGCCATTCTGTTTGCTGACAGTGACGTTCTAGGTGACTAAATTCAACTTAATGACTTTAACGGCTCAAATGATCAAAGTAAAAAACAAAAACAAAAATATAACACAGATGGGTAATTCTATTAGAAAGGAAATGCCCCCCCCCTTTCCAAAAAAACAAAAAAAAAACAAAAAACAAAAAACAAAACAAAACTGGAAGCACAGAGGTGAAGAAACACTTCCATCACACACACACACACATACACACAGAGAGAAATGTAGAAAGCCTGCAAGGTGTGCTCCATACACCAGAAGCTTGAGGGATAATCTGGTGGATTTAACACCTCAAACATTTTAGTGTTTAAAAAATTAAAAGACTTAGAGCCAAAGCAATTACTTTTTTATGTTGGGGGGGGGGGGGTGGGAGGTTGGCGAAGGGGATTTAAGGGGGATGGGGAGCTGAAAGAAGAGCATTTCGCTCTCCTAATTGTCCAGATATTTTTATGTTGAGAAACTAGCACAATTATTCTTATGGTAAACACACCAAAGGGCGACAAAAGAGAATAAACTTGACGGAGTAAAATAACATTGACCTCAGGTTATCGCCTGAGACGGAAATACCTTGAGGTACTCATCTCAATAAAGGTTTCTTAACTTTCATTCTATGTATTCTTCCAGTCGCCAAACACATCAAACTAATTTCACCATGGTTCTTGAAAAAGAGAAATGTTATAAGAAAAGAAAAAGACAAGGAGTAAATTTTCCATTTTATTTCATCCCGACTCGTACCCTCTCTCGCTCATCGTAAGAACCTTTCTCTATCTTTAAGAATCCCTCTTCGACAGGCAAGCTAGCTAATACCCTAAATCTCAGCCAGTAAATAAGAGAATTCGAAAAACCTTCCAGCCTAGTCAGGCCGCAATTTACAAATCTTCGCATTACTGTTTAAAATTACGCTTTACTCATCTCTCTTCTCTCTGGAGCACAAAATCATTTTGTTTTGTTTTTTCTCTTGAGTTCTACATTACACGACCCCTGTAAAGTTTTTTTTAACAAATAAATTTCCTAGCCTGCTATTTCTCACAGCTCAAACATCTCACGAATTTGAGGCTTCAACCAAATTTTGCGGCTGTGTTACTTCAAATGAAGTCTAAAATCGACAGGCCTAGTTTAAGATTTAAAAAAAAAAATTCCCAGAGAGAGAAACTTTTTTTCTTGAAAAAGTAATGAAAATGTTCAGATAGCGTAAAGCTGGTTCTTATAGAAAAGGAAATTGTAATTTGCGTTTTAAAACAAGAAAGTTACATCACAGAATAAAAAATAAAACCGTTACAACGAGAGATTTCACAGAGTAAAAAACAGGTATCGTAAAATATAAATAATAATATTAATAATAGATTATATGTAGTTAACAGAGAACAACATTTTATGGTGCTTGTTAAATAGACACTCCTAGATATAATCACTGGTTACGGTTTCATTCACAGCAACTTAATGTCGACTTCAATTGTGTTAAAAACAAAACAGTTTTCAAACCAGTTGGCAAGCGATTTATTGTGATCCTAAAATAGAAATCATATTGAGATGAGAAAAATCAATCACGGCTGTGATATGATGAGTATTGATTGACGGTTTGTTGTATCTTATCTCAAATCTTGTGTGCTGGTATGGGCAAGCTCGCAGAAAACCTCGCGAGATGCAAGGAGAACGGTTTAATATCTCCACAGAGAGTGTGCGCTTCGAACAAACAATGACAGTTCACCGCAGATACAATGGCGTGAGCTTTGACTCTCCAAACAACACCGCAGGAGTGGATTTTGTCAAATTTAGAAGAAAAGAATAACAAAGCGAATAAAGATTAAATCAAACTTTACTTAAAAAAAAAGAAACAACAAAGAAAAATTTACTGTTACTGTAGTTTAAAAGCGCTGTGTTAAACTGAAAACTGAAACTCAATAGCTTGAGAGAACTCGTTGAGGAGAAGATGAAAAAAACAACAACTTGGCTATTGCTGAGACTGCACCTCGTAATGGGTCTGACTTTTAAAAGTTTTCTCCGATTCTCTACAGTTCTTAAATTAGAAATGCTATTTACTTTTCTACAAAATCGCCATGTTAAGAGGTTAATTTTTCCTTATTTTACTTTAGCACAGAAAGTTGTGACTAAGTGATGCACACTTTTTCTCCCATCAAATTAAAAAAAAAAAAATCAGGAGAAATATGATACAGTGCTAACGCACATTTTGAAATGATCGAAAAGCCTCAAATAGGAAAATAAAGAAAAGTTAAAAAGAGGCCATTGTGAAGTGCGGAAAGTTATTTGTATCATGTAAATAAAAATGAAAAGTAACAGATTATGATCCGCAAATGCAATTTGTATAACGTTTTCTGCGTTTTTATTTCAAATCAGTATGTCCGTTCCATTTCCATATACATCCAAGTTATTAAAAAAATTTTTTGGGGGTTTATTAAGGGCGGAAGAGACTATTAAAAAAACTTTACTAGTTAAAACTTTCTGTTTTCGAGTAAGACTTAAAATACAACAGACAAAATCCACCCAAAAATTTGAAAACAAAAATTTGGCTTAAGATTTTGTCTAAATCTAAATACAATATTTTAAGCGGCTGGTTAAAAAAAAAAATCAAAAAAAAAAAAATCGCCGAGACCTGGCTTGGATACCAGTGCTCGATCGTCTTGTCTCCCTAAAACAAATAATAACTGGTTGACAAGCGCCATTTCTCGCCCCATTTGTCTGACAAAACATCGAAGTTTAGGCTCGAGCTGGTCGATAGAAGATGTATGACTTGTACTGCGCCTGAAACCACAGGCCAGGATCGAAGCTGTCGTGAAAGATATTGTTTTGAGGACTGTCTGCTAGAGGAGGAGTTTTAGCTCTGTTGGTGAGTAGTTAGTGCGCCCTGCAAGCGCCTCGTAGGAGAGCAAGGCAACTTGGAGCATGTTTGCTCTTATTTCAGATCATGTGTACTTTGAACTGAGCTGCGTATTTGCTCGGATAGGGAGGAGCAAATTGCCTTTTGCTTGCTCTGGTGGTAACTTTAAAGAAATGATAGTCAGGAAAAAATAGAGAAAAAAAGAGGTAAAAAAAAGGAGAAAAGAAAGATTGAGAGATAAAAAAAGAAAGAGAGAGAGAGAGAGAGAGAGAGAGAGAGAGAGAGAGATAGAGAGAGAGAGAGAGAGAGAGAGAGAGAGAGAGAGAGAGAGAGAGAGAGAGAGAGAGAGAGAGAGAGAGAGAATGAGAGAATGAGACAGAGAGAGGAGATTGTACAGTATCGCACCAATAGTCTCTTGTCTCAAATTAAAAGAAGGGAGAAAATCATCACACTTATCTAATGACCAGAAGAGAAGGAGAGAAAGCGTATTCCCTATAGTAAAACATGTTTCATAATGATCTACAGACTGGCAGGAACACGTAATGTCACCAAAGTTTTAAATAGATTGAAACAATCTTTTGCACCCTCCTCCTGATTCTTCTTCTTCTTCTTCTTCTTCTTCTCTCTCTCTCTCTCTCCCTCTCTCTCTCTCTTTGTCTCTCTCTTTCTCCCTCTCTCTCTTTGTCTTTCTCTCTTACTCTCTTTCTCTCTCTATCTTTCTCTCTCTCTCTCTATCTTTCTCTCTCTCTTACTCTCTTTCTCTCTCTCTACCTTTCTCTTTCTCTCTCTTTCCCTCACAATCTCTTCCTCTCTTTCTCTCTCTCTTCTACTTTCTTTCTAAAAGACTTGGATTCAACCAATATTTTAATACGCAAAAATATGAACATACCTGCTGCATCGAAATGTCAGGGTAATAATGTTAACAGATTTATTTGAATAGGACATAAAAGAAAAAAATGGTCCCAAGGGAGATGGCGAGAAAAATAGAAAAAGGGAGGGGGTGGGGGTGGGGAAAAAGGAGAGGTGAAAGAAAGAAAAAGTCAGCCGAAGAAATAGATGGATAAATATATAAAAATTAATAGAGAAAAATAGAGGTAGAAATAGAGAATTAAAGAGAGAGAGAGAGAGAGAGAGAGAGAGAGAGAGAGAGAGAGAGAGAGAGAGAGACAGACAGACAGACAGACAGACAGACAGACAGACAGACAGACAGACAGACAGACAGAGAGACAGATATATAAATATAAAGACTGATATATAGATAGATAGATAGATAGATAGATAGATAGATAGATAGATAGATAGATAGAGATAGACTGATATAGCTTAAGAGAGACAGACAGAGAAATAGATAGAGGGAGACGCAGAGAGAGATATGATAAAAGTTATAAAAAGTATCTGAGAAAAACTAAAAACAAAATGAGAATGAGGGAAACCGGCGAAACTAACCATTCTATTTGGAGAGATCTTCAAATAAAAATAACCACAGGCCTCCCAATTAATACACCGCTCTTCGCTCTGGGACACAGCTCTCACGGCAACCAACTCTTCCTCTCCGAAAGACCCCGGGAAACTGCTTCAAGCAAAGAACGGCATGTTCGGAATCCTACAGTGTACTTAGATAAAAGTGACTACCTCACATCACATAAATCCCCGGATCTGATCTTCCAGTGAGCCTACTGGGTAGCAACAAAGAGAGTAACGCTACTGAGCTGCCTATACTTACAGCGCTCATCTATATAACGGTCAATACATCAAAAAGGTCAGGTGTAGAACCAAACAGGAAGAACAAGAGATGGAGCCATAGCTACTGTCGCTCTCAGCTTTATTTAGGACTTAGGGTAGAGAACGCAGGCCTGAAGTTTCTACAGGGTAGCTGACCTCTTTCCCTGTTCATTTATCCCTTGAATTCTCCTGTCTTTTGTAGCTTTTTTTGATTTTAAGTAGATAAGAGGTTGTTATAAGAATGCCTTTGTTCACTCTCTACCTCCCTGCCCCCTCCCCCCCCCCTCCCCCCATCCTTTTCTGTTACCTTCTTCTTCTTCTTCTTCTTCTTCTTCTTCTTCTTCTTCTTCTTCTTCTTCTTCTTCTTCTTCTTCTTCTTTTTCTTCTTCAACGATAACAATTATACGGGGTAGGCCTTCTTCAAAGAGAGCAAAAGTAAAATAATGAAAAAAATGACAGGATTTTGCGCTAAAAAAAGAAAGAAAAAAAAACATCAAGAAAAATATTGAACGATTATATATAAATATTTGGAAAACTGATTACAGAAATCGAAACTGTTTTTTAAGATCGACATGTAACATTCCATATCCTAAAACATTATTTAGAATCCGACATCAGCAAACTATATATTTGATATATCTTCATCTTTGACTTTCTTTCCTATATGTGCTACACACATAGCAATCATTTATCCTCAACGGTTAAGATGATTCATTCATTTTCAACTTGGCTGTTTTCAATGCCGCTTCCCACGTTTCTAAAATTTCGTTTTGCATGTTTGTTGAAAAGCGTTGTGAAAATGTTTATCATAAAGCACTCATAAAGTGGCCGGTGCTAAAAATTTATTAAAAACAAAAAAAAGAAATAAGAAAAAAACCCCCCGAAACTATAGCCATTTCTGCTTGTGTTGTGTCGGTCTGGTGAAGTTATCAAGAATCTAAAGTCTCTACTATCGTTGACAAAGCCCAGTTTTTAAGATTTTCATTCTTAATTATGGAAGGCAGCACAAAATTGTAGAAGAGTGTTTTAGATTGTGTAAATATTTTGCTCGAAAATTAAAATAATACTATTTCTAGTTTTGTTAACATATTTTTATAGGCCAGTGGCTGTAAAGAAAAATTGCAATTCTCCCATATTTTATCTGGGCCTCGCCCAAGAAAATAATTACTCTCATAAATACAGAAAAGCAAACGGCGTACCATCGTATTCTCGAGAATAACTAATGAATAAGCAATAACAAATTTTGAAGCAGCTTCGTCGCAAACATTCCACGGTAAAAGAAAATTGAATGCTAGTTTTCTCCCAACCCAGAAAGACGCCTTGAATACATTTCAGCAGCAGCGCTCCAATAATAACAAAAGCTTGACCAACATTTGTCTGCTTGCCTCGCCATTCTCTCCTTTGTTCCTCAAACAGTAATTTAGAACGTAGTCGATATCTCTAGAGAGTGCTTTACAATAATTTCTAGAATCGATTGTCTTTTTCATAATGGGTCTTCTTACGGTATAATTAAAAGCTCTTCGTTTCTCTCCATTTTCTTTTCTTTATAAAGTCTCGTAGCCATCATCAGCACCGTAATTTTTCTATGACGGCTAATTATTATCACCCTTTTATAAAAATCATGATCTCTCTGCTACAACTCATCTTTATCACAAACTTTTTAATTCTCTACAATTTTATGTTATTTTTTAGTTATCCATCATTACGAGTAAGACATCTCTATATCATGTAATCATTACCAAATCTCTCAGAATCATTATACCGTTTAAACATCACAACGTTTTTGTCATATAACCAGAATCATTTTTTTTATACTCATATGCCAGTTAGTTTTCGCACTATAACATTCAAAATAATAATTTTAATAATCACCAAAATCATCGTCATTGTGATTACCATCTTCCTCCTCCTGATCCTCATCATCATCGTCATCCCCACTATCATGACCCTACTCATTTTCTAGTCTCTTTGACGAGTTTTTTTTTTTTCTCACTGTCATTAGCTACCGCCATATCGGACTTCATGTCATGATAATCTATTTGAAACTACACATTTAACCTGTGTTACCTTGGTGAAACCTCTGACTGTTGTTGCTGTTGCTGCTGCTGTTGCTGCAGTTGTTGCTGATTTTGCTGCTGCTGAGGCTCTGCCTCTACATCTTTCTTCTCCGTGACTTTCTTTCTTTTCACAGAAATCCGGCGTGTAACTCCCCACAGATTGGTTGGCTTCCTCAACTTGCTGCCAGAGCGAGTGAGCCCCCCTCCACTTGACCAGTTCTCATCTCCCGAGGCTCCACCTCCGCCGATGTCCAGGTGATCTCCATCTCCTCGGCTTCCTCCTTCCCTCCGATCCCGATCTTTGCAGATGTACATGCCGGACGTCTCCACAATACTGCTCGCCATAGCCCTGGCCGATACTGCCCAATCGTCGATCGACTCAATATTGAGCAGAATTGGGCGTGTGCCGGGACTGAACTGGCTTGGCCTGTGGCGACGCTCCCATAGTGTTCTACTTTCATCCTTTCGAGGTCGCAGTATTTCACACGACCTTGCGCGAGAAATACCCTCTTCCCCACCAGGCAATCCAACCCGAAGCCCATCACCTAATGTGGTTGTGGAAGAGTCTGCTGTCATGAGGTTAACCTCCGTGTCACTTCCGCCACCGATTTTGATCTTCCGCTCGCACATACTGTCCAGAAACTTTTCCAGATTGTTTTGCTCCTTTGGAAAGTTCAGAACAGGCACGACCGAGTTTCTCCGCTCTTCCTGCTTTGTTCCTGCAGTGTCAGGCCGCTCCAATGGAAGGGAAATAGAATCACGTTTAGCAGTTTTAGAGTCCTCTTGTCCTAAAACTCTAGCTAAGCCTTTGTTTCTTAAACTTCCTTCCACTGTTTTGGTATCCGTGATAGAAGCTTTAAAATTCTCCAGCACGAGAGCTTCGGTAATATCGCCGCCAGTTTCTACCTCAGTATGACTCTCTGTACCGTATTGGGAATGTTTTTCCTCTTGAAAAAAGATGACTTTTTCACCTCCATTCGAACTACCGCCTTGGACAAAACCTTCCCGCTCTTCTTGCAGACATTCATCAACAGCTGCATCTGACGCAAATCCTTGACCTTCAAAAGACGCTTCGCGGCTCAGGAGTTGGCGCGGCGAGGCGGCCTCTATAGTGACCAGCGGGTTCAAATCGATACCACTATCTTCCCGAGAATGAAGTTTCTTCTGTAGTACATGCCGGTATGTCTTCGGTCTGGCTCCTGCTGCGGCAGCGTTAGCAGCGGAACTAGCGGACTCGTCATTCGTATCCGTGCCGCTCTCGTCACATGTGGTATCGCTCGAATCCTCCATGATGGTCTCCACCTTGAGTGAGCGGTCCAACTCTGAGTTGGACGTGAGGTTGACCGTCTCCCACTTACAAAGGCGCTGGTTGGGAGAGAAGTAGGCGGGCGGCTGGCTGGCGGCGGCCACTGCAGATGGACGAGACATTCGCCGCGCCCCTTCTGTTTGAAAGATTGAAATATAGTTCTTCCTGTCGTCCGAGAATCCCTTTCGCAGCTGAATACCTTTCAAGCCAACGCCTTTCTGGGAGTCCCTTCTGCGCATGCTTTCGTCCCAGGAAGCCCTTGTTTCCGGGAAGGGTCGAATACTATCAGGGGTCAGGTTGGATCGCTTCACCCAACTATGGTTCTTGTTGAAGATCATAGGGGCAGCAGTGCTTCCTCTTCGACTAGCTTCACTATCCCTTCGGCCAGCCTCGCTTTCCCTCCGGACTGCCTCACTTCCTCTTCGCCCTGCCTCACTCCCCCTACGGCCTGCCTCAAACGCTGCCAAGAGCCGTCGCTCCTCCTCCTCTTTGCCATCCCTGCGGATAATCGGCTGGATACTGTACCTTCTATCCATTGTGGGGGCTTTGTTAGATCTCATAGTGCGCGCACCTCTTAGGGCAAAACTCGACGGAGATTCAGGTTTGAGACACAGTCACCTACCTAACCCACACGCAGTAACGCAGCTCTAAAGTTTGATAATATTGAACAGATGAGCTTTAATCTAGCAGAAAGAGACTAAACAGGAAAAGAATGCAAATTTATTTCAAACGTTCGTTCAGCTGTCCAAATGAAACTCAGACACTTTATGAAGGTCTCACTTAGAGGCTGCTATTATGTCAATAAAATAGTTTGCTTTTAGTTTTGCAAATTCGCTTTCAGACAGTGAACTTTAAACCAGATCAAACAACACCGAGGTGTGATGTTCTAGTCCATGCACGTTAGATAATTATCCTACTTAGATAACATCAAAGAGTTAACAGTTGTGTCCAATCAGGGTAAATGTTTTCCAGGCTCCGGTGTATTCCTATAGTATCAAAGTCAGAGGTGACTTCATTAAATACCGCACTGGTCACATGCCATGCTTTCCAAACAGCATTAAAGTAATCAGTATCCAAATTGAATGTTCAGATTTTGATAACCGAACAGTTTGTCCTGATTTATACGGTTTTGAAAAGTACTGGCTGCATGGACACCAACAGTATAACCAAAGTTGAGTTACCATGCAGGCCTGTTACACCACGGGTTACAACTTTTAAAATATCAAATAATTTGAGTTAATCAAATTTGAAAACAAAATATTCTTTTTTAAACATTAGCCGAAGATGCAATCCAGCTATCTGCTGTAAGGACGAGATTTCACATTAAACAATATTGGTTTTCTCACTTTGTACATCTTTTACCTCACTATAAACATTAATTTCGATCTTGCCTTTTTTTAGATCTCCTTGCCTTCTCAAGAGGAATTCTTGAGATTACAACAGCTAACATGACTCTTTAAAATGTGCCAATTGGGTTTCATGAGACTATAAATTGAAGATCACAATTTACACCTTGCTACATCGAGCACACAGACAATTAGTATCATTCTGAAGACGATTTGATCTATTTATACACATTAAACACCACATTATAAAGTATTTGCCAACAGCCAGTCGAATAATTCAAAACTGAGCGACTAACAAGGGAATTCCAAGGCAAACCTTAACTCAGCAGGTAGTAATCAACACTATTCACCGATTCTCGTTGTAGTGAGAGCTACCAATTGACCCTGGCATTCATCTTGATTCAAATGCCGGCGACAAGCAGAAAACATGGATCTGCCCTCCCAGAGATACGGGCACAGACAAACAATCTTATTAGCTCAATAACACATCATTAGAGGCTATCATGACCCTTGACCTATTGCACAGGATGTCTCCTCGTCAAAGCCGTATCGATTGCCATGGGGAGAAGGTTGTTATTCTTTACGATAAATTCTTCTCAGTTTACGGCCTTTTACCACTTACCCTCATTCTTTACCTAATCTGTCAGGGATTATCTAGATAGCGGGCACAGGAAGTTTTGCAGCGCAAAAGGCATAGCATTATAAAATAGATTTAGAATCGCTTGTGTGTACACCTTTTTCATCTATTTGCTTATGATGTATACTCAACTTAAGGTTCATCTATCGATATTTCTCTCTGTCTCTGTTTGTCTGTCTCTTTCTCTGTAACTGTATATCTACCTTTGTCTTCACCCTATTTCTATCAATATTCCTGTCTGTCAATCTCTCAGTGCATCTATGTATGTATGTATGTATGTATGTATGTATGTATGTATGTATGTATGTATGTATGTATGTATGTATGTATGTATGTATGTATGTATGCATGCATGCGTGTATGTGAATGTATGTATGTATGAATGTATGTATGTTTGTATGTATGCATGCATATATCAATCTATATCTATAACTCTTATTATAATGTTTATCCATCAACAAAAACGTTTGTCTATCCGCCTGCAAGTCAGATTTTTAAATCACCCTGCCTTTCGCTAAACTACCTAGTCTCGATGTCGGTCTCTGTCTGTTTGTCTGCCTCTGTCTGTTCGTCTATCTGTCTGTCTGTCTATCTGTCCGTCTATCAGTCTGTCTCTCTCTAACTCTCTCTCTCTCTCTCTCTCTCTCTCTCTCTCTCTCTCTCTCTCTCTCTCTCTCTCTCTCTCTCTTCTGTTTTAACGGACAAATTCGGAACTCTATAACTCTATAATTTGTCAGATTTTAACTAGTTAAACCTGAGATTTTGCTACTAAAGGTATTCGGATCCCCGCACATTTATTTGTGACAGTAATTGGGCATGTCAAAAGAAAGCGTTACAAATTACATAACTGTTGCGGCCTGCAGTGCGATGTCGTGTAGAATGATAACAGTTTAAACAATAAAGAAATTATCTTGTCACATTATGATTATGATTTAAAAAATTACCTCTGCAATAAAAATACTTTAAATAATCAGTTACTTCAACAATGTCACACGTTTCAATACAAACTATTTAATCCCTCAGAACGATTTGCCGGACACGAAACAGAATGAGTATCATCCTTAGTGAAATACAAGAACTCCAAATCAGATGTTGTCACAAAATACCCAAACACGCGTCTCTACTATTAACCTTGGAGTTTTGTCGCAACTTTGAAGATTGAGTGAGCAGAGTTGCAAGCGAGATGCAATTTATCCTGTTGTGGCTGGTTCCTGGGAAACCTCCAGAATATCCCGCGCAAACAGTCACCCTAGGCTGTACAGGGTCCCTTCGGTCGGGCTGACTTTGACTCTCAATCTATAGAAAATAGGGCTGCCGCAAAATTCTAGTCTCATGTTATCGATTTTAACATTTCTATTTTCACATATAATATTAGAGGTATTGAGTTCTAACATGTTAAAAATTCTATAATAAAAAGGCAAACAAAACTTTCCAAAATTCTATAACTCATGAGAAGCCTAAAATGTCAAGACGAGTTATACTTTCTACAGAAAAAATCGGAGTTTGCATGAGTTACTCTAAATCTTTGGAAGGTTCGTGTTATGCAGACATTTACTGAGTCAACACATTATCATCTTTCAGTTTCTCCAGCTATTAATCTTTCAGTGTTTGAAAGAGGGACTGTCACTTCGACCAAGCTGGTAATCGTTACAAGCCCTGGAAGGAGGAAAGAACGATTTGCGTGGCGTGTCTCCCTTGTCTTGCATGCTCAGTGAGAGGGAGGGGAGGAGAGAGAGAGGGAGAGAGAGAGAGAGAGAGAGAGAGAGAGAGAGAGAGAGAGAGAGAGAGAGAGAGAGAGAGAGAGAGAGAGAGAGAGAGAGAGAGAGAGAGAGAGAGAGAGAGAGAGAGAGAGAGAGAGAGAGAGAGAGAGAGAGAGAGAGAGAGAGAGAGAGAGAGAGAGAGAGAGAGAGAGAGAGAGAGAGAGAGAGAGACAGGCAAAAAGGGGATAATTAGTTTGAAGTGAAAGGGCAGGCTTCATGCTCTAGACATGGTGAGTGATACTGATGAAAGCAACAAGAGAGAAGAGAAAACAGAAATATCGAACACCACGAACAAAAGCGGATTCAGACACGTACAGATATCTTTGTCGCATGCAGGTATTAAGATCTCCATACAAATTCGTTGTTCCCACAGTCACAACCTCTAGAAAGAATGAATAGGCTTTGGTATGAGACAATAAATTGCGATAACTCCGTTCCTTGTCGCATAACGATAGTTTTGTACGCAATGGAAATTGATTTTCTGTTTGGAATTATGAAAGCATCAGGTTATCTAAATGTATCTAGTTTTACAAGCCTTTGTTTGAGTGTATATTTGTGATGTTTTTCGTATTTGCATATTTTGGTTAACCAAACTTTTCCAATTTATAGTAAAAAGAGAAAGATGCTGTTGTGACGCGAGATGTATTTTCAACACCTAGACCACACCGGTAACTTACATTACTGACTCACTATACTAAAACATAAGCAGTTATAAAGCGAGCACGGTAACGAGCAGAGACAGTTGCACCTGATCTGCGCCTGTCTCGAGCGCGCCTAATGGAAACACTCAATATTAAGTTTGTTGACATCAGAATCAATACAAGGTGGCTGATGCCCAGGCTCCGTGTTTTTCCAGGCCTATGAGCGCCTCCTATCCGCCTGTCGCCTTGCCATGCCGGGTCGAGGCTTGTCAGTTTGTCAGGGATGTGCCGAATCGATGGGCGACCAATTACACTTTGGCTTAGATCTGACAGTAAACTTTATTGGCATTTCAATTGATGCTGCATACGGCGACACAGAGGAGTCGGGAAACACTGAAACGGGGCAGAGGGGGGTGGGGAGACGGAGCAGCTCAAACTGCATGGAAGAGGGACTGGGTGAGGAAGAGAGCGGGAACAGTGTGGAAGGACAAACAGGCTGGCGATGAGATTTCAAGGCACCGAGAGACACCGGAACACGATGGAAAAGGAAAAAAAATGATAGATATTACACATATAGAGATTGAGAGAGAGACACACACACACACACAGACAGACAGACAGACAGTCAGAGACAGAGAGCAGAGACATTGCGAAATTGAGAGAGATAAATAGATAGATAGATGGATAGAAAGATAAAAGAGAGAAAGCGATAGATAGATAGATAGATAGATAGATAGAGGTAGAAATAGATAGATAGATAGATAGAGACAGAAAGGGAGAGAGAGAGAGAGAGAGAGAGAGAGAGAGAGAGAGAGAGAGAGAGAGAGAGAGAGAGAGAGAGAGAGAGAGAGAGAGAGAGAGAGAGAGAGAGAGAGAGAGAGAGAGAGAGAGAGAGAGAGAGAGAGAGAGAGAGAGAGAGAGAGAGAGAGAGAGACGGAGAGAGATGATGAAAACAAAAACCCTTACTAAGATAACAATTTAATTTCGCCCAGCTACACAGGGCTAGGGCATGAATTTCTCTTTTCTTTTTCCCTTCCTTTTTAATTTGGAAAGAATCACACTATCCGAATTAGCCCAACTTAACGAGTTAGATCTCAGCTCTTTCAACTCAACTTGATACTATATAGATATAAGCTGTTCCATAGCACAGCGCTTACAGCTGAGAAACCAACCTAGAGGCTGCATCTAACTCATATTTAGTTTTGTAAGAAGAGGGATTTTTCTCTCTTTGTTTTGTCATAAGAATGCTGCCTTTAACTCATATTAGAACTAGATGTAATGTTACGTACAACTGCATCTCATGGATAATTTCTGAATAGTTAAAGCACGCCACTATTTCTAACACGCAAAATATTATTTGACTCGAGTAAAGGAACATTGCGAATTGAAGGTTTTAATTACAGATTCCTAAGACAGGTTCA
>JAWDGP010001430.1:275000-362500 GCA_033675545.1 Elysia crispata
GACCCACATATCTGCTATTTTTTTTTCTCAAACTTTGATCAACTAGGCCTTGGCAAGGAAGAATCAAAGTATGTTCTGGCTAGAAGCGCAAGACAGTGAGATACATCACTAACATCGCCTTGTGACCTCTAGTAGAAGCAGGCACTATATCAGCTCCAAAGCTCCATTTAAAAAAAAATCCGACATTAGTCAGACAGACCATCGCCTTAAAATCAACTTTTAATTGTTTTCATTTCATGTAAACAAATTATTTTGAGGAATAACAATAAGAATAAGGAAAAAAAAAAACAACAACAAACAAAAAAAAAAAAAAAAGAAACACAAAAGAAAAGAAAAGAAAATGAACTGACAAAACCCCATGTCCATGAATGTCCATATTCTTTCGCTACAGACCATAGATACGTGATTTAAATAACAAATACACGTAGAATATTCTACACTACGTGCAAAGCATCTGGTTGTGGTCTTATTTAATTAAAAAGTATAAAAACTGCACATGTACAGAGAGCCAACAGAGAGAGAAAAGAGAAGTGAGAAAGAGGGACAAATAAGGTGTAGACAGATAGAAAAAGGAAAAGAGTAATAACGAAATAGATAGAATCAAAAGCATTAAGATGCATGTATAATTCCCTAAAGAAATAATTATACAAATAACTTATGTTATAACGGCTCTCATTTCATTATACTAGATATAAATTAATCAATTAATCAAGCATGTTCAACACTATTTTGCTGGGCACTCTATCGTGTTATCATGTGACGTAGGTAGAAAGACACTAAGATTTTGTAAGATCGGAGCAATTATACTAATGAGTGCTGGAAGTCGACTGAAGACATGACTGGACGTAAAATCTTACAATAGATAAATAGAGAATCAGAAAGAGAGGAGAGAGAGAGAATGAGAGAGAGAGAGAGAGAGAGAGAGAGAGAGAGAGAGAGAGAGAGAGAGAGAGAGAGAGAGAGAGAGAGAGAGAGAGAGAGAGAGAGCGGGGGGAGAGGAGGCGGTGAGAGACAGAGACAGAGAGATGGTAGGGGTAGAGAAAGGATGGGAGCGAGGGAACAAGGGAGAGATATAGAGATATAGAACTCTAGAGACAGTCAGAGAGACAGATACAGAGAAAGAAAGAAGGAGAAAGAAGCAGCCCGAGAGAAAACAGAACGATCAGGTAATGAAAACGATACACAATCGGGACCCGTGCTGCCATCTCCCACCCCCTCTCCCCTCTCCCCTCTCCCCTCACCCCCCCACCCCCCCCAGTTTGCCCGAGGCCTGATAGGACGGAATATATCGATTTTCTTCACTTCATCCCCCTGTGGCGGGGAGCTGATCCCAGTTCTAAACAAAACTCTCATTTATACAGCAGTTTTATAACTTCAAACTTAGTTTTTTTTTCTTTAAAGGCAAACTATTTGTTTCGTGCCGACATGGACTTCGAGGTTCATAAAACAATACCTTGGTAAAGGTTTAACGGGGGAAAAAAATTACTGTATATAACTATCTTTCTTACAGATTAACATTTACAGTGGTTTTAAACTGTGTAATAAAAGAAGAGACAGACAAGAAAACTGAAGTCTTATAAAAGAAAAAAAGAAAGAAAGAAATACCTGCCGCATCAAGGAAAAAAAATGAAATCAATAACAAGAATCACTCAGACAAATAAAAATCTAAACAAAAATCAAAGGCAGAAAAAAAAAACAAGAAAACAAAACAAATAAATAACACTTATACACACAAAGTATAAAAGTGCTTCATATCTTTAATTCTATGACACTCTGACACACTCTTTCCTTTTATCCCTCTCTCTGTGCCTGTCTGTCTATCTCTCTATCTCTCTTAAAAAAAAAAAAGAGGGGGGGGGGGGGGCAATATAAAACTCTGTAACCCACCAGCTAACAAGGCTAGAAGTAACGTATCACTTGCTGGTTTCACCTCTCTTAAAAGGAGCAATATTGAGATAAACAAACAGCTATGACAGAACGGTTATATTAGCCATGGATTCTAGTCTGCAGCGGCTACACTTGGCTACTAGCTCCAAACACAAAAACTCTCTCTTCCAACTTCTTTCGAAATAATATTTTCTTTGAGGACATAAGTTATGGGTAGATAGATAGATAGATAGATAGATAGATAGATAGATAGATAGATAGTCAGACAGATAGATAGATAGATAGATAGATAGATAGATAGATAGATAGTCAGACAGATAGATAGATAGATAGATAGATAGATAGATAGATAGATAGATAGATAGTCAGACAGATAGATAGATAGATAGATAGATAGATAGATAGATAGATAGTCAGACAGATAGATAGATAGATAGATAGATAGATAGATAGATAGATAGATAGTCAGATAGATAGATAGATAGATAGAGAGAAACGTAAAGGGAGAGAATTATGAAACATGCTAATTATCAACTCTCATCATCAATTGAGTGAAACCGGTGCGGATTATTGTCTTCTAATTAATGGTGTGATAGCATGGTCTAGAGTTATGAAGATGCTAGCTGCTAGTTGCTTCTCAAAGAAACAAGACACACAATGTCTATAAAGGTCTTGTACGTCTACTTTTAGTCTTTTCTCTGATATTCGTGCTATCATTGAGCTCTCATTACTTTAAATGTAGCGAACTCTTTTTTTTTTTTTTTTTACTATTTCTCGGTTCTGCTCCTTCACTCTTTCTCTTTTTTCTCTTTCTCTGTCACTTCCTGCCTATGGTTCGTTTTATTTCTTTACCTTTTCACCTAAGAATGCGTCACTCCACAAATCTAGATCTACTCTATAAACAAGCTATCAAGATAAACCATAAACTTTTCGCCGTAATCCACCGATCGACAGTCGCCTGTAATATTTCCGGCATCACCTCTTTCCAGTGAGTACACCCTGCTAATTTTGTTGTATTCATGTTTATCAACCATCACACTCCTTAAGGGCTGGCACACCCCCACATTCCAGCCAAATCCCTACCCGATGTACGCCGCACAACGCACTCAGCAACTGGCATCCACTCGCAGGAAGAATTCTCCCCCAGCAGATCTCACTCAGCATCCACAAGCAACCCAGGCCTGGAGTCCAGCTCAGAGGTAATTAAGCGAACAGAAAACAGCCCGGAAAGACTTCCATCACAGGGATAAACACTTCACAAAAATAGCTCCCAACTCATCAATACCTTGTCGGCGCGTCAGACCTTATCAAAAGACCTATCTCCCTGTTTAGTTCAGTTCGTCCTCTTTTTATCGCTTTTCTGGCTATTTTTTCCTCCTCAGGTTTAGAGCCCATCAATTTATTTAAAAAAAAGTTCTTCAGCTCGGATCAAAATGTAAGAATCTCTTGCAACCAATGATAATATAAGAGGAAATCATAAATCCTCGATATTTAATGATGTTTTCTTATACAGAAAAAGAGCAAATATCACCACAAACACCTGACAAGTACTTACAAAAAATAGAACATCAAAACAACAAAAAAACCTAACAAAAAACAAACAACAAACTAAAAAAAACCTAGAATAAATCAACACATAAAAAAACAAAACGAACAAAAAAAAAATCAGTAAGTAAAAATCCAGAAACCCAGATAACAGACTATTGGTTGCTATCAAAAAAAAAAAAAAAAAAAAAAAATGAGCACATAAAGAGTACCGTATCATGGAAAGCGTTTTCAAAAATCGCGTAAACAATCGCTGAGCCAAAAAGGATAGCAGATCTACCAAGGTCAGAAAACATCGCGTTCTTAATGTGTGTTTGTGTGTGTGTGTGTGTGTGTGCTTTGAACCCGACTCTCTATTTTTGCAGGGCAATTAAACACAGCATCCAAGGCGTAAAGGTTTTGAACAATTTGGAGAATTAGTTCAATTTGAAAAAAAAAAAAAAAAAAAGCCTTCTTAAAGTATAAAGATGTTTTCAATTCGCTCGGCACATCGTTCATTTAGTAGGAAACGGGACAGGGCCTGAAAGGCGTGGGCCATTTTAAGCCGTCGCAGTGTCAGGGTTTAACATCAATAAATCTGTCATGATTTGTCATGGTTGTTCATGGTTTGACCGTCATAGGTCTGGGTAGGCTGAGAAAACTGCAAACATCTTGCGCGCAAGTTAGCGATGAAGTTGCTATTGTGTGTCATTTGCCATGCTGATAATCAGCATGATGATGATGATGATAATGATGGTGATAATGATGATGATGATGATGATGATGGTGATGGTGATGATGATGATGATGATGATGATGATGATGATGATAATGATGATGAGGATGATGATGATGAGGATGATGATGATGATGTAAATTATGATGGTACTGATGCTAATGACGATGACAAGAACTTTTATGTTGTTGTTAAGGATGATGATGAAGAGGATAACGACTATGATAATGGTAATGTTTTGTTGTTGTTGTTGTTATTGTTGTTGCTGTTGTTGCTTTTTTATGATTATAATGATAATGTTACTATTAAAGATGATGATAAAGAGAAAAATAGCAATGGAAATAAAAGTAATGAATACGGCAAATAAGGGGAAGAAATAAAGTTTTCATAAAAATAACAATTAATAAAGCAGTATGTCATAAAAATAGTAAAAGGGTAGAAAAGATTAAAAAAAATAACAAAAACAAGGTGGGGGGGGGGGGGGAACAACCACCTTTTCTTAGAGTGTGATTTAGGAAAAACTGGGACCCGGGGAAGAAAAGTGCAGAAGTTAGAAGAAACGGGAGCGCCTGAGCGACCAGGATAAAACGCCTGTGAAAGTATCTCGAGCGATTGAGCTGGTCTGGCGTAAGAAATTGATTTCCCCTCCTCTGGCCATCCCATTCCCTGGCCCAACACTAACTCAATTGCTTCCAACCCTGCATATAAAACTCGCTATCTCCCGTCCTATATCTGCCTCGCCGGCTCCTCCACACTGCAAGGGCTTTATATTACGAGCACGTCATATACCAATGCATAGAAAGATTTACAGATGACAAATTGATTTGAATATTTTTCGTATTAAATGGAATTCAATCTATTTTCGGGTATTTACGTTTTGACCGAAATAATTCTACTGGGACTTTTGGAAAATGAACTGCCGCAAAGTCGAGACTGTAGCTGGGATGTTTATTTGGCTGAGCTTGGAGAACGTGACATCTTGATGAGAAAGTAACATGATTTCAACGTGTAGGAGTTACCAGATAAATGGTCGACGCGATAAGCCATTTTATTTTTTTTTCATTCTTTTTTTTTTATTAGGAAGGGCTAGGGGAGACTCCAATTTTCTAGTTTAGAAGATACACAGAAAGAATAAAGGAAAGAGATGGAGAGAGAAAGAAATAAAATTAGACATAAAAATTTATCACGATATTGGTATAAAGAAAACTGAAATGTGAGCACGATAAGTTTAAGCATGAGTTAAGGAAAACAACCGTGACGTATCATAAAACGAGATTTAAAATTCGCTAATTGATAAACTTTAACATTAACCGGCCATGGTAGTATGTCTCTACTTGGATATTCATCCATATCCTTGGAGGACAAAAAATAAAATCCCATCTGCCACGACTTGCTTTTAATATGTAATCATGGTTTCTGGATTTTTTTTTCACATGAATCAGCTGAAAACAAATATTGATTCAATTTTTTTTTCAATTTGACTCAAAAGCGAATCCAGCAAGAAAGCTAAAAAACAGCTATGTATTACAATCAATTTAGAGGCGGATAAAGGTTAGTTTTTCCTTTTAAATTAGGGAAAATATATATAATCCATTCTTTCATTAAAATGTAGAAAGGGAGGCTAAAAATTATAATGCAACTTTTAAGGAGCAACATAGTAAACGCAAAAAAGCATAATCATTTGTCAACTGCTCTGAGTCATGCACTTTTTAATATCCACTTGAAGTTTTCATAACATCGGCTGTTACCCCCTATTTATAGTGTTTGTGCGTCCAATGGCAAGTGTTGGTGTTTCCGGATTCAATGGTTGTCTTTGGTGCGATTTGGATCTTCCCAATCAAGATTGCAAGTCACTCAGGGAGGGTTAGTAAATACCTTCGCCAAGATCCTCTCTTTTTAGGGAGCGTAGTGGCGTATTGGTATAAGCTATGCTCTCTTTGAGTGGCAAGGCGATGGGTGCCGAAGCATCTATAAATCGATGGTTCTAGTCCCACAAATTCAAGCATTTTTCGGTCTCTGAGCACTACCAAAGACTCTAGCTCTAATAATTCTTACTTACTTACTACTACTGCTACTAAAAATAATGGAAGTACTTTAATGAATGCTCTGACCTGAATTTATCACGTTATAAAACATTTTAACACAGGATTCAAAAGAATATATCAGAAGCAACATTGCGTTTGAAAAGCTATGTGATAGGGGAAACGCATTTCTCTCATACCACTTTAAATTTACAGCACCCAAGCTTCATTCCTATCTCTTTAAATCCATATCAACACAGTTTTCTTGTTACGTGTTACTAGCTTAGAGACCAGCATTATTATTGGCCTAAGGGGCAAAAAGCCATTTCGGCCAGAAATTGAATTGAAACTCTCGAGGAAACAAATTACACCCCCAAAATCTTTGCTGACGTTTTTTGCCCCTAAAAATTTCATCTAGACGTACATGTTAAACCGTTCGAAATTTTTTTTATTTATATAAAATATCCACCACAAGTTTTTCTACCTTGTCTCTCCCGTCTGTCGCTCTATCCTTGTATCTTCATTTGTTCAGTTTTTTTTTTCTCTCCTCAATCAATTTTATTTATTTTGTTCCAATCATACTGCCCATTTTCTCTCTATCGATCTGCCAGTCTCGTTTTTTTTTCCAAACGTTTTACCTTTCTCTCAGTTTTTAGATGCCCTTGCACAATCTAGTATAACGTTTAATCCTTTTCTCTCATAATCTTTTTATCTATCTATCTATCTATCTATCTATCTATCTATCTATCTATCTATCTATCTATCTATCTATCTATCTATCTATCTATCTATCTATTTATCTATCTGTCCATCTGTCTATCTATCTATCTATCTATCTATCTATCTATCTATCTATCTATCTATCTATCTATCTATCTATCTATCTATCTATCTATCTATCTATCTATTTATCTGTCTATCTATCTATTTATTATTTTTCTATCCATCTACTTGTCTCTGTATCTATCCATTTATTCAACTATATGCCTCTTTACTTATATACTGATCCATATATTTAAAATAATTTCTATCGCTTTATATATATATATATATATATATATATATATACATATATATAAATTCTTTATGTAAGTGATATAATATATGCATATAGATACATATGATGTTTCTATCTGTTCAGCCATACATCCGTTCATCTTCCTGTTCATTTATCTCACAATCTCATCTCATTCACGTGCACAAAGCTGCTTCTTACGCCTTTGCAGTTCGAACTGACTAGTAAGCAGCTCTAGAATCGATTTATTGGCAAGAGAATTTGTATTGGCAAGGCCCTCAGTAAGCCGACCTACCGCTGAGAGGGGACCCGACTCTTACCAAAACCGGTTCGGAGGGCTTCGATCAGGGCCGCTAATTGAGCTCACACTAGCCCAGACCATGCAGGGAAAAAATCAACATTCCGCGATAGCTACAGTGACAAAGCTATACAACCTATCGTTTAGCTTACCAAGTCCCACCCCCACACCCCCACCTTCCTTTCATCCCACAAACAAACTGCTAAAACCAATTTTCCTATTTTTTTTTTCTAGCAATAATATTATCTTCTTCGCAAGTCTATGCGAAACACATCATATCTTACATTGAATTTATTAGAGGCAGATTAATGCGTTGGAAATACTCCGCATTTAACCACTTAATCCTGTCACCTGCAAGTAATAATAAATGGGCCACAGTGCTTGGAAAACAAAAGAGCAAGGGGAGAGAACATGGACAATCAGTGGTTTCCTACGAACATTTTAGTAGTTAACTTGAAGATTTGACACTTTCCTAGGAATGCCTTTGTTTTTGGATATAAAGTTATAGTTTTAAGTAACAGTGTCGTTGATAATCCCTATCTTTAAATGTGCTTCCCATCGCGGGTGGTGGATTGATGACGACAGTTCTTAGTGGTTTATTCCATTCTATATAAGTATAAATCGTATTATAAACAGTTAACCCAAAGATGACCTGATATAGACAAAAATATGGCGAGTTAAAGAAAGGCGATATGGCGAGTAGGTGTATAGCAATTTAGTTCACCTCTTTTTTTCACTTATAGGCACAACACACAGCATGTGGATGGGTGTTCCTCTTTGAAATTATTCTGGTGAGTTTCGAAGGTATAGTTTTCTTGGAAGAAATTTAAGAACTATTTTGACATGAGAGTTGGTGATAATTTTACAGACAAGAAGGACAAACAGGAAATGAGTGAATAAAAAATAAAGGACGATTACTATGAAAAGGAGGTGAGAATAAAAAGAAAAGGAGTCACAAGAAAAGATGAAGAGTTTAGAGAAGAAGCATGCAGAAGATGAAGGAAAGGGAGAAGAAAAAGAAGGGACGATTAAAAAGTCTGTGAAGGAAAAAAAGGAGCTATGGGTCAAAGAGAAAAGGAAAAGGTAGAGGACGAGAGAGCAAAAGAAGAAAAGATTCTCTATCTGAGCAGTGCAAGCAATCGATTCTGGACTTATTAGGGAAGAGAAGTCGTCGGCCTAAAACGAAGTAAAGTTCAATCCGGAAATTACTTGCGCGCTGCTTTTCTTCCGATAGGAACTCGGCTGTTATATTAGTGCGATCACTACGCTCATAGCAGCACTTTGGAGTGAGCTTAATTGCCTGTTTTATGAGCAAAGATTCTTTCACTACTTCATTTATGTCTTAATTCATCTTTTCATGGCTCACCGTTTCATGGTTATTCGCAGGGAAAAATTGAGAATTTTAAGACATAAAGAAAAAAAAGGGACATTAGGTAGAGGGTTGTCTGTGGCTAGTCTAAGTTGTGTGGGAAAATTCTCAACTTCCTGCAAATTAAATCTGTAAGTTTGAAATACGCCCAGATAGTTGCATCGAAATGTAATTTCATTTTATGTATCAGATGTCTGGGAATAAAATTAATTTTGAGGCTTTGAACTATCCAGCTTTGAAAGTTATGGCTTTTCACATCTTATCAACTGCGGTTACAGCACAGAAGTCATTTTACCGGCGGAGATTTGATATGGTCTGTGTCATTCAAAGATCTTTCTCACTCCAGTGCATCGATCGGCTCTCAAGATCTCGGGAAGCTTCACAGTCTGTGACGCGTTTCAGCTTTTTTCTTATGAACAGTCTGTAAAGTTCGATATATGTCACATTTCCGAGCAGCTTTTGTCATAGTAACAAAAATCAAAGCTAAAATTAAAATAGAATTAAAGCAGCTTTTTGATTGGAACAGGAAAAAAAAAGGTTTTGAAATATAAAAAGGTTTTCTTTAAGTGGTAAGCGTCCTGAGTATGACCATAAATATTGGAAGGATCACCCAGAAGTTTACGAGTTGTCAAACATGTTATTTATCAATTCATACTTATCAAGGAAAAAAAAACCACGGTGAGTAAAAATTAGTTCGGTAAAATAATTTTTTTTCCTTTTTTTTTTCAATCTATAATTTTCCTAGCGAAGTGATTTCTATAGAAAAGTGTTTCGGTCACATTTACTATGTTTTTCTTGAATTTAATTGAGACGAGTCATCAGTTTTAATTAGCGGGTAGAGAAGTAAAAACCAAGCAAATGCCAACCTTAGAAGTCATCATTGGTGATGGAAGTTTTAACCTGCTATGGCTTCATCTTTAAAGTAAAGAGTATAGCCAAAACTCTATAAATTTATTGGATTATGTGTATTTTTTACCGATTTTAGAAAATAAGCAAATCATATCTTTATTTTATCATCTTTTATTTACTTTTCATATTTACAATGGGCTTTAGAGATTATTAAAGTAATCAAGAGCAGTATTTTCTCCTTCATCTTGATATCACATGTAACCTAATTGTAGGCTAGGAAAGAAATACAGATGTGACTATTACAGTCTAAAAATTTCCATTTGCCATTTCCCTTTCAGTACATGTAGCGAGACCTGTCTCAGGGATTTAACCAAAGTGATTTTTCTTTCCTCTGAACGGGCAACGTGAATTTCAAGTGGGAGATCCTCATCTCTTTCCATTTTCTTGCTGTCATTTTCAGTAACACTACAAAGTTACGTACACGCAGCTGGCCAGCAGAAGATTACAGCTTTGAGAAGGCTATGTTTTTTCTCTCTTTCAGTCCAAGCTTAGCCAGCTACGACTGCGACCCCGCTATCATGGGCTGGGTTTTAAACAAGTTTTATCTGAAAAGAATTGAACGAACGCAACTTTGACTTTATAATACAGAAGAACATTTAGACCTTTGGCCAATATTACGTATTGTTTTTTATAGTTAGGATTCATTTATGTGGGCACTCCATCCCACAAAAAGACTTTATGAAATAAAAATCGAAGTGCCCACATGATATAGACACTTTTTCTTTTTTTTTTTCTTTTATTGTTTCTGCCGTAAGTTTTCTTTCTTTGAGTTTTCGTGTCACTGTATCATTTAAAAAAAAAACCATAGGTTTCTTCCCAGGACCTTTTTTATATTTTATGGTCCGCACAAATGTTAAATTTTTCAGTCTGTATATGGTGAGGCTATGGCTGACCCCAGGGTCACATGCAAGCGAGAAGATTGACGTTTACCTGACGTGGTGGTGCTTCCGCCGCCGACGCGGGATGACCATCTTCTTGAGTTTCTTGTACATGGCGGCCATCTTGGGTGGCGGCGCCGCAACCTCATTGGTCTCAGGTGAGAGAGTAGAGGTGGAGGCTGTGGTCGAGCTCGGGGTCGAAGTGGAGGTCGAAGGAGCAGGGTCAAGGACAACGGCCACTGTAGACAGGAGGAGGGCGGCTGCGGTTTCCCAGGGAGAGCGAGCCGATCTGGCCTCCATGCTACAGCGGAAGCGGAAGTAACAACCTCATGAAGGATCCACAGTCACATGAGGCGCTTAACATCTCCGTGCCAAAATATATTCTCCTTGAAATTTTTTGGGTTGAGCGTTTGAAAATCTCAGTTGAGGCTTTAGCTGGGAAAAACAAAAGCAGTGTCGGCTAGAGATCTCTTGAATCTAGCACTGCTTGTTTTCGCCTACTTCCAATACTGCTGGTGATGGGGATCTCTTGCGGGCTAGTGCGCTGGGCAGCCAGTGCTTGTGAACCAATTCCACAAGGAAAACACAGTGAACGAAATTGTTAAACGATCTCGACATGTAGTGACAAACTCTGACAACTTGTCTAATAAAACAAATCCGAGAAGGTTCAGAATGGATTTGAAAAGGGGAAATGTATACCGTGGCAACTTTCAATAAAAACGGTAAAGACAGGCAAAAATCAAAGAAAAAGACAAGAAACAATAATATGACAAATGCGAAAAACAGAGACAACAGTTATAGGAAATTAACAAAAACAACAACTTTAACAATAATAAAAATATCGGTTCTCTGGTTGAAGGTAAAATCTTGAGTTGTGAAATACTCCAGGTACTGTCGAGTCCTCCGGCCCTTGGTCGCCCTCACATCACCAGCAGCAAGCAACACCATGAGATAAAGTGGCTCCCTTAGGGATTCCACACAGCTACTCCAGCGGGTTGAACAAAATATCTCACGGCACTTAGATATCACCGATTCTGCAGCGCTATCACGTACAGCGTTTTCTGTTACATTTACAAAAATAGCTCAGTCGAAAGGTAAATAAACCAAAACCTTCAAAAAAGTAATAGAACTGGTGTCACTGAAAGTAGACAATATCACATGCAAAGTGTGATAAGTAATTTCATTTTTCTCTTGTGATATTAAATTCCGGTTGCCAAAATCATTTATCCAGGGAAAAACACCACTCGTATCACTAAAGATCTACCTATCACTCACAAGATAATAAATCTCCAGCCTCCAAACAGATTAACTGAAGCAAGATGTGCGCTGTCATTGAATATCTAGAGATCACTTTCACATAATTCGCTGCCCACTAGAAGCTCTGAGGCTAGAACCACCTTGCCACACTCGATTAGTCTAATCCAGGTCTTTATCTGTTGTTCTTCAAACTTGTTGAAATTCACTGTAAATTTCCTTTTCTTTCCTTATCACTTTATATATTTTTATCTTGTTCTAAATTATTCCCTCTCTCTAAATCTATCACTCACTTTAAAATTTCTATTTCCCCAGCAAATTGATGGGGCAAATGCACTCAATATATTTTCTTGATCACCTCTTGTTATTTCTCGTGTAAGACCTATTCTGGCAATCTAAGACACGAAACATAAATTTTCCTAAAGAGCAAACGCGGACATTTTCCGTCATAACCATCCCACCCACCCTCAAGCCCCCAACCTGTTAAACCCTCCCAGATCTTGTGCTCTCATCTCTGCTCCCTGCCTGTCTAGCTGAGTCTGGCTGTCGCCAGCCCTACCCCTGCACAATGTCCAGCACAGAGCTCCGGTGATGAGATATAGATTCTAGACTACGAGACGTTGCCCTGGCTCCAGAGAGACAGCTCAGAACAGTTCTGAACAAACAAAAACACCCTCAGCTTGTTTACCACACGTACTTCAGCCTCAGTCTCAAACACACACTCACATCGAAATTCCTAACAATTTTATAACCAGACGTCGGTGGAGCTTCAAGGTAATCAAGTGTTGAGTTATGAACTGTATCATATCTCCTTCATACCATTCCTTATACACTTAATAAAGAACTAAAACAAAAAAGTTCCGTAACAGATATTCTTCTCCTTTAAACCATTATTCATCCCGATACAGATATTCTTCTCATTTGCACCGTTATTCATTGCGATGCAGTAACTGTTATTCTTCTCATTTCCACCGTTATTCATTACAATACAGATATTCTTCTCATCTACACCATCATTTATTGCGATACTTCTCATTTTCATCACCATGGATTAGTCAGTGCGTATCCTAAGAAAAAGATACAACGCTGTGACTGCAGTATTTATATATTCAACATATTTGTAGCTTTCCCTGACCATCAACGTAGAGCTCAGTTTAATGTCGTGTTTCCAAGACACTCCAGATAATCCTAGTCACGCGATTGTGAGCAAACGAAGCGTGAGCAAGATGGAATAGGGTGAGCAGTGGTCTTCCCTGAAGTCTGTATTGATAGTGGCTACATCAGGAGGGACATAAAAGGCAGAATTGCTTTTAGTCACAGTTCTCAGTTCGTGCTGGACGTGGACGCATTGGAGAAAACAAGTGGAAAGAGATAGAACTTTAAGGTGGGATATTCGCCTCATCACACTCTAGACTGATATAACCCCAGAAGGAAACCACTGGCTCACGCTAGCCAACAAACAGAATGAGTTGTCATTTTATAAGTTTTCGATATCTAGCATGAACAGGTTGGTCGATATCTTAAAAGAGTTCAGATCTTTTTGAGGAAATACAACTAAAAGTAAAATGAATTATCTCGGCTTTATATGATCTTTTTTTTTTTTTATCTTGGGGAGAATTATTTTCGGAAACTTAAATTAATTTCAATACAATTTTCTTTAGACTTAAATATCAATTTTCTTGTAAGTGTACATTAATTTCAAAATTGAAGTCGGTTTATTGCTCCGGTTTTTCAAAAACGTATTCATCTATCTGTTTATCTGTTTATCATTTCACTCTTATGTCCATGAACATCGCTATTTACTTATTGCCTTTAGCTTCTAGACTGAGGGCACCATATGCATTGGTAATGTTTCTCGTCTCTCCCAAAGCACTAACGTTTAAAATTATCAAACAAAACAAACGACATATAAAATTAGAGAAAATCCTATACAGAAGGCTAGCAATTAATCACTAAAACTTTCGTTTTCGTTTTTTGGGGAAACTGAAAATAAAGGTGTGAAACATTTTGTCATATACAGGACGCCTAAAAATATTGCTGTTGAAATGTCTCAGAATTGAAACGAGCAGAAATAAAAAAAAAGTTAAGGGCTAGTGAGTGAAAGACTCGTAAAAGTTAAATTGTCCGACACCTGTCGGACATGAATACTTAGTGTGACCACGCATACAATATCACCACTTAACAAACAGTGCGCCCTTTTGAGGTATCAAAACTGTATGTTAACCCTAGAGTTGGTTTCTCTAGACCTAATTTATCCAAGCCATCACATATGAATCTAATAATTCAATAGATTTAAGAAAAATCCTTCTTACGCGCAGATGAGCCTGTTTTTCCAATCTAAGCCACAGATTTGCACTAGAATTTTAAAGATTTTTTAAATGAATTTTTATTAGTCACAACTATGCACGTTTGCATGATTTATCTATGCACGATAAATCTCTTATTCCATAGATATCTCTTTTCTCTCCAGATTGTCACGGCCTATCTTTTAGTTTCCCTGTACCTCGAACTCTCTGTCTTGCTTTTCAAACTGATTTATTTCCCTTGCCTCTGCTTCAGATCTCTCTATAAAACATTAAACCGTCACGCTGTAAACCAACTGGCCTCTGCTTCAGATCTCTCTATAAAACATTAAACCGTCACGCTGTAAACCAACTGGCCTCTGCTTCAGATCTCTCTATAAAACATTAAACCGTCACGCTGTAAACCAACTTGCCTCTGCTTCAGATCTCTCTATAAAACATTAAACCGTCACGCTGTAAACCAACTTGCCTCTGCTTCAGATCTTTCTATAAAACATTAAACCGTCACGCTGTAAACTAACTTGCCTCTGCTTCAGATCTCTCTATAAAACATTAAACCGTCACGCTGTAAACCAACTTGCCTCTGCTTCAGATCTCTCCATAAAACATTAAACCGTCACGCTGTAAACCAACTTGCCTCTGCTTCAGATCTCTCTATAAAACATTAAACCGTCGCGCTGTAAACCAACTTTAGGACACTTCTGCTGATGGTTTATTTCTTTATTTATCCTTTAGCCTATAAAAAATTATTTTTCTGTTCTCTTCTCTTACTGGAACTTTTAGAATGCATCTCTTTCTGGGAGGAGAAAGATTACCGACAAGAAAACCATTTGCGAGAAAAAACTACAATGTCAAAAATCTTTGAAAAGTTTGCCACTAAAGATTCGCCCTTTCCACGAATAGCATTATAAAACCATTATTAGAAGAAGACTAGTGCCAACATAACTTGTGACCACTTTGGTTAGTTAAAAGTTTGTATTTTATATTCTAAGGCTATAAAATTTATAAGAACCCCCTATCGATGGAAAAAAGGGAAACATAACAGAAAACTAAGCAAGCCACATTTCTTCTCTTGTAACGATTTTATCACAAAACACTCTTTCTGCGCATGTTTTTAGTGTAAACAAAACCTAAACAATAACAACCAATGCACATTTGGCAATTTTACATTGATCACAGCATTTGAATTAAAGCCACCGGGAGAATTCTTGTATTTTTATGCGCTTTAATACAACTGAACAGTATCCACTAAGAGAATGTTGTCTAGATGTACACACATTCCGACAAACCGCTCAGACACGCATGGCAGCCGCTCGACTTGGCAAGGTTGAAAGAGAATAACATTATCGCTCGAATCTTCCAGCTCACCTGAGGCCTGCCCAGCGCTCACCTACAGTTTCACAACATCAGATTACTTAGAGGAAAATAACGTCGCTCACACAGAAAAGAAAGCATTGGTTGGCACGTCTGAGGGCTTTAGCTGTAATGGTGGATGCTAAGCTACAAACTCGTAAAGTTTAGACAGCAAAAAGGAAAGAAGCGGAGAAGGAGAAAAAAATATCTAAAAATAAATAATAATGAGAAAAAATACTTTACAGACATTGACTTTAGCCGTTTGTTGGCGATAGAAGCTCAGGAGCTTTTTTCTTGAAAGATTCTAAGTTTAATTTTTTTTCCTCATTGTTCAAACATTCTTCCGCACCCGCATTAAAAAAAATAACAGTAAAAACAATAGTGTGAAAATTTGAAGGGGAAATTTGTATTTTAAATCTTAATTGTTTAAAACCCGTCAGTTGAAAATGGTGGGGAGTTAACCTCATATCGAGAGAAAAAAAAGAGAGAAAATGTATAGCTGTATAATATAGTGGTAGAATGAGAGAGAGAGAGAGAAAGAGAGAACAAGAGATGACAAAGATGGGAAAAGAGAGACACGGGAAAATGGAGAAGCAGAGAGCAGAAGTGAGAAGTAGCAAAAACGATTAATGGAGGGAAGATAATATAGATTTATAAAAAAAAAGTCGCAAAGATAAATAAATTATAGTAGAAAGAAAGAAAGAAAGAATAAAAATAATAGAAAAAGAGAACGCTACAGACGGATGAATAGAACGAGAGAAAAATAAATAAAGCGGGTGTTACAAATAGCTGAGATACGGGTTCTTCCCACCATTCATATAAAGTATAGACTTCAGAATAGGAAAATAGGAAACAGAAAGCGGAAAAAGTTAATAACACCCACGTATTGGAATTTTCCAAGAAATTGTTCCATTATATACCACTTTTTGTCACTCGTAAATGTGTTTCTATGTGAAAAAGTAATTACACAAAATATCCAGCTTCTCCCTGTCTTTGCAACATTTTCTTCAATTCATTAATATAAACAGAGGATGCGTTATCTCCACATTCGTCGCAGTTTATGATTCTCTTTCCTTACATTATTTGCGCGTCTGTGATGCGCCACAATGCACAATGTTATCTAGTACGTTTTCTCCCCGTATAAACTTAACGACAATCGCTAAATCGAGTTTATTCATCGCAGGCCAGGTCCATCTGAGCCGGCTAAAGATACCGACAACGACTCCTTACGCAATACACCAACAACAAGAGCAATTTCGCTCTCCGCCAGCAGCAGCAGAATGAAGAATAAATCACCCTGTGCGTCAGTCCTGTGTGGAGCTCAATACTGCCAGGTTAGTTACCTCTGATTTGGAGTTTGCTTCACAAGTAAGATTTGTTTCTGTTCTTCTTGGAGAATCTCCATCCTTTTCTCGCTTCTGTAATATTGGCAACGATTCCTCTTGAAAATTTTGTACCAATTTAAGTTGATTTGATGATAGAGTGAACGTTTTTGGTTCGTCTTCTGCTACTTAAGGAATTCATACATTTCTGCTTTTTTTTCTTTTTTTTTTTTGCTCATAGACCATAAATATCCCAGTTGAACTCAGCTAAACAGGTTATATGACGGTGAATTGCTACTCATGACTGAATAGTTTTATGCAGACAACTGTGAAGGTTTGCTCAAAGTTAACAGTTTCATGCAAATGACAACTAAATCTCCCTCGCAAGTGAAAAATTGTTCGCAAATCAAGTGAAATTCTGCTCATTGCATCACAGTTTTAAGCAAATGAAAAAGTAATTTGGTTTACAGCTGAAAACTATTTAGCAAATAACAGGGAGATTATGCCAGCACATAAATGCAATAACTTTTCCCACCAATACCAAGGCTCTTGACGCTGCTTTCGTTTCTTTACTGCATCTAATACCCTCTCCATGTTATAAAACGGCCACAGAGAGCTCTCATAGGCAATCTACCAGACTCACAAAGTGATCGCAAATACAAAAACTAAAGACTGATAATATTATAATGCTCTATGTGTTGTGGGTGTATTGTATCAATGGATGTGTTTTTCATCATGTACTAACATTTGTCTGATTATAGAAGCGTCTCTCTGTACCCATACTTTCCAACGCAGACACGCTTCGTGCTTCCCTCCCCCTCATCCTTTATTTACAAAAAAAAAAAAATCTGCTCTTACAAGGCTTACTTTCTAAATCGGGCAGGTACATTGCAACTTTAAACTGAAGAGAAGATTAAAAATTGAAAAAAACAAACAAACCCGAAACAAAAACATCTGTGTCTGCACTTGCCGTATGACGCAAGCGTGTTAAAAACTTTTTTTTTGAAAAGACAAAACGGGGAAAAAGAAGAAAAAAAATAAACAACAGCGCTGGAAAAAGCAGTTTAGCTAGGTAACGTTCGCTGTGTAAAGCAAACCAAGGTTTAAACGAGCAAGAAAAACACATTAAACAAAAAGTGGAAAAATGCCAGAACTGAATGCTGCTGTAAAATGGAAGAGAAAAATTGAGCAGAATGATAAATGTGTTGATAAAGGTAAAAAAAACGAGAAAAAAATGGATAGATAGATTGGTAATAGATTTTTAATTAGATAAATAAGTGAATAGAAGAATGGGTGTACAAACGCGAAGAAATAATCTTAGAAAGTAGAAAGATTTATAGATAGATCGATACAAAGAGATGGAGCGTTCCTAGAGAAAACCAGAATGAAATGGACAAAGAGACGTCAGGAGAGGAAGAAAAAAGAGAGAGGATGACAGAGAAAGAGTGAGAGAAAGAGAGCGAGAGAGAGAGAGAGAGAGAGAGAGAGAGAGAGAGAGAGAGAGAGAGAGAGAGAGAGAGAGAGAGAGAAAGAGAAAGGGAGAGAGTGTTTGTGCTTAATCACAGAACAAAACGAAACGCCAGCTTCGCAGCTGTTTCCCATTGAGAAAAGAAAACAGATGAAGATCAAGACTGCACTAAAGCATGGAAAATAAAGAAAGAAAGGAAGAAAGAAAAAAAGACAGAATGAAAGAAAGAAAGAAAGAAATAGCCCCATTTTGAATTACTCGCACTGTTTCTAACACTGAAAAACCCAAGAACAGAACCCGGATTTCACAAGTCACCTGTGAAGGAAGGTACTACGTAGGTAAATGAAAGGTATTGATGGCAAGCCAACAAACATTGCTTATCTTCAACACAAGAATGGGAGAACGTAAATGTATTGCTTGTTCCACAGCAAGAGAGCACACTTGTTTCTTTTTCTGGTTACTTGAACTAAGAGAATTTCCCGATGCTTTCGGGTAAAACAGCAATGGCTGGTTTTCAATAGCGTTCGGTGGAATAGTTTTCAAAAGCGACATACCATAGACCCTAGTGTATTTGACAGACTCCAGCAATTTATTCAGCACTAAGTACTGATTTTATACATGCAGTCCTATTTTGAACTTACTTAAAAAATTTGAAAAAAAGTTTCCGCAAAACGAATTTTCTTTGTTTAACGAATGTGGATGAAACGTACAATACCAAGAGACGTTTTCTGGTTTCAAAAGAAATTGTTTGGAAGGTAGCCGACATGCGAAGGAGATAATTTGCAAGGGAGAAAAAAAGGAAAGATAAAGATTGGGAAGGGCAAGGCTAGAAAGAACTGTAAGGAGAAAACTAAGTTTAAGATACAACTTAAGGTCTAGAGGATGAAAATGACGAAAATAGTAAAGAAATTTAAAGAAAAAGCTGCATATGAGAGAGGGGAAGTAGAAAGATGTTTATGTCCAAAATGTAATTGTCTTCATTGTAGGCGTTCGCCCTTGGTAAAATCTTGTTTATGTGAGCCATTCTGACGTCAGGGAGCGTATAAAAAGAAACATTTTTATTATAAACTTAGGCGTAAGGAATAAACATTGCAAGAATTAGGGGAAGAAAGCCAGGTTCTAAATGAGTGTGGCAACAAAAGCTGTGATTATATGCGTCAGAACTTTTGATAAACGCCCGCTCTGTTCTTATTCTAACTGCCATCAAGGGTCAGTTTGATACAGATGCCTTTCAAATAACATAAATAGGTCTGATCTGGGCTTAGATTGATTTATCTGAGTTTTATAATGAGAATCATGCAAAACAAAGAAGTTGTTACTCAAAACAGACTTAAGCTTAATGTCTAGACCTATTACAAGGATAATCATGCAAATATCTGCCAAAAATCCTTGCTTAGACACATATCAAAATTGTGGTTTTGAATAAAATAGACGATAAAAGAAAAAAAAAATTTTTGCAAATAACTCCATCACAAAGGCAAAGGAAAACAAAGATAAATTTTTTTCAGAGAGACAGACAGACAAAAGAGGCAGAGAGGAAAGGAGAGAGGGGAAATGATAGAAGCAGAGAGAAAGAGAATAAAATAATAATTTATGTAGATCATAAAGCAAGTAAAGGCACAAAGATTAAAGGAAGGAGCCCCAATACATAAACAAATTATTGTATTCGAAGATACAACAAAAGCTGCATTAAATAATATGCGGCAAAAAACTTATATACTCAAATCAACATTCAGCAGAGAGCAAAGTCTTCAGTTTCTTTTTTGGTTAAGTATTTGTTTTTATCATTATAGGCGTAATTGTTAACATCTTCACTATTCTCTGGCTTTGCGGCGTCCTGAAAACAGCCTCATCGAGGGGAAATGACGAATGGGAGCTGGTCTCCTCTCACTAGTGAAGAGAAGGAAGATAAAAAGATGGTGGGTGTAGGAGGTGCACTCGGCGACTCAAGACATTTCCTGAATGACAGACTGACTCGAATGACAAAAAGACACGAAGCTTTGGTGACAAAGTCGGAAGACAAGATATTTGAGGACTTTTTCCTTCTAACTGCTTTAGACATCGCACATACACACATTCTCTTTATCTTCTCTTTAATCTTTTTTGAATAACAACTTTTATTTCCTCTCCGTTTCTCTCACCACCTACCAACCTTTTAAAAGCAATTAAATCTCATCATTGCGTTCCTATCCTTCAACTAACAGAGCTTTTTTTAATTGATGGATGGGAACACGATCGTTAGATTTAAGTTCCTTTTGTATTCTTTTGGTTTGCTTCATTCTCACATTACAAATACTACTTCGTCATAAAATTGATATAATAAGACTTACGATACAGTAAAATTATATCTATCTATCTATCTATCTATATATATATATATATATATATATATATATATATATATTTCAGCCATAGATGGCAATGAAAATGGTAATGAAAGAGTAGCCTGCTGGTTACCGCAATGCATACATAGTTATTTGTCTTGAACATAGGCAAAAAGCTTTTAGTTTCGGTATGGAATTCTTTGTAAAAATTCACGCCCATTTCCTCAAAAATATTAAATCATTGTTAAAAAAATTTGGACTGGTCCTATTAGATGATGACTTTATTGCGCTTATCAATAAAAAAAAACAAAACAAAAAAACGTAGACAGGGTAAACTATTGACGGAGGAATCACTTTGATCAGTTCTAACAAGTAGAAAAAAAGCAAAATCGAAATAATACGGAACACCAAAGCTACTTCTTAATAGACTAACGATAACCTTGAATTAGCACATTAATACGTTAAAGTGAATCAGGAGAAGTACTGTAAGAAATTGGAGGCAATCAATTTCTGACTAGACTGTACTCATCACACTCTAATAGATATAGCAAACTTATCCGCCCTGAGGACGCCTGGGAGAAAAAGACACAGATAGAGAGAGAGAGAGAGAGAGAGAGAGAGAGAGAGAGAGAGAGAGAGAGAGAGAGAGAGAGAGAGAGAGAGAGAGAGAGAGAGAGAGAGAGAGAGAGAGAGAGAGAAATGAGTGTCTTTTCAGACTTTCAACATCCTAGCAATATGTCGAATTCTTCCTCTGGCCTATGACGTCACGACATCAAAGTTAGCTACAAAAACTTGGTTATATTATAATAAGCAACATGAGACGAAAAACTGTAAATGAGCCTCAATATATTGACATTCGAGTAGGGCCTCGCAATAGCAGCCGTACTGGAGTCAAAGATGAACGATTCACAAATACATATTTTGATATTGTCAGTTGGCCTTGCTCAGTTCTAAACACCTTATTTTAATCAATTATTTCTCTTCTGTTGAAAACATTAAATTACTCTAATACATTTGCAACTATATTATTTCTACATATTTTTGAACAGAGCAAAATATTTTATTTTCAATCTTATTTGTAAAGTGAAAGTAAATAAAAATTCGAAAATTGCATTGAAAAACACATCTACCGAACATACAAAGGTTTCTAGTTCTAGAAAAAAAAATCTAGGGAGAATCCAAAGATGAAACTGTAATGCAGCCCCAATAAAGAGAAAAAAACATTTCTAAATCCATATTTGGAAAGACGAATATCTTTAAAACTGTGTTTTCATGGACACTGAAGATGATGAATATATCGCTACGGCAATTCACAGACACGTATTTCACCTAAATGAATATGAGCAAAACTTTCAGAAATTCCAGTTTTCACTGATTTCTTGAAAATTAAAAGACTAACTCTGGATGTAAGACCTCCAGGAACGAAAAGAAAAATCCAGAAAATCAAGAATTGTGTGAAGGTAGGGGGAGATTAGCGGCGAACCAAGGAGAAACCGGTGTTGCCAGCGGCTGCCACCACTGGGTGTGAGCCACAAGCCACGCAATGTATCCAGCTTATTTCTTACAGGATAAGAGGGAGTGATTTGTGGGTGTATTCCCCTCTGTCTGTTCATGTTGAACTCGCCTCTACATTACTTGCCGTGTACATCGTAGCTTCTCTAACAGATAGAATAGGTAAGGAGATGGAAGTGATCATTTTTTTCACAGGTGAACTGCGCTAGCCCCTTGCCAACTTCTACGATTGTATTTCCATTTACCTATAGACCTCACCTCAGTTTCTTCCTAATACCTTTTTTTCAAATTCCCTCATCAAGCATAAAGAACTTCCACTTTAAAAATTATTTTTTTGTCTTTAATTAGTTCCCTCCCACTTTTATCAATACATCTGACGGCTAATTCTTAACTTCATTTTCAATCAGTTACCAAGTGTGTCTCGTCTTTCATTAAAACTGTTAAAACATATAATCTGATCACCAAGCCCCTTCATTCCTCATTTCACACCTCATCCTTACATTTCGTACTCAACTCTCGGGTCACATAGAAAGCGCTCCCTCCCGCACCTCACAGATCAGTGGCGACTTACAAGATTCTCTTTTTTGACAAACGAGAATTCCAACCTAGATTTTTTTTTTAATTATCTTTGGCCAAGCCATGGCACCCTAGCCCGCGGATGACCCTGTCTCGCCAACAGAGCTCTAAGAGAAGGAGTGGCTGGACTTGTGAGTTGTGAGGTGTACGACCGTACCCATCACTTGTTTTGTTTTCTTTCAAAAGGTTCGTCATTTATTACGGATGGTAAGAGACAGAGCCTGGGCTCGGAGATCGGCTCTGATCAGAAAGAAACAAAACTGACAGAGGCACAGAAAGAGAGAGGAAGAGGCAGAGAGAGAGAGAGAGAGAGACAGAGAGATAGAGAGAGAGAGGAGAGAGAGAGAGAGGAAGATAAGCAAAGAGAGACAGAGAAAGCAAGTGAGCCAGATCAAAAAAAAAAAAAAAATAAAAGGAATGTGATCGGTAGAAAAGCTAAGAAATAAAAGAAGATAAAAAGATAAAGGAGACTGAAGAGAGAAAGAAAGAAAGAGAGAGAGAGAGAGAGAGAGAGAGAGAGAGAGAGAGAGAGAGAGAGAGAGAGAGAGAGAGAGAGAGAGAGATTGGGATAGACGGTGAGAGAAAGCAGGTGAGTCATTTAGACCAAAATAAAATAAAAGAGAAGTAATAGGTAGGAAAACTAAGTAAAAAAAGACGATAAAAAGGCAAAGGAGAGAGAGAGAGAGAGAGAGAGAGAGAGAGAGAGAGAGAGAGAGAGAGAGAGAGAGAGAGAGAGAGAAAGAGAAAGAGAGAGAGAGAGAGAGAGAGACAGACAGACTGACAGACAGACAGACAAAAAAACAGAGAACGGAGACAGAGACAGAGAAAGAGAGTGAGAGAGAAGCAGTAAAAGAAGGAGACTTATGCACTTTAACGTAAGGAAATTATTTTAGCAAATGATGCGGCAATAAAATAACACTAGAGGCAAAAAAAATCTAACAAGGGTGTAAGTGTTTGAAAAAAAAAACTCTGGAAAATAACGAACAGACGGAGGATTGCAAGAACTGGGATAAAAATAGGAGAAAGAAATCTTTATTCGGACGACAGGGCAAGTGTCCTAAAAAGAGCCCAGACAAACATAATAGTAGCTAACACAGAAACCATTTTTTCCCTACAGATACGGCTGATTCTATAAGACTTGAATGAAAGTTAGAGGTAATCATAGTGAGATTACTAGATTTATCTTTAAACACAAAGCCTTTAAAACTCTGGAAGAAATATAGAGGTTTGTTGTAAGCATAAGGTAGTGGAGATATAGGTCTAGAGGAAGTTTCAGCTGCGTCCTTTTTTTTTTTCTTTCATTATTTTCCTCAAACATCTCGATATTTTACAAGGAAGTGACACTTGGCCAATAAAGGAACCAGAGAGGGGGGAGAGAGAGAGAGAGAGAGAGAGAGAGAGAGAGAGAGAGAGAGAGAGAGAGAGAGAGAGAGAGAGAGAGAGAGAGAGAGAGAGAGAGAGAGAGAGAGAGCTTAACGGCAGTGCCCTTTTACCAAGCCTGGAGAACAGATTAATTGCGCTGAAGATAATTATTGTACGGTTTATATTTCATCTCCAGTGTTAAATTACTGCTCTAAGCCAGTGTTATTTTTATTCATTGTTTTATTTTCAATCTCATCCAACATAGTCACTTCCTCACCCTATTTCCCCCCCTCGTTTCCATTAGTTTCATTTCCATCTACTTCCTCTTCTTTTAATCTTCCTTCTATTCGCCACCCTCTTCTCTTCCTCCTACTTATCCGACTTTTATGCTCATTACACAAACTTCTCATTTATTACATTGCGGTCGTCATGACTCTTCTTAAATGGTCTGACCATCCATCATGAACTTGACTTATTCTGCGCTTTGCAACCTGTAAAACCTGAAATATGCATTTGCTGCAATCACAAAGTATTAAAGTTGTCCCTAAAAACACTTCTTGTGAGTCGTATTAGCTAAACTAGAGGTGATAATTAAAAGAAGTAGCTAACAAGACGCGATTAAAAAAGCGATCTTTTCGCAAAGAACAATTCCATAATAGATGAAACAAGGTTTATAAAGAAAGAATGGCTCTGTGAAAGTGAGACAACTTTATAATGTCATTCTCTCTCTCTCAATAGATGATATGCGTGGAATTATCTTAGAAGTTTCTGTGTTTTTAATATTATCGTGTGAAAAGACAGGGATTTTAAAGTAATTTTAGTCAAACAATTTTATCGACATCGTAGTATTCTGATTAATTTTAGAGAATCCTCAAGAATCTTATACGGTGGCGTGTTTTGTTTTTCTGTCAAACCAGGGATTGTGTTTGTCTGATGGGGTCCAACTCCAGGAGTGCAAGTCACGGCTTTGATCGTTACCTAGTACGAATCAGGCCAGTGTTTTACTGACTGCGCTGTCGGAAGCTCTCTTCACCACAGAGGAAACGCATCATGATTTTTAAAGAAAGAGGGAAAAGGAATTGCGTCATTGAAAAATAAAGCGAACAGATAAAAAAAAAGACATGAAAAGGAGTTGACTGTAGTTTATTGTAGATAAAATAGCTGATCAGGAACTAAGAGAAGACTAAAAGTAAATAAGTATATTGTTTCATATAATATAAATAATTAGGTAAATACACACACATGTATATATATATATATATATATATATATATATATATAATTATATATATATATATATATATATTTAGAGAGTGAGAGAAAGATAGATAGATAGATAGATAGAAAGAGAGAGAGAGACAGAGAGACAGAGAGAGAGAGAGAGAGAGAGAGAGAGAGAGAGAGAGAGAGAGAGAGAGAGAGAGGTGAAAACATAAAAAGAAAAATCGAGACAAAGCATTCTCAGACAGATGTAATACAGTGTTGACAAGTGAGTTGCTGTTTTTTTTAAATATCCTTCTCCGGTGCTTTTCCATCTTTCTCCTTTTCTCTCTCTCTCTCTCTCTCTCTCTCTCTCTCTCTCTCTCTCTCTCTATCCTATATCTCTCTCCATTCCCTCGTCAACCTATTATTTTTAATCGAAAAAAAGCAACGTCCCATTCTATGCTCAAGAGACCAGGCTCCATTAGCTGATACGTTATCCTGGTCTTCGTCTCATGCATTATAAAACAGATGAGTTCCAGGCCAGAGGCTGCGGATACACCACTGTTCTCCTTACCATCATTCTACATATATACAAACGATGCGATATGTTAGCCCAGACTTCAGCAGACACTTCCATCAAACATTCCACACTGGACATTGGACAGCTGTGGACGACTTGCATCAAACTGTAACGATGATTGGCAGGTCAAATTCTTGGAAAAGATTTACAGGTAACTACATTCTAGATCTTAGACCAAGGAACTGTGTTGGAGAAAAAAAAAAAGGAGGACAGATTTGCAGAAGGCGTTGTAAAACAGGTGATTTTTTTTTGGTTAATCTGACGATAAACTCACCAACATTCGATTTCTCCAGAGGAATCTTGAAAAACTAGGTCACCAGCTAGTCATAACTTAAAATCGCCTTGTTTTTTTTTTTTTTTTCTTCTTTCATGTTCAGCACTAGTACTGTAACGGAGTTGTTAAAAGATTGAAAACGCCGCGTTCCATATAATCACTATCTTGAAGATGGGGGAAACTCTTGACAAGTACAGATAGTTGAGGGAAAAAAAAAGAATATATGGAAAGGTTATGAGTAGCTAGGCGGGTGGAAATAGCTTGTGCGGTCAGACTGGAAAACATTTGAGTGACGTTAGCATCTTCAGTTCTCCTCCCGAGGGACTACTTCAACAATGCGGCCCGTCTGAGCTGAAATTGGCGATGTCCAGCCAGAGGTGGACCTTATCAGTACAACCAGGGGAAGCAGTGCGAGGCGGGGCTCAGGGAGAAAAGAAAAGGAAAGATAAAGCTAAAAAAGAGAGTCTCTAAGAAATAAAGGAAAACAGCTTTTTTGCTGAGATTCAAGAACTCAAAAATTGGAATTCATTTTGGGTTAAGATATGGAAAAATGAAATAGCAGAGGCGATATAAAATAAATTCATCGAGGATTAAAGTACTGCGATATACCCAACATAATAACAAATTTGGTAAAGTTTTTTGTTCAGAAATAATAGGATATTGTGGTACTGTTTTCGCCAGAGTATTGTCCGCGCAAACACAAAAAAAAAACCGGTTTATTTTTTTTACTTAGAGCCGGGTGTCTAAAACCCGTGTAGGTTAACTCAAATGAAGAGCAAAACTGTCACAAAAACTAATGAGGCTAACCCAGATTTTCCCTTAATTCACATTTGTAGCCAACAAATCACTCCAGCACAATCAAGGTTGTCTCTTCAAACACAAACTTGGATATACAGCCCCAAGCTGAGTCTTGTACCAAAATCGTCACCCATGTAGCGGAAATATCTATTCCCATAAAAATTGTATCAAATATGGGGAAAACATAAACGCGGCAGAATGCAAAGACTAGACAGACAATTGATCTGTAAATATTTACATACGCAGGAGGAGCAGACGCATCGACGGAGGCCAATCTAGCTGGGAGGAAGCAAGCTACTGACTCATGATTGCTACATCGAGATGGACAGGCTGAGACAAAAATCAAATTTTGGTGTAACCATCCAAAATACAATAGCTTTTCGGAAGGAATGGAAGCAAAAGATAGAGTAGATTAGAGGAGCCGAAAATAGAGATGTCATCGACTTTTATTTGTGAATACTTGATCAATTGTATATATTTACATACACAGATGGAGAGGGAGAGAGAACGCAGCGAAATAGGAAGAGTTACAGAGAGCGAGAGAGAGAGAGAGAGAAACAGAGAGAGGGAAAGAGAGAGAGAAAGAGAGAGAAAGAGCGAAAGAGAAAGAGAGAGAAAGAGAGAGATAGAGACAGAAAGAGAGAGAGAAAGAGAGAGAGAAAGAGAGAGTAAGAGAGAGACAAAGATAGAGAAAGAGACAGAGAAAGAAAGAGAAAGTGAGAGAGAGAGAGAGAGAGAGAGAGAGAGAGAGAGAGAGAGAGAGAGAGAGAGAGAGAGAGAGAGAGAGAGAGTTGAAAGAGACAGTTTTGACATTGAGGACACAAGAGCAAAGGTCATGCCGCATGTGCCCCCATGTATCTCCAATCCACATAGTACAGATTATGAATTAGATCATCGCTGTGACCTTCACTCTGTCAACCTGCTCATCAGTTGTTCATACACCGTTTCTAAGAGACACAGGCCCGCCATTTATCTTGGAACACATTGAAAATATATTGTCAATAAATCTGCAGAAATAAGACTAGAAAAATGTGTAAGTAGAAAGAGATACTAACTGGATCCAGATTTTTTAAATAATTCTTAAAGTCCGGAAAGTGACAAATCTAGATATCGACAAATGTTCAAACTATAGGATTGTATGTGAATGAAGTCGCGGATCAATTATAAAATGTAAGAAATGTGTTTCAGAGTCTAAACTTTTTTACAAAAAGGATGGTAAGTACTTTTTAGACACAAAGATCGGACGGTGGTATTTCTTGGGTTAGACGTTTTGCGCTGCATTAAAAATATTTCCATAATCAGTCTTTAATCGGTTCCTTTTTCACCCATCTCTAAGTCAAACTACTGAAACATGTTGCCGTGTAACAAATCTTTGAAATATTTATCATGGCATAGTTACCCGAAACAAATACATACATACATACATACATACATACATACATACATACATACATACATACATACATACATACATACATACATACATACATACATACATACATGCACACACAGAAAAATACCATTGCCACTATTTTCCTTTCTGCAGAAATATACTTATGCTACGTTTACTTCAGTGATTGGCATTTCCTCTTTCACTTAGTCATAAATATCACGAAGTGAACATCACATCTAAATCTATTTTAGAATCGTTTGCAGAGTGTTAATTACCTACACAAAAGCCGCGAAGGGAAATTGCTTTCCACTCACCCAACAATATAATACATCAATAAATTTAGACCTGGCGAGGAAACACACATACCGCAACGCACAATGGCTGAACAAATTCCTATTCGAACAAACTGGAAAATCAAATACCATAGGCAATAAAGTTCTGTACATGTCGATAAACACACTCGTTTCCTCGCATTGTCCCTCACGGAAACACACAGCTTGACCCTGCAGGCTAGATGTAGATGTGGACCACAGGCAGCCCGACCCTCCCAGCAGCTGTAGGGGGACAGGACTAATGGTGAGCACTGATTCATGTGGGATCACACTCACCCTCCAACAGGAATCAGGTCCGTTACGGGATTAAGCGTGGCGAGGCTCGCTCGATAAAACATCGGCTCCAGTTAAAGCCGCGCTATTTGGGAGCAAAATCTCTGTATTAAAGGCCTAGAGCTTTAATTTACGAGCACGCAGTCTGGCTGACTAAACACTCGCCTGCCCAATTCAAAATCTATGGCCTCTTCTAGTTGCCTCCTTAAACCTCCAATAAAACTGCCTCGTCCTTTTTTTTCCCCATTCCACATAATTCTTTCAATGCCAATAAGACATCCACATCTTCTAAAAATGAAAGAGAGCACAAATGTATTTTTTTTTTGCCTCCCCCGCAAATGAGTTTTTTTTCAGAGCTTCTCTACTCCAAACTCTTCTCTTTACCAGGAGGATAATTCTGTTCCGAGACGTCCTCTATTCTCCCGGGGTCCCAGAACTCGATGGCTTAATCTGCCGTCCTCATCGCTCTCTCCCTCCCTTTGGCACTTGACAACTAGAGCCCTACTCTGCTCTTCCGTATGTCTCTCTAGGACTCAGTCACTCTTTCTCTCTCAGTCTCACACACATACACACACACACACACATATATATATATATATATATATATATATATATATATATATAAATTTACATAATTATGAAATATTTGGACTCAGGGTTTGCCATGACACTGGTGTTTTGAGCTCTGTTGCTCTCATGAGGCGGCTGTGCACCTCCTTCTTTATCTCCCTCCCCCACTCACTCTCACTAGATCTTCTTTGATGCGATCTATGTCTCCAATATTAGCGATTTGCTGTCAAGATTTCAGGATCCCACACTTTTTATTTAACTTTTGTATTTTGAGGCTCTACATAAATCTTATGCCTTCTTAGAGTCTTAATAAAAGCCTCGTATACGCCACAATTCTAAAGGCTAAGAAAATCGATCTCACAATTTCCATCATAACCTCATCCATTCAGGAGCCTCCATTAATGATGAACTCCTTGAGCTTGCGTCCCAATCTTAGAAAACGAATTTAACCAGAGAAGAGAAAAATGAAATGATGACTTTAAAAAATAAGGTAGAAACACACATTTCGAAAAGTGAACTGTTCTTATCAACGACAGTAAAAGGCGAGTCAAAGATGACATTTACTTCAATGAATTGAAGCAATTTAACATTTAAAGCAAACCAACCAACCAACCAAACAAGCAACCAACCAACCAAGCAACTCTTCATCAATCACTCCAGGTTGCAACTATCTCCAACACTCGCGGCAAGACTAACAGCACTGGGATCAAGAGAGTAAAAGCTTCCTCTACAATGGACCAATAGTATTTCTCCTTCTATCAATTGGGTTGAAAGGTCACAACCAATAGGCTCTACAATATGATTTACATTCATCCAATAAGCGGATTAATATTGATCGGAATCTCCCCTTCCATGAAATGTAGGAAACCAAGTGAGTGTACGATAGAGAGTGAGAGCGATAAAACACACCGCTGAGATGATGTGTGACTTCGAACTTTTCCTTGAAAGGTCTCATCTTAGACACCCCCCCAAAAAAAACCCATCATACAGAGTTAGGTATTATATTTTTCTTAAAAAAAATGTTTGTACAAAATACTTCACGCAGTAATTTTTTTATATAATTGAAAAAAGGCAAGCTATCTAGCTAATTTATTCATTACCTGTATAAATAGACAGAGCAGTTTGAGTCCTACTAAATTATCTTAGTTTTCTGAGGCAATATGCATTATAAAGATAAAATGACAGCCACCTTTGGCTGTAGCCTAAGTGGAAAACAAGCCATTTCTAGATCGAAGGTTTTCCGGGCAATATAATGTGGTGAGAATAATTGTATGAAGGAAATTAGATTCATCCGGTCTAGGAAAGTGCATACTCTCAGCATATTATATGAAAGAAAAATCTCTTAATTTCACTTCGCTTTCAATAATAGGATTAAGCCATCGTTTCGGCAACATGCCTTTGGGCGCAGCTGTTGGCCTGTGTGGCGTACAGTGTGTCTGGGCATTGTAGCACAGGATAAACACTCCGCAGGGCCACTCTTCCTTCAGCTTTCACCGCCTGCTCAGTATTGACAAATTATGGACTTTATGTCCTCTGACCCTCTGCATTGTTCATGGACTTCTGCACTCTTTGTTATTTTCCTTTGTTATTCTTTCTATTTCACTGGGGGGTCAATGGGGACGGACTCAATCTGACGTGGATTGATCAAGATTATTTTTCATTTTCTTTCTTGGCAATCATACAAACATTCATGTCATTGGGAACAAACTTGGGATAAATAGAAAAACCACAATAAATAAATAAACAAACAATCAAAAATATCATCATTGAGCACTTGCATCTACACCAGTACATAAATTATGATAACAATTAAAAAAGAGAGAGAAAATATGAACTAATTGTTTAGGGGTTGTGGGTTTCAACAATAGCTGTTGAAAGGCCACTATTCGGTGAGTTTTGTAGTTTGGCCTCGTTTTTCTATTTCCTACAGTTGAATATATTGAAAACTTATATTACCGTTTCTATACCACTGCTACATACAAGAGATGTGGGCAGATCTGAGGCTGCTGCAACTATTAGTACTAAACAATTTCTGTGCACGCAGCAATACTTTTAAAAATTCTTTACGTTGTGATAACAAAGAGGGAAATAGGAAATAAGTAGTAGATAACAATACAGAAAGAAAGAAGAAGATAAAAGACGAAAAGAGATACATAGAATTACAAAATAGACAGATATGCAGAAAGAAAGAGAGAGAGAGAGAGAGAGAGAGAGAGAGAGAGAGAGAGAGAGAGAGAGAGAGAGAGAGAGAGAGAGAGAGAGAGAGAGAGAGAGAGAGAGAGAGAGAGAAAGAGAGAGAGAGAGAGAGAGAGAGAGAGAGAGAGAGAGAGAGAGAGAGAGAGAGAGAGAGAGAGAGAGAGAGAGAGAGAGAGAAAGAGAGAGAGAAAGAGAGAGAGAGAGAAGGGGGGGGGGGGAAAAAAGGGATGAAGGTAAGGATTAAAAGATAAAGCGAACATAAAAAGCAAAATTATTTGAAGAAAGCTCCCATGATCAAGAGCAACGGGACACATTGCAATATTTACGGAAAGCTGCAACCCTCAAAGCGGAAATTGACAAATATCAAAGAAATACGAAAGAAATAAAGTGGTAAGAATCAATCTTAAACAGTAATAAGTTTCGACACATGGAGAGGAGAACAGAATACATTTAATTGTTGAAATCGTGCACAAAATAACTTACATCAAAAACTTCCTGCGAGAGAATGAGATGGATTTTTACACGGCTAAACAGAAGCCCCTCCAGGCGAGTTTGTTAACAGGTATCTAATTTCGGCAAATTATTCCTGTTATCTTTCCTGAGCTGAACTCCAGTGGGCCTTGAGCAATCTCACATCATACTTTCTTCCCTACACCATCGCCTTTTCCTTCCTTCCTTCTCTCTCTCTCTCTCTCTCTCTCTCTCTCTCTCTCTCTCTCTCTCTCTCTCTCTCTCTCTCTCTCTCTCTCTCTCTCTCTCTCTTTTTAATGCTTTGGTAATGAGAGATGCAACATGTAATGAAGAAAAAAGGAGCTGAATAGGAGAAAACCGCTAAGAGCTATCGTTTCCAGGAATGCTCATTTATTGGTGAAATAATGATGGAAACCATGAAAACCATGTCAAGAAAAGCGATGATACAAGAGAAGCCCCCACAAACACAGTAAATATGCTGCACATAATTTTCTATTTAATGAGAATTTCCAGTGGTGATTCTAAAATATCGCGGCACACTTTCGGCCCTATGTTGAAACTGTCCAAAACAAAACAAAAAAAAAAAACAACAAAACAACAAAACAAACAACCAACCAAAAAAAAAAAACAGTGTGATGAAAAAAATAAAGAAAACATTTTAAAAAATAAAACACATCAGTTCGAATTATTTAATCGCGTACTAGAAAATAATTATGCTTTACATCAAAACATTTATCACAGCTAGACATATTAGAAGAAATGACCCACTGTGGAACCATGTTTTATTTTCAATTGTTTAACGGAAGATATAGAAAAGAAATGAAGATAAGAGATTAAATCTATACACCAGAAACGAAACAAACTGCGAAAACTAGTAAAAAAATGATAGACACACACACTCGAAATAAAAAAGAGAAACTGTGAGGCAAATCATTCCGTATAAATAAAGGATGAAAATGAGGGCCCCAGAGATCCACGCATTTGTCTGGTTAGTACGAAATTGGCTGCTGGAGACAGATAAGAGATAACGTTGTTTCCTTCTGAGTGGTCCCAGTAATCGGCTTGGGTTGGAGGAATCGTCGCTGGTATCGTCAAGGTATTTCAAAATAATAATCGCTCTTACGAAATAACCACTCTCTTTGTACATGTAATATTTTCACATCGCAAATCTGCATGTATGTACATCGAGATCTGCCTTCTTTTTCTAGTTGTTTGCGTCACTATGTTTCCTCCAATCCTCTATATCTCTGTCTCTATCTCTGCCTCTGTCTCTCTCTCTTTCTCTCTCAGTCTGCCTCTGTCTCTCTCTATTTCTCTGTCTCTCTCTTTGTCTCTGTCTCTGTCTCTTGCTCTTCGTTTAACTTCTAGTTACTCACATTGTTGCTCTTTCCTCATCAATATTAACCTGCATCGGTTGTAAACTCATCCAAAAACCCTAAAGTTTTAAATGAGATTGAGAATCCACATAGATAAACTTTCTTCTCTATATCAATCAAAATAATACTTGTTATGGCAATTCAAATGACACAATGACCATTAATTAGCTTAATAGTAAACACATCAGGATTTACTAAAAACTGCTTTAATGATATTGAACAGTGAAAAATATCTACTTGAGCAAATCAATCTCCTGAATTTATTGGTTTTGCTCGGGTATCATGTCAAATTTTCTTTTATTATTAATATTGAGACCAGGAATATAATTCAGTGGAACGGTATTTCTCTAGGAAAAAACTAGAATCAGAGCCCACAGTATTAGGACACTTTAGCTGTGGTATTAAATACCAATCATTATAGTATTCGATTACTTTAGTATAGATCCAATATGTGGAACGTCTCCGGGCAAAGCAAGTACCAATAGAGTAATCGAGTCTTCTGAACATAATTCAACGACTGCCCTCAGCGACTCTAGTATGTGACGTCAGAAGAAAACTCTGATCCTTGGGTTAAAAAAAAAAGGAAAAAAAAAACTCTCATTGAAAAAGATGCGGCAGCTGGCATTTACAGCTTTAACCCAATACAAACAATGTGTGTTTTTTATAGAACATATTAGGGTTCATTTCTATTCTTTTAGTTTTTTCAGCCTCTAATTGGTGAAACAACGACTAGAGAAAATAGCTTAGACATCAAACCTAAGTTCTAATTGCATGCTTCAGTATGCTGTATATGAAATCCATCATAACTTTTGGGTTAGTATTTTCAAATTGCATATTTCATACGATGGCTTTTTAGAATTTTTCAAGCCTGGAAAAATAAATCTTCATTAATCCTGGAAAGGACTTTATCATTAGGACCTTGAATAATCACTAAAATAGCAAGGCTTTAACCTGCCCTCACTTGCTCACCAGTGTGCGTTGCATACTTGTCATTATTATATCTAAAAAAATAATAACAAAACAAAATAAACTTGAATAATAATAATAATAATAATAATAATAATAATAATAATAATAATAATAATAATAATAATAATAATAATAATAATAATAATAATAAGAAGAATAATAAGAAGAAGAAGAAGAAGAAGAAGAAGAAGAAGAAGAAGAAGAAGAATTAGAAGGAGAAGGAGAAGAAGAAGAAGAAGAAGAAGAAGAAGAAGAAGAAGAAGAAGAAGAAGAAGAAGAAGAAGAAGAAGAAGAAGAAGAAGAAGAAGAAGAAGAAGAAGAAGAAGAAGAAGAAGAAGAAGAAGAAGAAGAAGAAGAAGAAGAAGAAGAAGAAGAAGGAGAAGAAGGAGAAGAAGGAGAAGAAGGAGAAGAAGAAGAAGAAGAAGAAGAAGAAGAAGAAGAAGAAGAAGAAGAAGAAGAAGAAGAAGAAGAAGAAGAAGAAGAAGAAGAAGAAGAAGAAGAAGAAGAAGAAGAAGAAGAAGAAGAAGAAGAAGAAGAAGAAGAAGAAGAAGAAGAAGAAGAAGAAGATAGCCTGACCACATTTCTCCTACATCTATAGCTGGACCAAAAGGAGTCAGGACCTGCTGATCTTGGCTGGAATGTTCTGGCTTTGTATCGGAATTCCCCAGCACTGACGTGTTCTGGTTATGGAAGATGCCACATGTTTGAACGGGGACACATTAAATCTCTCTGAACGAGTGAAAAGTGCGATACTTTTTTTATTCGTCGCATTTTTTCTGCTGCTGCTGCTGCTGCTTCTACTATTACTGCTGCTGCTGCTGCTACTACTACTACTACTACTACTACTACTACTACTACTACTACTACTACTACTACTTCTACTACTACTTCTACTACTACTGCTACTACTTCTGCTGCTACTACTACTGCTGCTTCTACTACTACTACTACTACTACTACTACTACTACTACTACTACTACTACTACTACTACTACTACTACTACTACTACTACTACTGCTGCTGCTACTGCTACTACTACTACTACTACTACTACTACTACTACTACTACTACTACTACTACTACTACTACTACTACTACTACTACTACTACTACTACTGCTGCTGCTGCTACTGCTACTGCTACTGCTACTACTACTACTACTACTACTACTACTACTACTACTACTACTACTACTACTACTACTACTACTTCTTCTTCTTCTTCTTCTTCTTCTTCTTCTTCTTCTTCTTCTTCCTCTGTTAATGCTTTTACTACGTCCATCATTTTTTTAAATTATTATAAAATGAGTTTTCAGTGCCATTCATTTTTTGTTTGTTTTTATCTCTCTTCTAATTTTTCGTTTAATATAAAAAAAAGAAAGTTCTGTGGCGTACATTGTTGGCAATGACAAGCTAGGTTTACGGCTCTATCCATCAGTATTTTTTTAGATTTGAAAAAGAAAGAGCATGATCGTCATAAAACTTGTGTTCTTCATTAGTTAAGGCTTGATCACATCAAACAGAAGTTTAAAAATAAAACCAGTGGTGTGCTCCTACCCTAGCCAGTCTTCTTTTTTCTTTCTGACATCCTGGCTAGAGCAGAGTAAAAATAATGGGACTGACACTTGATTTAAGTAGCTCATCATCGCCGCTCTCTCGCTTCCCTGTCTTTGCATATTTCCTTTTGACGCCGTTTAGTTCCAGAAATAACCCTCGTAAATAGTTTAATGATTGCGTTCCTTAAGTGTGCTGGGTTTTTTTTTTTCCTTTTCTTTACGGGTTGGATTTACAAAATCCGATTAAATCCACGGTTGAAGAAATTTACATTTTGTTAGTGTAGGCATTTACGCAAGCAGCCCTTCTTGGTGTCACTAGTTATCGAACCTTGAGTGCTTATTACGCCTCTTCTTAATCAAAAAGCAAAGGGAAAAAAACTAGAAAAGGAATACTTCATGAACAAAAGTAACCTGTTAGAAAAGAATAGAACTGAGGAAATAAAGCTGGGCTCGTAATTAGTTTTCACTGTGAAATATTGTAATGCGCCTGATAAACGAATATGTTCTACACTCACACTATCAACAAAATAGTTGCAGAGGGAAGCAAGCATAGAATTAGAGGAATAGTGAAAAAGTAGAAAAAGAAAAAGAAAGGCCATAATCATTACCAGTCTAAGCCACTTCATTTGAATGTTGTACGGAAAAGACGGTTTAGATACAAAAAAGCCCCAAAATATATCCCATTGAAGAAAACTAGATGCACGGGGGACTTTTCTTAATTTTAACTGAATTCGTGAGTCCGTGTATTCATCAAATAAACTTTATGCAGCCAATTATTAATTTTTTAAAATTATTTATAGCGTGCGCAAACAATTAGTATATCCATACCGGTATATCCTTTTCAGAGAAAGTAAATTAACTAAGTAAGAGTGCTGTTTAATTTAAGAAAGAAGTAGAGAGAATTTAAGAAAAAGAAAAAAGGGGGTGGGGAGGGAGACAAAGAAAGAGAGAGTGAGTGAGAGGGACAGAAAAAGAGAGAGAGAGAGAGAGAGAGAGAGAGAGAGAGAGAGAGAGAGAGAGAGAGAGAGAGAGAGAGAGAGTTAGACAGAGAGAAAAAGGGAGAGTGAAAGAGATATAGAGAGATTAATCTTTTCTTGGGCTCCACTATCGACCGCCAAGGTAGATTTATGAGTGGAGCAATGAAGCAGCATGCTGTAAGTGTCCACCAGAGCCGACAACGCTTGGAAACAGCACACTCAAAAACCAGATAATATATATGAGTCTTTCTTATTTACATAGAAACAAAAATGCACAGAAACGAAACAAAGCTTCAGCAAGCGTAGGTGTTAAGAATTGCAAAAATACCTTTATCTACTGAGCACAACGGCATGTGTGCACTTTATCACAAACATGCAATTTCCAGATGCGATTTTATTTTATCTTAATAGCATGAACAGCTCAGATAAAGAGATTTATCACAAACCCTTTTTTTCTGCATCTTTCTATTTACTTTACTTCATCGACTCGTGGTACAAATAAATAAAACATGGAGAAGAGACTTTGATAACAGTCACGCACAGTATAGGTAAAGTATTAAGAGATGGAAATTTTGTTAGTGAGGTGCATAGAAAGTAAAAACATTTCCGATAAAACAGAGGAATTCTGTAAAAAAAAAAAAAAAGATTTATATATTCGTACAAACCAACTCTTATAACAATAAGCTAACTTTCATGAGCGTACTTTCAATCTGTTTTCCTACTAATTGCATTTGGCAGGTACGTTTTAAACGTCCAAACAGTCTTTAACACTAGAATTTCTTATTCCCCTCACCTGCGCAACTTTAATGCACTGGGGTGTCGAAATAGCTTTAACCATTGACGTCATAAAATGGAATTTGGTTGAAAGCTTGGCTATTCATGCCATCAATATCATGACTTCCCCTTCTCTCTTTATCTCTCACACACACACCTTTTCTTTGTCACTCATTTCCTCTCTCTCACTTGATCACTTTCTCTCTTCTTCTCTCTCGCACTCACTTTCTAGCTGTCTGACTGTGTTACTTACTTTCTCTTTCCTCTCTCTCTCTCTCTCTCTCTCTCTCTCTCTCTCTCTCTCTCTCTCTCTCTTTTTTTCTCACTCATTTTTGCCTCAGTTCTCTCAGTCACTCTTTTTATCACTCTCTCGCTGTCTTTGTTTACTCTCTTCACTTAAAAAAAATAGAAGGATAACTTAATGTAAGATTTTCAGGTTTTTTAAGAAAGTCAGCGGCACAGCCCTATAAAGTGTTTTTAACTACGTAACACATTAGTTCTCTTTAATATTTTTTTCAGTCCACTGAACTTGGTTGTTTAGTCAGATAAATCAAGCAGTAAAACTGTCAAGAAAACTATTTCTGTCTCTAATAAATTTGACTCTCGTGCATTTATTTTGTTTGGCAGCTCTAATAACAGCTTTTCGAACGAAAAAACTATAATTTTTCACATACACCATTCTACCACCATTAACCACAGATCCCTATAACTCCAGACATAGCGAGAAAGATCAGAAATTTATCAACCCGAACAACACTCGTCAGTATCAAAATACTGCATTTAAAAAACGCTCTCTATATAAATACTGTCTTCAAAATATTCTCTGCTATCATATCCCACCGTTCCGATCATTTTTTATGAGTGTCGAACTTCCTGTTCAGATCCCTGGTCTGTATAGCTGGATGTGTTATTTTATTTGTAGGCTTACTTAACTATTTAGCTATGTCTGATCTGTTATGTTATGTATATATATTTCTCTTATTATCGATCTGAAGCGGTTCTTAATCGGTTGACACAATCTTACACGGGAACATAAAGATGTTTAAAGGAAAAAAAAGACGAACACAAGATCTAGAATTCCTATTCTAGTCCAGTCTAGAGTAGTGGTGTGCAGTCAAACTATCAGTTGGTTTTGTCTGCCGGGATGTCTGTTCAACTATTTATTGATTTTATTTTTTGAGCTATCAATTCAGCTACGTATTGATTTTTTTTGTCTGTCGGGCAAATATTTATTGCCTTTGTCTGATGGGCTGTGTTCGAAATATGTATTGATTTTCTTTGTCGAGCTGTTAAATCAACTGTGTATTGATTTTCTCTGTCAGGTTGTCTGTTCAACTACGTATTGATTTTGTCTGTCAGTTTGTCTGGTCAACTATGTATTGATTTTGTCTGTCGGGCTGTATGTTCGTCTATGTATTGTTTCGTATTTCGGGCTATCAGCTGAACTGTGTATTGATTTTGTCTGTCTGGTTGTCTGTTCAACTATATATTGCTTCTAGTCAGGCGAACAATCTGTTCAACTATGTATTGATTTTCTCTGTTAGGCTGTCTGTTCATCTATGCATTGATTTTGTCTGTCGGGCTATCAGCTGAACTATGTATTGATTTAGCATGATGGGCTATCGGTTTTCAATTTTGCATTGATTTTGTCTTTTGGGTTGTCCGTCAACTACATATTGATTTTGTCTGCCCCTTTATTAGTTCAACTATGTATGGATTTTTTCTTTCGGGCCAACAGCTGAACTATTTATCTAAGTGTCAGGCTATTGATGTGCTCATCTATTTTTCTTAATATTCTCTATGAGCAAGTCTCTTACGTCTTTATCCTTCTATCTGTTTATCTGTAAATCACTAACCCACCTTCCACCTGAATGGTCTGGTTGAAACCAGTCTAAACATTCCTCTCTATACTGTAGATTTACAATATATTTGTCTTGCACTGAACCTCCAATCAATGCAGTTTTGATGTGCCTATTTTGGTGAGTGGTGCTAATTTTTACCTCCTCCTCCTTCTCTCTCTCTCTCTCTCTCTCTCTCTCTCTGTCTCTGTCTCTGTCTCTCTCTGTCTCTGTCTCTCTCTCTCTCTCTCTCTCTCTCTCTCTCTCTCTCTCTCTCTCTCTCTCTCTCTCTCTCTCCCACATTCTACAATATATGAGTCACGGTGCTGCACATGAGGTAAAGCCCGTCTACCTCTACAGCAATACTAGCCAGTTTCGGTGTCATTTGCCCATCTTGCCACTCTACTCCCCCTTCACTAGAGAAGTATCCGAGAATGCTCTCAAATATCTCCTACTCTTCTCTTCATCTCTTTTCTTTCATTTATTTGAACCGCTCATCATCCTATGGCCATCAGAGAAAATAACATCAGACAAAACTTGGTCTGGCCTTCCTGGGATCCGCTGACAATCACTGTCCCCGGGTCGGACCAGAGGAGCGAGGGATGCCGGCATACAATCAGCGGCCTTCTATTGAAATCAGGTCTTACACAGTCACAAGCCTCTTGCAGAGCTTCCAGGCAATTTATTGAGTCCCCCTTCCCCCCCCCCCCCCACACACACACACAAACACACAAACAGAATTTGATTGTGATTGTTTGACCACAAAGCTATTTATCTTGCACTTGACGTAGCATAAACAAACTCATTTCATGCAGTTTAGATCCTTTCAACAGTTTTTTTTTTTAATTTTGCATGGGCGACGATGCCAAAAGGTTTCAAATGATTCTTTCTTAAGAAAAAAAAAAGAGCTGGTACAAAATTCAATTATCAGTTTCCGTATAAGAAACACAAAAATAAGTACCGACGCGAGAAAAAAATAACAAAAAAAATGAATTGAAGGGAGCCTTGATTTTCTGAGTGGATGAATTTCATTTCTCACATTCATGGTTATAGAACCAGTCGTAGAGAGAACTCTCATAAAGAATATTTCCGCAGACAGAGGGTGGCTTACAAGCGGAAATGCGGGCTCAGCAAATTCTTTTCCCTCTCATTACAGGACCGGTTAAAGGTAACTTTGTAGGTAATTTGTTCCAGACTGATGGAAAAAAAATGTCATTCGTAATTGAACCTGTCTCTCTTTTTCACCTCTTTTTTCCAAGTACTTTTTGCATTCTCTTCATATTCTAGTACTGAGCCTCAGTTATACATTATGCAGAAATATGTATTACTCATAAGCATAACGATTGCACTGCTTGGATGAGCAGTAAATTAAATAAGAGCAGAGTGAATGGACTTTTAAAACCAAATGAGAGTAAATTTTCTGTACGGAGTACAGTGTTGCTTCCCGTATTTCATGAAAAACTTACCTTGTTGTGTCCACCCAAAACGACGCATGAGAACAAATAATTATATAATATAAAAACAGAAGAGTGAAACTTACCTTCTGATCTCCTCCCCCACCCCCACCCCCTCACACCCCCGAATAAAACAGCTTTCAGTCAAAATTATGTATTGTATAGTCATTTTAAGCATAAACGTTTGTTTTAACCAGTTCACCACCTTTTAATTCCAATAAATTCTTTCCACTTACACAGTCATGTACGTTTTTATGCTTTTTTCAGCGAGCTTAAGTAAAAGAATAGAAATGTTACTCACCTTCAAGGCAAAGCAGGGCGAGTATGTGGAAAAAAAGAAAAGAGAAGGTTGCATGAAAATGAGTTTTCTGAAAGAATAAATCATTCATATAAGAGAAAAGTAAAAAAAACCTTCCAAATGGAAATGTGATTTGAGACGTTCCTAGCTTGGCTAATTGGAAGGAAGCTTCACACTGTCACAACAGTATCAAACTTGAAATATTCCTAGAATCATTGCAAAAATACAAATCATCAAAAGATTAACTCATTGCAGCTATCAGAGTCGAAACCTTTTTAGCATCATCAAAAATAAAGTCACTTTTTAGCGTCATGGATTTTTCAGTCATGAAAAAATAAGCCTATGTTTCTCGAAATAAATTTTGAGGAGAACCTCGGAGTTTCAAGTTCAGGAAATCTATTATTATCTATGACCTTAAACCAACAATATTTCACCATACAAGGGACACTGAACTTACATTAATGAAGCTTTTTAACTTTGTGTGCTTAAAAGAAATTGATTTTCAGAAGGATTTACTTTTCATCAGCTCATACGGTACTACCATAAACATGGATTTCAGAGAGTGTTAAAAAATAGATATGAGAAAGCTTGAAAGACAGAATGATAATACAAAGGCGGGAAAAGACAAAAGTCTGAGAAATGAACTAAGCAGTAGAAAAACTGAAAAAAAAAAGGTAACCATCACGTTTTTTGGTGACGATGGATGATAAAACTGGTAAAGGGAGAAGGTAAGTATGAGGACTGAAGTAAAAAAAGGTCGCCAGATGACTATAGGAGAAAGCGGAACAGTGATGTAGAAGGCAGACGATGTAAATTACCAAAATAACAAAAAAAAAAAAACCCCATTAATTTAAGACATAAAAACCAAAGGGAAACTCTGGAAAGAAGCTATAGAGAGAATGGAGAAGTATGGTAAAAAACTGAAGAGCGATGACACGTAAATTTAATCACTTTTAAAAAAGCTCAAAGCAGATGGCAGAAAGGCTGAAAGCAGCCGCTGTAATCGAATGGAGGGAGATGATCGATACACTGGAAGGCTGAAAGAAGCAGATGATAGATTGCATACCGCTTTTGATCACCGGAGATCGACTTTACCAAAAACAGATATTTCCATATAACTAAAATCAAACTATCGAGTCGGATTCTGAAGCCCCTTGACAGACAAATTAAGATCAACCTCACAGTTTTGGTCCACGGCTTAAAGTGTGATAACCATCCAGTGATTGCATGATTATCTTAGGATTATTCCTTATGTCATCTATTTTGCAATTTCTCTTCTTTCTGTAATCCTTGTCTGCCTCTGTCTGTCTCTGTAACTGTCTCTCTATCTCTCTGTCTTTGTCTTCCATTTGTCTTCCATTCTCTCTCTCTTTCACCTGCTTTGCGTTCTACCCCCACCTCTATCGGTACATGAGTATAAAGTCTCATATTTTAGCTTCACCCTGCCAGAAGCTAATTTGTTGACAAGCAAGAAAGGCACATCAAGTTGTAAAGGATTCAACCTAACATGTACAATCTCCTTAATATGTCTTCATCTCAATCTCCCCATCCCTCCCCATCTGCTATTCTATATTATGCCTTTCAAATCGAAACAAAAAACACAAAAAATATCCCGCCATCGCTCTCTTTATCTCTTCCTCTCTCTTCCTCCTCATCCTCTTCCAACCCTTCGCTCTCTCTCTCTCTCTCTCTCTCTCTCTCTCTCTCTCTCTCTCTCTCTCTCTCTCTCTCTCTCTCTCTCTCTCTCTCTCTCTCTAATCTTATAGAATGAAGAAGAAGAAAAAAGACTAAGAATAAAAATTTCAAAACGATAAAGCCATATTGTGTAATATCAAGTTGTGACAATGTTTTTTTTCATGACACAAATGAATGATCCCCTTTGATTAATTGTGTCACACGCTTTTTTGTTTTTTTTTGTTTCTGTGGTTTGCGAATCTTCTCGATTACATCACGATAGGCCAATAAATCAATATTATCTCATGAGCTTTAAACAAACAAAGACCTTTCCTATCATTTAGTCACCTAAACCAGATTTAAAATCAACTCTCCCTACTCCAACCCCCCAAAGAATGCATAGATATTTCCAGAAAATCCTTTGCTATCCCACCCATGACGAAAACCTGCCCCGTCGAGACAAAAGACGCTGGAAAAAAGGAATAAAAAACCGAAGCTAAAAAAAAAGAAGAAAAGCCACAAAGATCAGGCTTAGATCAACCGATCAGTTGTGCCTCAGATCGATATATGAAGCAATCAGTCGCAGCTCTGACGGCGTGCAGAGATCGATACGGCAGTACCGCTTGATGGGTGTGTGAACACTGGATAAATAGTTGGTCGAATCAACTAGTGCTGGAGTCACGTGTCTCGGGAAAGTGGAAAATCCTGTTGGATGTCGGGGAGGGAAACAAAACCTTCAGACCTTTTTTTTTTTTAAATATCATTACTGATAGGAAAGCGTGGTCAGTGTTTGTCTATGAGTCCGTACGTCTGCTTGTACTGTCTCTTTCTCTACCTTTGATTCTCCATTTTCTTGCACTCTCATTGCTTCTTTTTTACTCCATCGTCCTATTGTACTTTTCTTCTTGTTCTTAATTTTATTCTAGTTCTCTTTTCTTTTGTTATTTTTATCACTTTGTTGCTGCTGTTTATATTTTTCTTCTTCGTCTTCTTGCTATCTTTGTTTCGCAAAAGAAACTTGGTCGCCTTACTCGTAAATGAAATATTCATGCCCAGGCAATATCTTCTCTAGCAGACCAAGGCAGCTAAAGAGGAAACCTGTTGTATTGTTCAAGGTTTCTTACAGCCAACAAATCACTGCTTGCTTCACAAGCGCTTCGATGGTGATAACAAAAAGTTACAATTTTTGCCTTGGCTGTTTTTGTCTGACGCGATAGCTAAAAGAATATTGCTGAATGAACACTAAACTCCTCTGGTTTTGCACGTTATGCTACATTATAACACCCTTGCTTTGTACAATGTCTAAGTCAAGCTCCTATTAAGCTGTCTCCAACCAGAATGTTGGCCTTTAAGTGGGAGTTGGATGACCTGCTACAGGTTTATTTTTTCTCTTGCAAGAAAAATTTTAAAACTTGAATCTTATGCAACAAATAAATACAAATAAACAAACCTCCACATACAAAAACAATCAGTATAATGATGGTGGGCGGTTTCCAGTAAAGATGGTGCGTACTGGAGTTAAAAAAAACCCCCAGATCTTCGGATAACTAGAACGAGGCGCGGGTTCGAGCCTCAGTGGACCGATATACTGAGTTAACACCCAGCGGTAATGTTCTGGGAAAAACACACATTAGAAATATATAAATTCATTATTATTGTTCTTCATCTTGATCCTCTTTTTCTTGTTATTATTGTTTTTGTTATAATTTTATGATTATCATTATTATTTTAAATGCTACTACTACTACTACTACTACTACTGCTTGTAGTAGTAGTAATAGTAGTATTTATTCATTGAATGAAAACAAGGTTTTCGCAGGAAAAATAACTAAGGGATGTCATCCAGTTTTTTTCATATCCGTCTTTAAAAATTTCTTTCTTACTTCCCTTGACATACTAGTTTTTTGTTTTTTTTTCCTTCAAAACATTCTTTTTCTTGGAATTAGTTGTTGACTCAGTAGTCTCTATGGTTTGAACAAAAATCAAAATATTTTAGATAATTTTTTAAATACTTATGCAAATTTGATATGACATGTCAACAAAACACTGTAATGTTTCTTGTCATAAATATAATTTGTTAGCTACCAGTGTTTGCCGAAATTATAGTTACACATAAAAACATAAGAAAATTAAATTATCAACGAGTTGGAACAACATTATTGATATGAAAGCCAACCATTTCATTGTTCCTAGATTGCGTAAAAATTCTGTGGCTATAACGTTCTCGCAAAAGACAATCAATTCAAATTCATGTGTACGTTATTTTGTATTTTATGTCTCTTAAATAATGATGAAAATATTTTTTGACCTTTGCTTGTTCGTTATTCAGACTTTTCGTCAAATTTTTTATCTTGTTTTATTCTCTCTCTATTTTTGTTTATCAAATATCAACCAAAATGTTGATAAGAAGCAGTAGAACTTGCAAAAAAAACCAAAAAACAACATAATATTTTGCAGAGCAACAAGACTTTCATAATTGTTTAAACAAAACAATAAAAACGACTAACAAAGCCAAAGTTTCTTTAGTTCGCATGAATTTTAAATGAACATGCAGCCCATTTTAGAACTAAAACTAAAAGAAGTGAAGAGAAAACTTTAAAGTCTTCGAAGAGTGATAGAAAAAGAAAAAAAAATGAAACAAAGGTATAGACAGCAAAATTGTAACGTCTTCTTCGCACCTTTAGAATAAATTCGAATAAAACTGTTTCTAAATTTTTGTTGTTGTTTTTTCCCCTTTGACTGTGTCCCACAAGCATCTCTCCTTATCAGTCAGATCTAATCTGTATCTAAATTCGACAATGGTACCGAGTTCATTCAATAAAGATCGGTTCTTTATCTGAATATCGTTTCCCACGCGCTCTCTGAGGAGTTAGTTACACTATAAAGAAAGGGACTGTCACTAATCGAATGTTTAAGACCTGACAGCCGAGTGTCGGCAGACGTGTAACAATTTTACCATATTGATTCCTTGTGCTGCTGCTACAGTAGTTCTATGTAATTTAATCGGTCAAGGGGAAGGACGGAGAAAAAACAGAAAGAAAGAACGGTGAAAAACAGCAAGTCAGAGTGTGAGTAGTGGGCCAAACCAATTACCCAGGTAGATTGGTGGTGCCAGGGGATAAACAGTGGGGCTGGTCCGAGCCTCATAGCTGATTGCTTAGGTTGGGGACATCGTTAAGAAGGGTGAGGGGTCCAAGAGGCTGGGGAGGGAAACACCGCATTGACAACTAAGTGACTACTGGATAGGGGACACGGCGCTGTCATCCTGTCGCTGGGGGAGGGAACACCAACAAATACATAGCAATGAAATCTATATGTTTGAAAATTAAAGGGAGAGAGAGAGAGAGAGAGAGAGAGAGAGAGAGAGAGAGAGAGAGAGAGAGAGAGAGAGAGAGACAGACAGACAGAGAGAGAGAGAGAGAGAGAGAGAGAGAGAGAGAGAGAGAGAGAGAGACAGACAGACAGACAGACAGATAGAAAGAGATGAAAGAATCCAAAGGTGAGACAAAAACGCCACCTTAGAAGGACAGCTTAGTAATTGTAAAGGATCCAAAAGGACGCGTGTATGTCTTTAATAAGTATAATTCAGAGGTCAGTAATTACAAAGTTGTGTACTTGTTTAATTTTAACCTCAGTGTAAAAAGAAGGAGGAAGAAAGAGAGGGAGAGAGGGAGAGTGAGAGAGATAGATAATGAGAGAGAGAGCCAGGCAGACAGAGAGACAGAGTAATGAGAGAGAGAGAGAGAGAGAGAGAGAGAGAGAGAGAGAGAGAGAGAGAGAGAGAGAGAGCGATAAAAAGAAAAAAAAAGAGGGAGAGTGGGAAGAGGCGGAAGAAAAAGACATACTGAAAGGCAGAAAGAAAAAATACATCATATTTAAATTTGGGACAAGTTGAGAGAGAGAGAGAGAGAGAGAGAGAGAGAGAGAGAGAGAGAGAGAGAGAGAGAGAGAGAAAGTGAGAGTCCAAGAGGCTAAGAGAGTAGGAGAGAGAGAGAGAGAGAGAGAGAGAGAGAGAGAGAGAGAGAGAGAGAGAGAGAGAGAGAGAGAGAAAGAGAGAGACAGAGGGTGGAAGTGAGGGAAAGAAAAAGAAACGAAGAAAATTAGCCAGACGGGTAAACAAACTGTTAAACGGATATAAGCTCTCAGACACAAAGAGATAAATAGAAAAGAAAAGGGGAGAAAAGAAAAGGAGTGAAAGAAATAAAGACAGACACACTAACAAGAAGTACAGAAAGAAGAAAAAAAACGCAATGCGCCTGAGAGAGAATAATGAAAAGAAAAATAATGATATTTCTAGAGATGTTAGAATAATCAATAGAGACAGGGAGGAGGAGGAAAAGAAAGAGAGAGAGAGAGAGAGAGAGAGAGAGAGAGAGAGAGAGAGAGAGAGAGAGAGAGAGAGAGAGAGAGAGAGAGAGAGAGAGAGAGAGAGAGAGATTTTATTTATAAGCTAGATAGAGAGGAAAATGTGGAAAACATAGCTGAAAAGCTAATAACAAACGAAATATAAAACATTATAAAACACTGAAAACAGTAAAATTATGAATGATAAGTCTAAGGAATCGACAAATTGCAGGGAGCTGAGAGGCCAAGAGCGAACGTTTCAATAGATGAGAGAGGAAGTGACAAACGACAACTCGTTTTGTCTGCGGTTAGTTGCGAATTAATCATTACGTGTTATGGACTTTGGACGGTGACGATGACTACACAGGGTTTAGCTTCTGAGAAGTTAAAAAAAACACTTATGTAAAAGTTAATTGAGGCTTAGGATATGTCAGAAGATTAAGAGGAGAGATGAAAGAAAATGTTCAAAGTTTCAAGATCACCGCTCCCAGACTTATGATTATCACAGTGAGTGAAGTTTTAATCATAACTCTAGACAAGATATTGCTACCAGCTGGCAAAAGATGTAAATCAAGCAGTAGGAAAATATGTCGACTAGTGGAATAATAAGCACTTCAAAGAAAAAGGGTAGCATTGAGTAAAGAATGTAAAAGAAAAGAAGAAACAAGGTCGCAGAAGCGAACCACCCAATGGCCCCACACCGGAATAGGCTGTCGGCGCATGACCGCACTGGGTTTTGTGTGTGTGTTTGTGTGTGTGTGGGGGGGGGGTTACCCGGAGGTGATATATTGCGTGGAACTTGTCACTGATCATTGCGAGTCTCGGGAGATAACTTGTGAGAGAATATAGAAGGAGACAACAGTCTGAGACGGGCACACACACGCACAGCTAATACATATAGTATTCATAAAAAAATAGGTACAGACTGATTCTTTATTGGATAAAATGATTAGAAAATTAATGGATGTTAACCTAGTGAAATATTCTACATTGTAAAACACTTGGAAAGCGATGTCAAAAAAAAAAAAAAATAGGAACATGAATATGTATATACAGTTTTAAACTGTATTGTGATTGACAAAGAGACCATTCAATTGTTTCAGGGAAAATGGGGATGAGAAGTTAACGGAGGGAAAAAATGAGATACATGAACTGAATAACAGATAAAAATTGGAAATAATGAATAAATATATAGGATGTGATAGAAATAACAGGACTATAAAGATAATCAGTGTGAAAGATAAAAAAGCACAATAGAGAGGATAGATAAATAGATAGATAGATAGATAAATAAATTAATAGAGATAGATAGAGAGAGAGAGGGAGAGAGAGAGAGAGAGAGAGAGAGAGAGAGAGAGAGAGAGAGAGAGAGAGAGAGAGAGAGAGAGACAGACAGACAGACAGACAGACAGACAGACAGACAGAAAGACAGACAGACAGACAGAGACAGATACAAAGAGACCGAAACAGATAGACAAAGAGAGAGAGATGGACACAGAAACATAGACAGAGCAATGAGGTTGAAGAATAAGGGAGTTGCTGCTGTATAAAATGAACTAAGCATGGTTTGCACAACCTACAAGAATAAAACCGAGAGAGTTAGAGTAGTTTATCATATGTAAAACTTGCAAGAGGCCGTCGGTTATCAACGACTTATGTAGATCACTTGGCAATGATGGAGTTACGCTAAAGTGCATGTCTGCCCGAGAGAAACAGCTCTAAGGGATCCCGTCTCTCACAACAAACCAAATTCTCCTGATAGAGTGGTAAAGGCACGCTAGACTGTTTGGTCTAGACTAGTTAAATCAGATCAGGAGGGGCACACAATAAAATATTTCCCAACAGGTCTACAGCACTTTTCTCAACCGGAATGCACCAGCTATCGAGGACAATAATTTCCATCATTACCGATCAATATGTGTTGTTGAATACCATTTGTAAAGTACATCAATATCTTGTGTAGAATATTTATCAAATTGCAAAGCCAAGAGGAAAAAAATTGGCTTAATCTTTCGCGTTTGATAAATTTTTGATTTCTATAGATTAAAATGCAAAAGTACTTTACTGGCACCCTCAAAGAGAACTTAAAATGTTCATTCTAAAATAACACGCCATTTATCTTTTTTTTTTTGGATGGAGGAGGGGGGCAGGGGATTTTTCCAGATCTTACCAATTGTGATTCTGTATAAGCTATAAAAGAATACATCATGAAAAGATGAAAAGCACTAAGCTAAGAGCGAAAATTTTAAATCACATTATGAGCCTCATCTAATGGCAAATTGATTTATTTGAGATACATTGCTCTATGAATTGTCAAAATCTTCCACATTTTCTAGCGCGGTTATTGTCAATCATAATCCACCTGTTACATCTAGAGCGGCGACATGAAGTAGATCATTGATTTAGTTTTGCAATACTCGAACATAGCACTATCGCTTCAAGCGCCAGGTGTGGATTATGCGATATTGATGCTGAAACAAGCCCACTTCAATCATTTGACCATGCCATCACATACTAAGTAGGGCCATAGTCACCACTTAGGAACAACCTATGACATTTCTCGTCCCATTATCATAAACTGATTTGTGATCTGTAGGCGTGAAAATTATGACTAATAGATATGAATTTCCATAACACTTATAATAATATTATCTTTACCATATTATTTTTTTCCTAAGCAATGTTCATAACATTGAATATAGTAATGTTTGGCATTGCCTTGATGGGCATCCGAAATAACTGCAAAAGCCGTAATGGCTTTCTTTATCTGGATATAACCGATGCACTAAACTTCAATCAGCAGCCATACCCTTAAGCACAATATCTAGTCAGCCCACGATCATCTAAATTTTCCTCCAAGTGACTGACTTCTAGGGACTAACAGATTTATTATAAAATATATTGGCTGAGTTTTCTAATAGAGGACACAATCCTCTCCCTGCAGCCAATCAGTGAATGCCCCAAATACTCCCAGAGTGCGGATCCTCGAAAAAGTACACCAGAGGAACTTAGGCAACGCAAAACTTTCTGAAACCTACTTATTATCCATCCCTTTCAAAAGCCAAATTCTTGGTTGGAACCAATCAACCAGGAATAGTTCGCATTCATTTAATGTCCCCTAAGTATCCATACGAGTACTAAAAATTAGGCAGCCAGTTCTATTAGTCGGTTAGAGGATGATGACCCACAGTAATGTTAGTAAACGCTAACAAATTAACCCCGATGCCATCACGTCGACCTTAATTCCCTGCAGGTACCGTGAGTGCCCCCCAGTCTCCGCCACGCCAGCCATGGTGAGTCACTGTGCCAGACCATTATTTGGCTGAACGGTCCCCAGGAAGAGCTCCTCAGGCAGCACTTAGGCCGTCACTAGCGCGGGTAATGTTGGGGTTCGCTAGCCTGATTGGTACTGCCGACATATATCTCTACCCTCTAGCTCTACACAATAAAGATTACGGTACTTCGGGCCCAGAGACAATCCCCAGACTTCTGAATTTGCTGTCTAAAAAAATACAAAATACGAAAAGACCCAGAAGTATTAAGCAAAGCAAAGCAAAACTATAAAAGTGACAAACGGAACGGAACGGACGGAAAAAAAACCTCACAAAAACACTGTATTCAATCTTTGAAAAAAAGATCCAATAGTCCAAATAGTGACCGATGGGTACAAAGCTATAAAGAATGATTAAAAAAAAAAGAAATCACTTGTCTCTTTGTATTTTTTACAGACGTGAGAAGAATTATGGCTCGCCAATTCAAAGTGCGAGAAGAGAGAGAGAGAGAGAGAGAGAGAGAGAGAGAGAGAGAGAGAGAGAGAGAGAGAGAGAGAGAGAGAGAGAGAGGAGAGACAGACAGACAGACAGACAGAGAGATAAAGATAGAGATGGAGAGAAACAAAGAGAGAAAGAAGGACCATGATAAAGAGAAAGAGGTGGCAATATAATAATTATATATATATATATATATATATATATATAATTATGTAGTGACACAGACAGATAGAGATACAGAGGTAGAGAGAGAGAGAGAGAGAGAGAGAGAGAGAGAGAGAGAGAGAGAGCGAGAGAGAGAGAGGGGGAAAGAAAGAGACATAGAGAGAGTGAGAGAGAGAGGGAAAGAGAGAAACATAGAGAGAGTGAGAGAGAGAAAGAGAGAGAGAGAGAGAGAGAGAGAGAGAGAGAGAGAGAGAGAGAGAGAGAGAGAGGGAGAGAGAGAGATTATTAGAAGAATATCTCCCAGATCCAGCCAGACAGGTCCACCTCAGACTCAGATGAGTGCAGAGCATCAATAACACTTCCGATTAAATTTCTCACCTACGAAGAGCATCCATTAGCTCGAGAGACTCGAGAGACTCACTCTCAGACATGGAAACTCATAAAAATAATACAGAACCATTTGGACAGCTGCACTTCCGGAGTTGAAATATCGCGAAACTGTCGCTCTTGGCGTCCTATCTTCCCTCACACTCGCACAGTTCTGGAAATTGGCTGTGAGTGAACTTCCCCCCAGTCTCCTTACACAGTAACACTGGTGCATGATAAATCTTTCAAGGCGGGACATAATTTTTCCGCGGGTCACCAAGTTCAATTTTCTAAGAGGCCAAAATCAATTTTGTTAGTCTCGTCCTTAGCTTTGTGAATAAACTTCTTGCTCAGATTGTAACGTTAGGGGTGTTTGTGATAGTTGAGAGCAAGTTTTAAAAATAAGGCTGGAAATTTCCTTTTTCTTAATTTTGGCATATTCAATTTTGCTGGTCAATCTTGTTTGTCCCATTCATCTACTAAGGAAAAAAAATATCGTCGTAAAAAAAAGATGTAAAGCAATAACGAAAGCAGTTGATGCCTGACATACCATGGGTGTAAGAGTCTACTTTTGAAATGAGGTACTTTGAAAACATAATAAAAAAATTAAGAACGCGAATAAAACAAGGCAGATAAGGGTGAAGAAAAGGGCTTGAGATAAGATATGTATACTCGTTAAGTTTAAACATGTTTGCTTTACCACAACGTCGGTATGTCATAATATCGAGATAATTTCACTTTCATCCTTGGCAAAAAAACAAAACAAAAAACAATATCATCGTCAGCATTACCTTGATCATTTTTTCTACTTTCTCATCCTCCTCCACATCATCATCCTCATTATCATCATCATCCTCCTCCTCATCATCATCCTCATTGTTATCATCATCATCATCATCATTGCTTTCATCATCATCATCATCATCATCATCATCATCGCTATCTCATCATAATCATATTCATGTCAATCCTTCCCTGCTTCAACTTGAGCGTCTTGTTGTTTTCCTTGATCCTTTTTCTCCTTCCCACTGTCCAGGTCCTCTTCTATAAACACTCTTGAATACACCCTAACACAAAGGAGTAGCTTTATTATCACTGGAGGCAAAAAAGGAAAACAAGAGTAAATAAAACACAGCTAGCTCTACCCTGTTGGCCGCTCATTGACGTAGATTTTCTTGTTACCAGCCTGATGATGTAATTTCATCCTACCCAATCAATTTACCGACAAGGGTAATCAAATATCAAATTGAAAGGTTTTTTTTCCTCCAAATCCTAACTCTTTTCCTGAATAAGAGTAACGCCCTAAAATGTTTGCGCCTGGAGCATACATCTACTCGTATATATGAGAGAAGCAGGCTTTGTTGTAGAACTTTATTACGTTGAGGAATTTAATCTACATGTCAGGAAGAGAAGTTTTTCAAAAGTAGGAATATCTGCATCATCTCCGTGTCTGATCTCTCCGATCGAAACTCCCTACACCGAAGCTGTTAAGATTTGACCCATACATGACTGTGTTAGCACAACAGGTTCTCCATTGCTCGGGAGGGCGAAAGCTCTAACGATCGACAGATCGGCTGACCTGACCTTAGGTCACAATCGACCAATACAAAAATCTGGATGCTGCCATGAGCCAAGACTCAAATAGCTGAGGTAGCGGCTGTACACTTTACGTCAAGTCGGACGGTTAGGTAAAAAGATACTGGTCTCTCTGGGATCATATTGTTCACCAGGCAATGGGAACTTTTTTTGGGGGTAAAGTCTTGAACAATTCTAGAACTTTAACATGTCTTGAATGTTGTAATGATGTTTAATATTCTTTTGAAAGACCTTGACGACATTATATTTCCCGTAACGAGACAATAAAAATTTCCCTTACATTAACCTAACTTGAATGATACAGGTTAAAAAAGGTGGCCACTGTTCTTCCTTGTCTGACGTTTTGAGAATTTTAAAAAATCATTTTTTAGAGCCAGTTATAAGATAAAAAGCCTACGAGAGAACCAAAGACATAGGAGTCGTGACGAAACGGGAAATATAAAATGTACATCACATGACAGACTTAATACTTGAAAGATAATGGAAAGATAGACCAGTGTTTGAGTTTTATGATGCTCTGTAAAATGGACATTGAAATTTGTATGGCACACAGAAGATTGTGAGAAAATGGTCTTTATACTCATTTTGATTGCCAGTAATCGTCCCTACGTGTTTGGAGGGAGCGATTAAGAACTGTCGGAACAAACATGTACCACACTTAAAAGCCAAAGAGAGAGAGAGAGAGAGAGAGAGAGAGAGAGAGAGAGAGAGAGAGAGAGAGAGAGAGAGAGAGAGAGAGAGAGAGAGACAGAGAGCGAGAGAGAGATAAATACAGACAAAAAGAGAGAACGAAAGAGACAGAGAGGGATAGAGAGAGATCTAGATAGGTAGAGAGAGATGAGTGATGGGGCTAGTTAGACATAAGAGATATAATAGAGATAGAGAAAGATAGGGAGAAAGAGAGAGAAAAAGAGAGAGAGATGGAAATATAAAGAAAGAGAAAGAGAGAGAAAGATGAATAGAGAAGATAAGTGGGATAGAGAGAGGGAAAGAGAGAAAGAGAAAGAAAGAAAGAAAGAAAGCGAGAGAGAGAGAGGGAGAGAAAGAGATAAATACAGACATAAAGAGAGAAAGAAAGAAATAGAGAGGGATAGAGAGAGATCTAGATAGGTATAGAGAGATGAGTGAAAGGAGCAGTTAAACATAAGAGATATAATAGAGACAGAGAAAGATTGGGAGAAAGAGAGAGAAAGAGAGAGAGATGGAAATATAAAGAAAGAGAAAGAGAGAGAAAGAAGAATAGAGAAGAAAGAAGGATAGAGAGAGAGAGAGAAAGAGAAAAAAAGAAAGAAAGAGAGAGAGAGAGAGAGAGAGAGAGAGAGAGAGAGAGAGAGAGAGAAAGAGATAAATACAGACAAAAAGAGAGAAAGAAAGAAATAGAGAGAGATAGAGAGAGATCTAGATAGGTATAGAGAGATGAGTGATAGGAGTATTTAGACATAAGAGATATAATAGAGATAGAGAAAGATTGGGAGAAAGAAAGAGAAAGAGAAAGATGGAAATATAAAGAAAGAGAAAGAGAGAGAAAGAAGAATAGAGAAGGTAAGAGGGATAGAGAGAAGAAAAGAGAGAGAGAGAGAGTGAGAGAGAGATGAAGAGAGCAGTGAGTGAGATTAGTTGACTATAATGAATCATTTGAAGAGAAATTAGGTGAAACAATAGTCACAAGCAATAACCGGCCAGGTAAGCAAGAGACTCACAAAACAGTACATACACAAAAAGTTAGTCAAGTACATAAAATGAAACACTAAAATTCAAAACAAGAAATGAAAGACAAATTGGCAAAACAATAGACAGTCTAATAAACAAGAGACATAAAAAAAAACAGCAACAAAAAACAAAAACAAAAACAAAATAAAAAAAAAAAAAACGAAATAAAAGGCAGTGATACAAAAGGAAAGTTCAAAGTTACAAGAGCAAAGAAAAATACAATTAAACAGCGGGTATATAGACTAATGTTGTAATAAAAGACCGAAAATCAAATAGACAAAACAATAAATATGAAATCAGTAGTTGAGCTCAACTTTCTGAACAATGCACAGAAAACAAATGAACAAAGTAATGAACCATGACATGAATGCTGAAAATAATAACAAAAACAAACAAACAAACAAACAACAATGTTGAAATGAGATTATGCTTAAAAAATAAGAGTATTCACATATACAAGTCAGCAAATGTTCACATTGCTAGTACAAAAACAAGACAATTCCATGAATGATGTGAAAGAGACTCTACAGGACATGAACTGCTTAAAACACTGGGAACTGCGGTCAGAGACCAATCCACAACAAATGGTCTCACCAGATCCAGGAGTGTCTTCTCCTTTCACCAGGAGTCCTCTCCGCCCCAGGCACAGCCAATGAAATCATAGCGCCGTCTTCAGGTAGCTGTATGGTCACCTCAGCCAATCGAATCTCCTAAACCTTAAACCGTTTCTGCGAGTTCTTTTGTTCCAACTGCGAGCCTAAATAATTCTAACCGAAACAGACAGAGAAGTCTGTCTTTGGTCCGAGAAATCTAGGATTGGTACTGCTGGAGAGGAATTCCACAGTTTGTATCTGCTACAGGTTCCTCTTATCAATCACAATTCGAGCGTATCCTTGCCCTTCGATGCTGGAACTGTGCTTTTCCACGGATAGAACATTGTTAGCGTAGTTAGGATAGTTTTAGAATAGGGTTGTACAGTAACAGATGAAGAAGATCAGTATTATGACTCAGTCAATTTCTCAAATGTCAATATATCTTTTTTCTTGATCCTGTAGAGACAACAAGTAGTGAAACACTTACAGATTGTAAACTATGGAAGAGTAGGAACCACTCACAGAGTATTTTTTTTTCTTTATAAAACCCACTTCATCACAAATAGAAGCATTTATAGAGGTTTAGGTCCCAGTGATACACATTGGACTAATATGTTAAAACTTGGATCAAGGCTTGTATTCCAATGGACAAAGCTAATAACTTACAGATGCAAGAGCTCTATAGAGTATCGTTTAGCTATCATTCTGGATAGTAGTAGTCTAGTCTGATCTGGTCGAAGTGAGTCCCGTAACTATACACTCTCTGGTGAGTCTAAATGCCTTTTTAATCGATCTTCCAGCTGTTGCTCTAGCAACTATATCTTAGTTTTGTTTTACGGTTTCGCTATAACAATGTAAGTTTACCTTTCTGAGTTTGTTTTTCTTTTTTTTTTTCTTTTTTCCCTGACAACAAGTTTAGCTATCCTTATCAGACCTGCCCGCTGTCTTGCCTGGCTGCGTGTACAGGTTTCCTTTCTAACTAGCGCTCTTTGCTGGTTTCTTCTTTAAAATACGAATATATACGAATATGGCACACAGAAAAAAACTCCCTCAGAAATAAAAGTTCGAACACAAACCGATAGGCTTAACATCATTCTAGAACGTTAGGCAGCAAAATGGCATGAACATGAAAAAAAAAACAACAAATAAACAAAAAAACTGTCTAAATATCTCCATAGAACAACAGTAGCTGACTTGAATATTTTTATTACACTTAGGAAGTTTATTCTTGATTTTTGATTATTTCAGATAAGTGAAAGTTCAACGGGCACTATGAGAGAAAACGGAAGATTGAATCAGCAGATAGATTATGTGAAAGCTTTTCTTCCGATTAAATCAGTATGCGGGGAGTTTAGCTTATCTTCTCCACTCCATGATACTCTATCATTGAGAGATAACATCATGGCGTTCTTGTTACTTCCAGTTTAAGTATGAGCATTCCATAATAATATTCTTACCTTTCTATTTTTTATTGCCGAAATTGCTGTAATGGCATTGGACCGAATACACTTGGTTTAATCAACCATACTCTATTATTATAGACCATGAAGTACGTCACTTTCTGAATCTTGGACATTTCAAAGGGAAAAAAGACTCAAAGCCTCTTATAAGATAAAATTTCGATTATATCATGTAAAAAAAGCAGCCCAATTAATATCGGATTTAGACATTTAACGAAGTGGAGAAAATATCCCTTGGTGAAAGCAATTACGCTGATCATTGAGTCGTATCCAGTAGTAAGCTTCATTAATTTAACGGAGATCACTGGGTTTTTCAAGTTGTCCTTTAAAAACTGCATGGTTCAAGGTAAACAAATTATACTGGTAAGATTTAGGTATCTTCAATATATATATATATATATATATATATATATATATATATTACATAAGAACAGTTTTGTTTCCAGCTATAAAGAGTCTAAAGCTTCAGATAAAAAATCTTTTTATTTCGTGTTTGTTGACGTCAATGCACGGAGCACATCAACTAAGGTCGCAGAGGGTCAATTTATTCGATCAACTGAGGCTTGCAGGATAGAAATTGCCTGTGAGCAGGGTTAGAGCCGTGTGCAGTAAACGTTAGACACAGCTGGCTTGGAATTTTTATCACGGATCGTTGTTCTTTTTCACTTCCGGTAATTTTCCCAAAGTATTATACTCGAGGAATGTAGCTTTCCGTCCCGCAAGAAATATCACCAGATGGTCCAGTTGGAACTAGAGCCCACTACTCCAGCGCTTGAGCTCTCTGACTATGGTCTGTCAAGTATCATAGTAAGGCGTCTCGGTGTTCGTATTTGTTGAATTCAGAGATAGAAGTATTAGTGATGGCACAAACATGACCGGCTAAATTATATTCACCGTGTTGAGAGAGTTCAGTCTAATTTTAAGCTCCCCTAAAAATTTCAGTTACCCTTCCTTGTTCGCGTATGCAATGGATGTTTCAGACTTTAAACTAGCATATCAGAGTTACGATAAAAAAATGTTTTATGATTCATTTTTGTTTAGTAGCCTAAAAAGTCTTAAGCAATGTTTGTCTTTTACAAGCTGAGTTATTTGTCTTGAAAATTTTATCAGGCTTCTTCTGTCTCTCCAATGCGGACTTTTTCGAATTTAACACCACACCACACCACCCCCCCACCTTTTTTTTTTCTCCTCCCCCTTCACCATGTTGTTGAAGTGTCTCGCTCACTGGTTCATTAAGGAAGATATTCTAAGTAAAGCAAGACATGTTATCGAAGTTCTACTCTAATACAAAGATTATGTTTATTAATGAACTATGGCAAGCGAAGATTTGGCGAGCTCAAGTGAGTCTAAAGATGGAAAAGAATTGAATAAGATTTAAGACGCTCAGTATTGGGAACAATAAACCGCAGGGGCACGAGCCTGTACACCAGGTGTTGCAGATCCATCAGCAACAGTTGTTTATCAAAATATTTGATGATGGCGATATGGAGACATCAAGGATATATTTCATTATATTTATACATAAGTTAAACGATACATCTCAAAGTACAGATGTAGATAAATAAAAAAAAATACTCAAAAGCAGTGTCGCTCACAATTAAAACATCATTTTTTTCATCCTAGATGTAAGATTGGCTGCTGACGACATCATATTTGCATTTGCCGTTTAGTATAAAAGTTTGAAAAAAAATGATGAAAAGAAACAAATCCATGAACCAATAAAGGAAGGTGGTGGAAAGATGAAAGAAAAAATCACATAAACTGAGAGATCACTTTACGAAATAACAGGGATATGGCATAAAGAGAGAGAGAGAGAGAGAGAGAGAGAGAGAGAGAGAGAGAGAGAGAGAGAGAGAGAGAGAGAGAGAGAGAGAGAGAGAGAGAGAGAGAGAGAGAGAGAGAGAGAGAGAGAGAGAGAGAGAGACAGACAGACAGACAGACAGACAGAGACAGAGACAGAGACAGACAGACAGACAGACAGACAGACAGACAGACAGACAGACAGACAGAGACAGACAGACAGGCAGATCATAGAGTGAGAAAGACAGAGAAAGAGTAAGAAACAGGAAGTGAAAGAATGAAGGGTAACAAAACTAACATTAATAAAGGGAAAAGAAGAGGCTAAACAGAACTTAATCCTTCCTTTTCCTATCAGCCTCAAGTACATCGGACCTCACCCTACTGACATAACTGGAATAACGCAACAGCAATTAGCATCAATATTTCATCATAACAGAACCATCAAACTTACACTTCCTTTGTATCGCGAAGACGTCACGGAGCGATCTAAATCACAATTACACGGAGCCTCATTAGATCTCGCGATACCGGGCGAGACAATACTCAGGAATCACGGGATATGAGATGGGTTCAGCTATGCTGGCATACTTTGAGACCAGAGGATGTTTTCTGACGCGGTTTTTTGCAAATTGGTTTGAGCACAAAGACTTATCAATCTTTCATTAGATGATCTTTTATAAATCGCACTTAATTCTAGCAGAAAGAGGCGTAGGGGAAAGGATTCAACGGAGCTGAACGTTACGGCTAAGTTCTGTGCACTATTGTAAAGAGATCTGTGCACTATTGTAAGGCTACTCAGTAAACAAAACCTTGTAAAATTTTAATCAGCCGCCGTAATGTATAGCACGCATCGAACGGAGATCTTCTCTCGCTCTAGTGGATTCAAAACAGACTTTCCGCTACTTTATTTCGAGATTTAAAACAAAATTGGATTTACTACGTTTACAACGCGAGTAACACCAGTCATTTGCTATAATAACAAACATTAAAAGCAACATAAAATACAAATGCTAATGCTTAAAACGAAATCAAACACCTAAACAAACACACGTCCGCACTTGAAAACACTGTACGACCCACTACCACTCAATTAGTGAGCTTATTCCATGCCATGCAACACGTTTCTTTTTTTTTATTTTAATTTTCTGAAACAAGTTTCTTTAGTCTTTGGTAAAGTCTATCTGTTTAAGGGTCGTCCCATCGGTGAAATATTTCTGGCGAGTATAATCTTCACGAAATATCACTAAACTCTTATAACACAAAACGTCAACATTAGTTTCTAAAGATAGGTAAGAGGAAAAGGAAAAAGAGTTGGCGAAACAAACAGCAAAGAGCAAAGGTGCTAGGTTAATAAATAAATAGGCTTATAGATATAGCTTGATGGATAGATCAAAGATGAAACAGACACACTAATTGACAAAAAGCAGAGAATTATGAATATAGGTGAGGATTCAAGAGAAAAAAAAATATTAATGAAAAAAATAAGAATTTTTTCCGACTCACCATTATTGACAATAACCTACACTTTTCAACCAAACATAGTCTCTCTCTCTCTCTCTCTCTCTCTCTCTCTCTCTCTCTCTCTCTCTCTCTCTCTCTCTCTCTCTTTCTCCAACCCACCCCTCTCCCTGTCTCGCCTCTATCTCTTTCTCTCTCCCTCCATAATTTTTTTTCTTTCTCTTGCATAATAATATTATTGCTCTCCCTATTTTGCTATCTCATATCTCAATGCATATTAAGCTTTTAGCTCCCAATTTTAAACCTTTTGGTAAAAGAGAAATTGAACGAGACAGAAAAAAAAAATCACACACACACACACTAATTATATATACGCCCACTGAGTGTGAGTATGTGTGTGCGTGTTTTCTTTCCACATCCTCTTTAATGTCTGAACTGCGCCAAGAGGCCACTGATTTCCCTGTATTGGAGATGAGATAACCCAAGGGATGCTGCTATATTCCTTGCTCTGGTTTCTTCCCGCCCGTACAACGTCTCTCCTGCTATCTATGATCTACGAGCTGGCCGTCTTAGCGTTTTGCTTTTCGCTCGGCAGAATAGCCGGAGAGCATGCAATCTTGATTTAAGATCGAACTTCCTATCAGACGACGCAAAAGTCGGAACCCCGGTTGAAAGAGGATAAAAAGAAATGAGAAGAATAGGAGCGCTTCCACGGGTAACAAATTACCAGCTCGACGAGGAGTGGAAGGTCAGGAGGAGATTTCCGTTGAAAGACTTAGTTCCGCGATCTGTTAGTCTTCCTTCCTGACACTAGGGTCCGCTCTCTGTCTGTCCGTGTGTTTGTTGGTTGTGTTTGAAAAAATAATTCCTCCAGCATCACGTGGATAGTTTATTTTATGAGAGTAAAGAGAAGGTCTATGATTTTTTTCTCATAAAACGTAATAAATAAAATAATTATATGATAGATAATATTAAGTAATGTTAATAGGATCACAAAATAATAGAGTAACAAAAACTAATAATAATAACAACAACAACAAAATAATAATAGTAATAATAATAATAATAATAATAATAATAATAATAATAATAATAATAATAATAATAATAATAATAATAATAATAATAATAATAATAATAATAATAATAATAATAATAATAATAATAATAATAACAATAATAATAATAATAATAATAATAATAATAATAATAATAATAATAATAATAATAATAATAATAATAATAATAATAATAATAATAATAATAATAATAATAATAATAATAATAATAATAAGAAGAAGAAGAAGAAGAAGAAGAAGAAGAAGAAGAAGAAGAAGAAGAAGAAGAAGAAGAAGAAGAAGAAGAAGAAGAAGAAGAAGAACAACAACAACAACAACAACAACAACAACAACAACAACAACAACAATAACAACAACAATTACAACATCAACATCACCATCATCATTTTTACCGAAGGAACAATTATAACAGTTATTGAATACGAAAGTTTTTAAAATACAAGCAATCCCAATTTGTATCGACTGCAACAAGTGACATCCCATTAACAGTTAAACAAGAAAATCAGTTAAGGGCATTCGTTCCGCTTCCCCAGTAATGGCCAGGACTTGTTTTCAGGATTTCCTTCTAAAAGACCAGGCAGTATCACCAGACCTGTGTATAGTTGCCTTTTCTATCTAATCACAAAGCTGTCACTTGAATGACTAAACGGTAAATAGCAAGCTCTGTTGATAACACTTTTGGCTCCGTCTTTCTCTACTTTTTTTTTTTCTAACACGGAAAATTTGAATCCAATTGTCTGGCATTGTCTACAGCCTCACGCGAGCCGTCGGCCTGTATTGATTGAAGAATGCCGGACTCGGGATGTTTTGTATGCAGGTGAAATTGTTTCAGTTTGCGGTTCGTAGAGCAGAAATGACATTAGCCGCGTTGCTCCTCTTTTCCCTCTGTTTGAAAAGTGAAGCAAATAGGGCGTAAGCTGCGAATGCCTTTGTTCGAATTTTGTTTATTTTTGATGTTCTATCAGTGATTAAGAATTCATTTAAGATAAGATAATTCTTCAAAACATATCTTTCCAGCGTTAGAGATTAGACATGAGGCCAAGATATATTTAATTCAATTAAAAAGATGCAGAATAAAATCGATAAATTTACAAAGAAACAGGCGGTCATAATGATAGACCAATACATCTCTGATCAAATCGTGAACTAAGCATCCACTGTCGCGCTGAGCCCTTCATCAGCCAGTTTAGAATATCGCAATCTGCCGTTCTGGGGATGAGCATGTCTATCTGCGACAGCTGACTCTAGGGCTCGCATTAGTCACCAAGCCAACTACTCATCATAATGGAGTAGAGAAATCTTTATTAATGTGCTGTGCAATAATATTCTCGTCTTTAACTCACCATGAGCAATGCTGTAAAGTGTGCATTTATTAATATTTTTTTCCATATATTTAGCTTTTTGCAATAAATAAAACTCAGTATGTTAAGGGTATGTTTGTTGAGAAATGTTTGTTTTATTTTTTGAATCATGTTAAATATTGACAAGGATAAATACCCTTAATAATCCCTTTCAAAGGTCAAGGCCATTCGCAGAACCTCTAACTCAGAGTAACTGCAGCTCGGTATACTCAATAACCGCGGGCCGGGATGCGACGCCACATCAAGCTTCCCTGCCACGACCAGACTACAAAATGTCAGCTCCATAATGAAAACTCTCTGCACAGATCTGTTACACTCATGATTATTTATTATTGATTTAGGGTGTCTTCTTGGTTGGTTTAATCACAATCTTAGAAGATTAAATCATCGTACTTAAATACAGAAGAAACATTTTAATGTTTTAGCGGCGGTAGTAACAATAAAATGTTTCTTTCCCTTATTTCCAGAAAACTGATTTGATCAGGGTGTACTGTCAAGGGATTAATTCTATCCAGGTGCCTCACTTGTTATGCTACAGTTCACTTTACTGAAGTTTTTTTAAATACAAAAATTTATGCAAAAGTCCTTGTCGAAGAAATTATGATCCCTAACAGTCATACCTTTAGATTAAAATAGTTCCGTGACTAGAATTTCTCTTTACCTCACTGTTATGTTTCTACGACGCCGGAACCTGATTGTGGCGTCAAACGTTCCAATAAACCCAGAGGGTGGACAATAGGTGTAAATTATGACAATAAAAATTAATGTTCGAACTAAAGTCTTCATTTGGAACAGGATCGTTCCTGTATTTGATGACACCAAGGCATGCTATGTACCATTTCGTTGAGGAAATAAAAATCAGCTTGTGCCCTGAGTGCTTTTTATGTGACCATAATATATGATTAGAAGAACTTAGGAGACACAACAGAAAGCATAGATCAAACGGGTAATGAATCATCAATTTCAGTTTTATGATACATCAAAGGGTCCCATTTCACCCCTTCTGGAAGCTGATTTCCTTCCCCACCAAACGCAGAGACAGTCGTTACCGGCAAGGTGGGGGAATCCGGACACAGAAAGGCTGAAAGCTTGGGGTTAAAAAAAGAAAAGTAGAGAAATCGATAATATGCAGCTCGATCACGAAGCTGAGGAGTTCTAAGTCCGAAATGGCGTAAGTGCATTATTTATGACGTGTGGCCCAGGTCTGGGTCTGGCACGTCCCAAGCACGTCCCGGGAACGTCCCTGGCCGGGAGGGCAGAAGAGTACAGGTAGTCAGGTAGTGGTGAGCTGTGGTCCGTGCGTGCCATCACGCCAGGGTGAGCGACAGCCTCACTGCCCAGCCCTCATCACATGGACGCTCGCTCGTCTTTACCGCCAGAAATACATTTTTCCAGTTCTAGTTTTATCTTGTCTTTTAACTTTTCTATCCCTTAAGATGGAACAATTACATCCTATCTTTATTTCTTAAATCTCTTCTCCCTCATCATTTCTCTCTCTCTCTCTCTCTCTCTCTCTCTCTCTCTCTCTCTCTCTCTCTCTCTCTCTCTCTCTCTCTCCCTCTCTCTTCTCTCTCCCTCTCTCTATCTCTCTCTCCCTCTATCTCTATGTCTCTCTCGGTCTCAATAGCTCACACTATATTTTTTTCACTCGCTCTCATTAGATATATTTACATTAGAGGCTGGTATCACAAGATAAAATGTTACATTTTTATCAACTACAAAAATCTCTCATTTGAAAAATCATATCATGAAGGTATAAAGATACCAACTGAATTAAAGCAACACAGTCGAAGTAATGTTAAAAATGCTAATGATTACGAAGTCTTTGAATAAGTCTTACATGTAATTATTCCTTTAACATACCTCCATTGAGAATGATTTTAGCGATATACCGGTAATGATTTTCTGATGGTTTAATAGTGTTATTAGTCATTTCGATATGGATAAAGATTTCAGAAACAATGCTGTTTTTATTTCATTCTTGCGAATAAACAGCTCATGCGTATTTTATTCTTATTTTATGCTCAATACGGTTATAACCTTCGTTACTGCACTCATGTCCAATAATAAAATCATAATATTTTTTTTAAAACTAATATTATCATTCTTAATCATTCTTGTAAGCAAAACGTATAAGCAATTCACTCCAGGTGTGAAAAATATGTCTTAAAAAGATTAGTCATATCATGAAATATAAGTACAAACTATAAATCTTTCCATTGAAACCTTACAGCGACCATCTTTGCTGTATAGTTGCTACACAAAGGAAGGGAGATACTATATTGCAAGTCAATATACCGATCGTAACCCTCCAGCGACTGACAATAAGTGCTCTAACGGGACACTATCACAAAGGAAAGAAAAATGCCTTGCTTTATTGTACTTGTATCAACTGGTCATAAATTCAAAGATAGTTTAATAAAGTTTATAAGTAAAAATAACTGGTAGCACGACTGATCGAAGCCAGTCATAATAAGATGAACAGCTGTTGTTTTCCAATAAACCAGAGGAGGGTGGGAATTGTATACAGTCCTCTACAATGATACTTGTAATGGTGGGGCAGATTTGATGGACATACTGCGATCTAAATAATCATCATTCCGATCCTGAAGCAATTTTCAAACATCTGTGGAAAGTTGACCGAGAGGTCGCGGGTAAAGTTTCAAGGAAAGCTGAATAAATAAGGTTTAAGAAGGAGAAATAAATACCGCATGTAGTACTCGAGTTTACTGTTTTCCTCGCGGGTGGAAAATCACCAAAAGCAGAAAATCAAAGAGCATATTTCCTTTCAAGCTTGTGAGTACTCAGTCAAGAAAATAAACGCAGCATCGTCGTTGTAAGCTTATCCAAAATTTACCGAGCTCGTTATCTCATTACGTTTATTCTTAAGATTGTCTATGTACTCAGTTTTTCTGTCCTTTCTCTGCATTTTTAAATGCCAACCACATTTACGTCAGAGATGCTCAAGAAACATGGTAACTTTATGATTCCAACTCTCTCTACTAGATCTAGCTGCTAGTGGTTGGTAAACCTTCTGTTTGCTCAGTATATAAACTGCTTCTTGTTTTACCTCCTGTACTTGCCAACCGACGGGACAGCAACAACATTTAGGGCTGACTCTCAGACCCGAACCCAATGCAGAAGATATTAATTTCTTCGATCCTTTATTTTACAGCAATAACCATAAAAAGAGAATGATTCAGCTGTGAGGACTTCATACTACGTAGTAACTGTTATCTCGGACAGTTAACAGTTACTGCGTAGTATGAAATAACGCAGGAAATACGGACTTAACGAGCACAGGTAATGAATTTACATGGAACTGCAAAACTCCGTGCGGGAAATTTTGTCATTATATCTTAGACGAGAATTCTTTCACCATGTCAATATCCATTATTCTCTACCAACCCTGTAAATGCCTTGGGCTAGTAATACTTTTGAGTACTTGTGGGAAGGGTAGATTCGTAAAACTGCGTTTTCCAAAGTCTGAAAGATATGGTAGCATCATGACCCACTTCAAATACATAAATTGTGCTATGAGGAATAAGAGCAGTGTTCTTGTGAGTATATTTTGGTAAATGACTCAGCTGCGGATAATAATTAAGGAGAGGATAAGAGGAAAGATAAAATGAAATACATGTAGTACCTTACTCCAGCTAAAGTCAATCTCAGCCAACTGTGCCGTAAACGATATATTTTATGAGTCTAATAAAGACCCGGTTATACTAACTGAGCCTACCTATCACCAGCTATAATAGCGGGGAACCAAACTGAGATCTTGAAAGGAAACACAAGGTTTACATCTATCTCTTGCGTGGGGTGTGATTTCAATTTTTAATTTTACCGAATTTGTAGGCTTTGAACTGACACAGCTCTCTATAATTGTCCCCCTGCTGTGACCGCCGAGGTAAAATTTCACTCTTAACTCAACACCACGGTGATAATTACTGATCTAAACATCTGAAACTTCGATTCAATAAAGGCAAACATGTGTTAAGATACATGACCAAAAAGAGACCTAAAGCAGAGTGAGAGAATAAATCAATACCGTGTCAGTTTTTTAACAGTCCCGAGCTCGTGAGGCACGACAGGTTTTGCTTGGAGGCGAGCCCGATTTACATTCCAATACAATTATGCAAAGACGAGCGGCAGTTGAGTCGCGCCCGACAGCAGGGCGATGTGGACAGGGGAGGACGTTTTTGGTGGATTGGACGGAAGACGGTAAAAGTTGCGGTTACTTGGAGAGACATTAACTGTATTAAGTCAGTGAAAGACTCGATGGAGAGCAGAAAGAGAGAGGAAAGAGAAATGAAAGACAGGCATATACGGAAAGAGAGATGGACAGAAGCAGAAGGGGTGGAAATAATAATAGGGAGAGAGAGAGAGAGAGAGAGAGAGAGAGAGAGAGAGAGAGAGAGAGAGAGAGAGAGAGAGAGATATATATAGAGAGAGAGACGGAGAAGAGGGAATAAGAAAATGAGATATGTCTAGAGATAGAGATAAAGAGAGAGGAAGGGAGAGTCAGAGAGAGAGAGAGAGAGAGAGAGAGAGAGAGAGAGAGAGGGAGGGAGTGAGAAAGAGAGAAAGAGAAAGGGAGACAGCGGGCAAAGCGAGTTATGATGGTATTATAACAGAAGAGCCATCGATTGTTGAGTGCACAATTATCCGAAGTGCGAGGCAATGCTCATGATCGTAAATCTAAAAGCCTCCACTCTAAGCACACGGAAATAAAACAGAATTCGTTCGCGATTGGGCTAAGATAGAAAACACCTAAAATATCCCCGAAAATTCTAAAGCACATGTTTATGCCGTAGGCGTTCAAGTTCATTATTCATAAAAAAAAAAAAAATTCGTAGTTTAACAAAGTAGAAAGGAAAAAAAAACCCTGTACTTTAACAAAGTAGAAAGAAAATGTAGCTGTAAGAAGTATTTGAATTTATATTGTGCTCAGAGAAATATATGGGTCTAGATAATTCGGACGTAAAAAAGATATTACCGTAAACGATTTGTATCTGCTTTTCGCATTTTTTCCAGCAGAAATTAGGCAAAATCACTTAACTTTTTTCAAATGTCCACAGTTTGGGAAAAGTAAAAATTCAATGTTAGTTTAAGGAGACATTTAAACATAATTTTACACTGAGCACAAGCGGACAAAAAGGAGGTAGCGTATCGATTAACTGAACTGATGAGGACAGATCTTTGAAAACAGAAACAGGAAAAAAATTCACCATTATAAACGTATAAAACCAATTCAAGTCAGCCAAGCATAAATCCACAAGCTCTCAGAATAATAATTAAAAAAAAATAAATTAGAAAAACTGGAGCATCCTTTAGGTGAGCGTTATGTATCATGAAATATTGCTTTTGTTGTGGACCTAGAGTTTAAGTTGATTTGAGAGTTTCAATGTTTTTCTCCGCCCAGCAGTTCGAGTAACTAGCAACTTTCCCACTCAGCCATTGCCACTCCCAAACATTCAGCAATATAATCGGTTGTCATTGTCAAAAACACGATAGGCAGCGCCTGTCAATCGCCTTCATTGCTCAAATATTTTGACATTATAAAGAAAAATATTGTTAACTGTAAACAATGTTTTAACCAGCTATCAGATTCCCCACATTTATCCTATCAAAACCCACTTGAGCCCCTCTATTATCAAAAGGCAGGTAGCCGACACCAGCAATAAACTAGTGAGCCGCGGAACCCAAGCTCAATCGATGGGTGCAGTTAATTCGGATGACGTGCCATGCGGTGCCAGATCAGATCAGTCTGTGCACTCGCTTCAAGTAAACACTCTTGTTTGAAATTCAGCACAATGGGACTGAGTTAACACTCTTGTTTAAAAATCAGCACAATAGGACGACAGACACGAGTACGCTCATAAAATCGAAAACATTGTGCACAAAACCATTATCTTTGTCGTACGTATGAAAGCATTATGTGATTGAGTAAAGGTGCAAAAACAAAAGCCTGCTAGAAAACCAGCTTGAACAGCCCCAGTCCCTGTAGTTTCACTGTTGAGGCCAAAGTCGTCGACACCGGGTGGAACTCATGTCTCCTGTTTCGACTGCTCTTGTCATTTATTCTTTGTTTACTTTTTTCAAGGTGGGGGTGGAGTGGGTCTGGTGGACTTAATTGAAAAATCCCATTGCCCTAACCCTCATTGTTTTGATCACAAAGCTTGTCGGCTGATCAATTACACAAAGGAAATATGGCGGGCCCAGAAAACAGCCCCCAAGGAAATGAAAGTTTACGGCCCATTCTGACAGTGTTTATTATCCAGGGTTGTGCAGTCCTGGCATGTGACAGCAGAAGGGTGATACACTGGACACCTGATCAATCACTCAGGTCCTGTCTTCCCATCCACCAACAACGAATCCCGTAATGTCCTTTATAAAATGATTAAAAAAATTAACTATAAGATATTATGGTTTGATCTGTATAGCAGTGGTTTTCAATAAAATGTTTTCCTTAAAATCTCTTAACTGAACAGTTATGCAAACAAAAAGTAGCTGTTATTGATATCTTGAATAATAAATGTGTTATTAACTTCGAGTCGAAATAAGAATCAAAATTTTCACAATTATCATTATACTATATATAAAAAAAACGCATCCTAGAGATTCAACAAGTTAACATGCCATCAAATTTAATTCTAAGCTCTGATTTTTCATTTTGTTTTGTGGGCTAAATAATTTCGAACAATAAAAGCGACGAAAATATAAAGTAGAATGCGATAATATCTAACCATTTAAGATCTATAATATATCTCAGATTTCACAGTGTGATGTGTTTACAACAGTTCCAATAACAGTTTATAGGAAGCCATGCATAGTTAGGCTATAAATGTCACATTAATATTCACACCGCAGCTCCATGCTGTTAGCAATATGACCCACTGAAATGTGCGCTGGGTTCCAAGTGTTGTCATATCTGTCTGTCATGCTTTCATATCCCATCCAAGTGGATTCCTGGGGTATATTATCAAAATCCATGCACAATACTCTCAATCGTGGGCTACATGGACATAAATTGAATAAATTATGGATATAAATGGAAGTTAAGAGGTCGTCAAATGAAAATTCAACCCAACATCACCCTTAAGAGCTATCGCTATTGATTCTGGTTCACTTAGTTTTCTGGAATCGATAAATAATCCCAACTCGTATAGGGAAGAATAATTAGACCCTGGGTGTTTTAAAACTTTTCTTAACTTTAGTTGCGTTGATTAGAAGCCATCGCGTTCACACGGTTCATCACATTGTCGTGCAGCTCTGACCTTTTGTTGTGAACCTATCAAGTTTCATTCATTAATCAACGCCAAACACATTTAGAAAGAAAAAGACGGTGTAAACTAAAATGACTTTTATTCAACATTGTTTATCCTGCAATGGGAATGATTAATAAAATAAAATCTAAAAAAAAATCGCTATATATAATCTATTGCATGTAATCTGTTGCAAAGAAGTGTTTTAGTTTACAAAAGCAAATTTTATACTAATTATATATCTTAATAAACATCCATATTGATAGTACATTTTCCCAATTTTTAACATTACTTTTTAATTTTTTTTTAGTTTTCTAAAAAAAAGCACTGTAGAGCTATGCTTGATTGCTTGATTCAACCTTTATGTCATGTCAAAAAGAAGAGACGTAAGTATATGACATCACTCACTAACTTTACAGTTTACGACTATATCTATCATTAACCAAGCCCCGATTAAAATCGATTTACTCCGTCTGCTATAACTGTATACGTGAAAGTAGGTGACTACAATCATTAACTTTACTAATACAAGGTCACCGCATGAGTTACCCAGTAATGAGTTGTCTCACACCATTATAATTTCAAACAAGTTCTTTACTGATACATCACACTATGCCATCCCAACGTGTAAGAGTCAGCTGCACAAAATCCATCACCGCGGAAGCGCACGCGACAATTTATTACTCACGCTCATTTGAACAATTCTGTATCCTACAGCTCATCTATAGAATCCGATCAGCCAGATGGAAAAATATTTCACGCTGTCAAAATGACTTATCTGAAAGTTAGTGAATCTGCCTAAACCGCGAAAAACCAAACAAAAAGAAAGCAATTCTTCATAACTGTAAAAAATAACTTGCAAAAAAAATAAAAACAAAGACTAAAAAAATTTGAGCATGTAATATAATATTGAGCTAATATCTTTGTCTTTTTTTTTTTTTTTTAAATAAAACTAGTTAATTTTTTCCAGTAACAGAGACTAAATTGATGAATTATGTGATAAATTCCATATTTTCCTAATCGATGTACTGGGCCTTGTGCACTCTTGAGCGTTTTCAGTACAATTTTTAATATTGAAAATATATCATGATTTTGCGAGCCTCCTCCAAACAATGACGTCTTTCTGTTAGTCTGAATAGCTGTCCGTCAGTCTCTTTAAGTCTGACTGTATATGTGCATGTATGTATGTATGTATGTATGTATGTATGTATGTATGTATGTATGTATGTATGTAAGATGAATGTCGCAGTTTTTGACTATATCTTACATTTTCTCTTTGAGAAATAGAGTTGAAATACAGATCATAATGTTCACTTTTACTAGTATCGGTCACTTTGTGCTTGGTCGTATTGTTGCAACACTTGTCCGACTTAAAGAGTTCCTCCAATTTTTATCGACTTCTCCAGTGCAAGGATATCAGGCAAACAATACGAGCACCAAGCGGTTCTGACTTCAAGACCTTAACTTTTCTGTTTCCTCATCTCTGAAACCGTTCATTATATAACAATGCAAGCATTGCGAATCGATTTGTAGACGCTTAATTTACAAATAAGCTAATTACAAGAACATCGGGCAATTCGAGTTGTTAAGTGGAAAAAACCTCCGATAGCAGCGATCACGCGCTGCCGCTTCCAGTCACACCTATTACAGCTGTGAGGGTCGGCCTCAGTTTTTTTTTTCTTTTTCTTTCTTACTTTTTTTTTTTTGGGGGGGGGGGGGAAGGGGGGGGGGGGTCAACACTTATTCCACAAGAAGGGAAAATGGGGGCGGGGGGAACCACGTGAAGAGTTCACCTATGACGTCATAGCATTGACCCGTTGTCGGCCCTTAATTCTTTTCTCCATGTTTGGATGTATCGATCTATCAAACAAAAGGAGTTTATACCCTGAAGACGCTGAGGAAAAAAAAAATAAAGAAACAGAAAAGTAAACGGGAAAGACCATGCTTGTTGCGATAACAACTACTGTTGCTGTATTTTCTCTATTGCCCTTTTTGGTCACATCCTCACCGTCATTCCTCGTTCTCTTCCACATCAATATTTTAATCATTTTATTTACAGAGCAGAGTGGCCGCAGAGGATGAAATATAATGAAATTATCTTACATCATAACGGTTCCACTTCAATGTATTCTCCTGCATGCTCTGTCACCGCCGATATTATCCTCCTCACCCCACATCCCTAACTCCCTCTCACGCTCTCTCTCTCTCTCTCTCTCTCTCTCTCTCTCTCTCCATGTTACTCTCTCTCTCTCTGTCTCTCTCTCTCTCTCTCTGTCTGTCTCTCTCTCTGTCTGTCTCTCTCTCTGTCTCTGTCTCTGTCTGTCTCTCTCTCTCTCTCTCTCTCTCTCTCTCTCTCTCTCTCTCTCTCTCTCTCTCTCTCCGTCTCTCGCTCGCTCACTCGCTCTAAATGTAATTGCATTTTGCTCTTCATCCATCATCCCTTACATCTTGCTCGGGTATCAACACGCTAGAGTATTTCACATCTATATCGTGTTGCTTCTAGGGAGCTGTACTAGGTGCATGTCATAATTACTCCAATGATAGCAATACACGTCTGATTACTTTACAATTTTTTTTCCGCAATATTCTAAATATTTAAAAAATTGAAAACAGAATCGTATTAGAAAGTGTAATATATTTGTGTGAGTTTGTGTGTTGACTTTTTTCCTCGGCAGTTACCATTCTAATTTTCTATTGTTATATAATGGGAAAAGAGGGCAAGGGTGAGAAAAAAATGTTATTTTTTTTATTGACTCAACTGCATTAAGTCCATAACGTCCAGAACATTAACAACTGCTTTATTATTTATAATGTTGGCTATTTCTAGTTAAAACAGATTCTGCAATTCATAATTTCATTTCATCCAACACTAAATCAGTCCATATTGAATATGTATGTGTGTATATATTACCATTACTATTTCGGCACAATCTTGGTAAAGGCGATTTTTTAATTATATTAGAAACGCAATTTTAGCAATTTTCGAAACTAATATATATATATATATATATATATATATATATATATATATATATATATATATATATATTATAAAGAGCAATCTCCAACCACCTAACCTACTGCACAGCACATCGTAAAACGCTGAAAATTCATACGATTTATCCCGACTCTCTCTCTCTCTCTCTCTCTCTCTCTCTCTCTCTCTCTCTCTCTCTCTCTATTAAATAAAAAAGAGACGAAACCCGCACACACACTGAGCTCTTTACCCTCTTTTCACCATAGTCCGTAACTGACAATGGCACATGAATGGACTATTTGCATTGTCCTCCGTTCAGATGAAGCAAATTGGCCTGGACACCATCGACTTGAAATCCGTGTCAGAGCACACGCGATCGTGGCGTAACGACGCTATCGTTATCTCTCTGTCCAAACAATTCTCCATGGGATTTCTCAGCTGGTGTCAGGGGAAGTTTTCTGCGCGATCGACTAGATCTAGATCCTATCACAGAGCTCTCCCACGGCTGAGGGAAATCTTAAGTACTTAAGATAGCATAAACCTATATATGCAGGCGATCAACCTTCATGTGGATAAAATCCATTATAAAGTGTTGGGTAAATGTGAACTATTAGAATTGATTATATCTCCATGCGCGATAAAATTAATGAGTACACAGACAGGCTGTGGTCGAATGTATTGAGTTTCAAGACATCTGCGCTCAAATTAATGCATACAGTTTTCAGTGATTCTAATCAATAATTTCTTGATGTTATGCTTGATAATTTTTTTTCTATGCGCACATCAAACATTAAATAACACTGTTAGATATATAAAACTTTTGAAAAAATATTTTACAAGTTGGAAAGATTAAAACTGGATCATTGTCTACAGCTGTTGACCACTTCAATGTTTGACTAAAATCATTTGTATAGTTTGGTTGTTCTTCCTATCTAGATCTATATCTATTTGACAAAAGCCGAAGATTAAGAAAAGCGATCAAAGGAAAAAAACAACAAGAACAATAACAACAAACTTTTTTTTTTCAAATTTGAGAAGAATGAAATGAATGTATCTCATTTCTCTTTTTATTACTTATTAGAGTGAATCACATATGTTTATATCAAACTTTTGAAACTATTATTAACTTTATGTGTGATGGATGGATTATATATGAACCACTCTCTTCTCTCTTCATATCATCCGTTTTACACGTTTATGTTTGATTAAAACCAATCTATACACTTCGCCTGTTCTATATATCTATACAACGCCAGTTTTCCGGAAAATTTTTATAGACTAAGAAATACCACCAAAGGGATCGAACACATCGGTTAGTTACCCGTCATCTGAAATTCCTGCCAAACTACAAACGGGAACGGCAGCTCTCTGCAAAGCCAGGGGTCGGGCTGGTTAGATGGAATCCAACCCTATCACGAGATGTTAAACTGCGAATACAAACAGGATCTCACGCATCTCAGTCCAGCGCTCTTCCAACCCTATCACCAGAGTTACTAGGCAGATATCTGATCCAGCATCCCGTTTGTCAGTTTAGCGCTCTTCCAACCCTATCACCAGAGTTACCACCTAGTTATAGAACCAAGCATCCTGTTTGTCAGTTTAGCGCTCTTCCAACCCTTTCACCAGAGTTCCCAGGCAGTTATAGAACCCAGCATCCCGTTTGTCAGTTTAGCGCTCTTCCAACCCTATCACCAGAGTTACCACCCAGTTATAGAACCCAGCATCCCGTTTGTCAGTTTAGCGCTCTTCCAACCCTATCACCAGAGTTACCACCCAGAAATAGAACCCAGCATCTTGTTTGTCAGTTTAGCGCTCTTCCAACCCTATCACCAGAGTTACCACCCAGTAATAGCACCCAGCATCTTGTTTGTCAGTTTAGCGCTCTTCCAACCCTATCACCAGAGTTCCCAGGCAGATATCTGACCCAGCATCCCGTTTGTCAGTTTAGCGCTCTTCCAACCCTATCACCAGAGTTACCACCCAGTAATAGAACCCAGCATCTTGTTTGTCAGTTTAGCGCTCTTCCAACCCTATCACCAGAGTTCCCAGGCAGATATCTGACCCAGCATCCTGTTTGTCAGTTTAGCGCTCTTCCAACCCTATCACCAGAGTTACCACCCAGTTATAGAACCCAGCATCCTGTTTGTCAGTTTAGCGCTCTTCCAACCCTATCACCAGAGTTCCCAGTCAGATATCTGACCCAGCATCCTGTTTGTCAGTTTAGCGCTCTTCCAACCCTATCACCAGAGTTCCCAGGCAGATATCTGATCCAGGATCCCGTTTGACAGTTTAGTGCCCTTCCAACCCTATCACCAGAGTTACCACCCAGTTATAGAACCCAGCATCCTGTTTGTCAGTTTAGCGCTCTTCCAACCCTATCACCAGAGTTCCCAGGCAGTTATAGAACCCAGCATCCTGTTTGTCAGTTTAGCGCTCTTCCAACCCTATCACCAGAGTTACCACCCAGTTATAGAACCCAGCATCCTGTTTGACAGTTTAGCGCTCTTCCAACCCTATCACCAGAGTTCCCACCCAGTTATCGTACCCAGCATCCTGTTTGTCAGTTTAGCTCCCTTCCAACCCTATCACCAGAGTTACCACCCAGTTATAGAACCCAGCATCCTGTTTGTCAGTTTAGCGCTCTTCCAACCCTATCACCAGAGTTACCACCCAGTTATAGAACCCAGCATCCTGTTTGTCAGTTTAGCGCTCTTCCAACCCTATCACCAGAGTTCCCAGGCAGATATCTGACCCAGCATCCCGTTTGTCAGTTTAGCGCTCTTCCAACCCTATCACCAGAGTTACCACCCAGTTATAGAACCCAGCATCCCGTTTGTCAGTTTAGCGCTCTTCCAACCCTATCACCAGAGTTACCACCCAGTTATAGAACCCAGCATCCCGTTTGTCAGTTTAGCGCTCTTCCAACCCTATCACCAGAGTTCCCAGGCAGATATCTGACCCAGCATCCTGTTTGTCAGTTTAGCGCTCTTCCAACCCTATCACCAGAGTTACCACCCAGTTATAGAACCCAGCATCTTGTTTGTCAGTTTAGCGCTCTTCCAACCCTATCACCAGAGTTCCCAGGCAGATATCTGACCCAGCATCCTGTTTGTCAGTTTAGCGCTCTTCCAACCCTATCACCAGAGTTCCCAGGCAGATATCTGATCCAGGATCCCGTTTGTCAGTTTAGCGCCCTTCCAACCCTATCACCAGAGTTACCACCCAGTTATAGAACCCAGCATCCTGTTTGTCAGTTTAGCGCTCTTCCAACCCTATCACCAGAGTTACCACCCAGTTATAGAACCCAGCATCCTGTTTGTCAGTTTAGCGCTCTTCCAACCCTATCACCAGAGTTCCCAGGCAGATATCTGACCCAGCATCCCGTTTGTCAGTTTAGCGCTCTTCCAACCCTATCACCAGAGTTACCACCCAGTTATAGAACCCAGCATCCTGTTTGTCAGTTTAGCGCTCTTCCAACCCTATCACCAGAGTTACCACCCAGTTATAGAACCCAGCATCCTGTTTGTCAGTTTAGCGCTCTTCCAACCCTATCACCAGAGTTACCACCCAGTTATAGAACCCAGCATCCTGTTTGTCAGTTTAGCGCTCTTCCAACCCTATCACCAGAGTTACCACCCAGTTATAGAACCCAGCATCCTGTTTGTCAGTTTAGCGCTCTTCCAACCCTATCACCAGAGTTACCAGCCAGTAACAGAACCCAGCATCTTGTTTGTCAGTTTAGCGCTCTTCCAACCCTATCACCAGAGTTCCCAGGCAGATATCTGACCCAGCATCCCGTTTGTCAGTTTAGCGCTCTTCCAACCCTATCACCAGAGTTACCAGCCAGTAACAGAACCCAGCATCCCGTTTGTCAGTTTAGCGCTCTTCCAACCCTATCACCAGAGTTACCACCCAGTAATAGAACCCAGCATCTTGTTTGTCAGTTTAGCGCTCTTCCAACCCTATCACCAGAGTTCCCAGGCAGATATCTGACCCAGCATCCCGTTTGTCAGTTTAGCGCTCTTCCAACCCTATCACCAGAGTTACCAGCCAGTAACAGAACCCAGCATCCTGCATGTAAGTCCAGCGCGCTATCTCTCCTACACACACACCCACACACAACCACACATCTGGCCCCTTTTTTTTCGTTTAAAAAATGTGCATCATTAAGAGACGATCAGTCCATCTTCTAATAAATTATTAATATAGTAATATATATATATATATATATATATATATATATATATATATATATATATATATATATATTGCCTTAATGGGGAAAAACAGCAGAACAACTTCAGGCATATTCATTATACATAACAGATAAATTAACAACAACAAAATTATGGTTTCCGTTAGTTTTTCTTTTGTTAAGATCTTAAGACGTGAGAAATACAATTAGGCCGCTCTATGTTCGCACAGCACCACAGTACCTCTATGGAAGGCGCAGCAATTAAAAAACATTTAGCCCTTAAAGTTAAAGAAAACTGAGCCAAGCCAAGAACTTGATGAAGCATCGCGTGATTACTGACGGGGCAGCAGGAAAGAACATTATTTTGTATAGAGAGGAATCGCATCAAATGCTTCTTATATTGTAGACTCAATGTTACTGGTGTAGGAAGAAAAGGAGCTTGAGGAATCGATGTCAATGAGGGCAGAAAAGTTTTATAAGAAAGAGTAAGAATTATGAGAAGTAACAGAGAAAACAATGAAAAGATGGAGTGAGGGGTGGGAAATGGAAATAAGAAGAAAATATTAGACGGGTGAAATGTTAGGCGAGGGGAGGAGGGGTTAGGGTAATAAAGCACATAGACAGAGACAGAGACAACAGAAAAAAGTAATTAAAGAACAAACAAAAAAAAGAAATAGAAATATATTTAGTTAAATAGATGGATGGATAGATAGATAGATAGATATGGGTTTTAAGATAGAAGAGATAGAAACAAAGTAATGGCGGTAGGTAGGGTGCTAGAAAAACGGAGATGGAGCATGAGGAAGGGATTAAAACAAACAGGCAGAACAAAAATCAGAAAGAAAGAGAAATAGGGATGGAGAGACAGAAAGACATAGAGAGAGACAGAGAGGAAGAGTATGTTCAGTCGAGATAATATGCGTTCGATACAACCAACATAAAGCTTTATTATTATATGAGATACACAAAAAGCTTTTCAAAGGTGACCGGAATGTGGCAATACTCACCCCATACCTATCCGATCTACCAACGATTTACTTGCTACCAAGTGCGTTTAGAGGTCTTTCAATCTGACTCGTGTGAAACTATTTTGCTGACAAAGGCAAACCCATAAACATACCTACAGATCGTAAAGGTAAATAGTAGTGAAACCACTTGAACAGAGCAATATCAGAGCTTTGGAAACGGATCTAGTAGCTTAATCCTTACTGAGATTAGAGCGACTGCAGCTGCAACCCTACTCCCCTCCCTATCTCCATAAATTTTTAGGCTTCGATACAAGATAGCATGTTTTATTTCTTACCTTTTTTTGTCGTTGTTTCGGTATAAGAAAGAGGCAGCTATACAAAAGCACAAAACGGCTAACACAAAAAGGTTTGAAATTGTCTACAATATATATCTACAAGACGAACCGATTTTCCAGGTGTCTGATTGGTCTCCTTGATCTATCTTAGAATAGACTTGCATGTCCCTTTTTACGCCGGATTATTTTTATTTTATTTAAAATCCTCTCTTTTTTTTAATTGACGTTGGCACGTCAATGCGGCATCAGCCATTTTTGTAACGTGTTTCCTTTCAGATCACATAAGATTGAGCTTCCAGCTGTCACTGGAGCACATTTTGCTTGCTCGAAGCATGAAAATAGCAGTAAAGAGAAAATTTGTTTCGAATGTTTAATGTGGAGAAATTTTTATGACGTCACTTTCACTTGACAAAGTCATGCTACTGGTTCGAAATAAATCATTGTTCACCATGCCCTGCTTAACAAAAACATTGTCTACATATTGTTATAAGCATGAAGAACCTCATACACTCATACTGTTATGGGGCTATGTGTGCTGTGAGAAAAAAACTCGTAACTTGGTTTGCCAGCTGAAGCGGGTTAGTGATGATAATTCTAGCCTTTATTGATCTCAGATTGTTTAGAACCATGAGTGACATCACAATTTTCTCCCTATTTAAAACATTCACATTTTACTGTTCGGGCTAATTATCTTGAGATGAGTCGGTTAGGTATTTATGAGCACGAAATGCTCGGTGAAGTCGAAACATTATCAGGCTTCATGTCAGAAGACAGTGAATGAACTGTTGAATATTTATAAGACTCACAAAGTTGTTAAAAAACTGGTCACACAAGAACGAAAGAAAAAATCAAGAAATAAAGATAGTTTTTTTGTTGGTAGAGAGTTTGCGAAGATTTAGAAGGTTACTGGTGAATATGAGGGTAAGGTTGAACCTAATCCAAACTGTTTGACAGGTTTATCTCTCAGATATAATGAACCCCACCGTCTAAGACTCGTGGTCGGCTAATCACGTCTGCGCTGCGGCCTTCTTCACAATGGCAGACACCCACTGCGCAGGCGCACGACTTTTCTCCAGACTGCAGACTGCAGAGAGAGCCTCAAGGTTAGTCCATTAGATAAACAGAGTGAGGTAGATTGGTAGATAAATAGAAAGATAATTAAAGAGAAAGAGAGCGAATGAAATAAAGTAACAAAAGACATACTGTGCAATAGTCTAATATTTATATAGCTATTTCTCGGACTATAAGTATCATTTGAAATTAAAAAAAAAGATATTAGTAGAGCGGCGACAATCATGAAAACAACTGACTTAAAAAAAATATCGCCCAAAACAAAGACCCTGACTTCTTACAAAAAAGAAACTCACATTTTTATATTATCTCTTTCGCATGTTGGAAAACAGAGTTCAGACTCCGTGAAGATAAAATAGGTAGAAAACCCGTTCAAACTTTCTGGACCGTAGTGAAAAAATATCTGAAAAACAGATTCATGAACATGGCCGTTTAAACTGTTCTAGCGGGCCCTGAGCTCAAGGTCTCCACCCAACTTATTCCGGCTTCTTTGTGGAGGAATTTCATACGCGGAAAGTGGGCTTAATATGCATTATTGATGAATATGGAAAGCTAGAGCTATTCTTCTATCGCCCTCACTCTCTCTGCTGAGGCGACCTATTCAGGACCTCTCATGAGGCGTGTGCAATTCAGGCCCATATCTTTTTTCTCATTCCGCTCTTTATACTAGTGATCTTGATCATTCGGTTCAAATACAAGTACACCAGAACCCATTGTATTTTTTTTTCTAAATCTGAGTTCATTAAAAAATCTAAACTACAAAGCCTTGCCCATTGGACGAAGGAAGCAGCAAGAGATACACAAGTCATACGTGGCGTGAGAACTAATTTTATATTTTTATTTGTGCGTATCTTTGTCTCTCTTCTTTTTCCTCACTTACTCACCCTTTCTCTTGCTCCCTTTCTGTCATTCTCTTTTCTATTTCCCACCATAAAGCCCTGCCGTGCCATTCCGTCTCTTTTTCATCATACCAACATTTTACTCATTTTCATCATTTTACAAATCCATAATTTTCCTTTTTCAAGAAAACTTTGATTGTTTAAAAAAAAAAAAAAAAAAATTCGAGTTCCTGTTAAACTGCACAAACTGCACTCATTCCATTCACATAATTATGCTAGAACGCAAATAAATAATAGAAGAACTCCATTATCATCTGGAATTGATTGTTGACTGGTGAGGTAGAGGCTCACTCATTGATCCTCAACACCCCCCGCCTCACCCAAATCGGGTTGACCTAGGAGCGGCCACCAAGCAATCATCCCCGGGAAATGACCAGCCGTGGAGTTTCTCTGTCACTCGCCTGACACAATCCTACACACGCTGGTCAGTAGAGGTCTTCCGCTGGCTCACTAGACTGGGCAGACGGGAGTCGCATAAAACAGCCCCGCAATTTAGGCCAGCTCTAATGTCAATTCAAAGTTGTTTAATCGAATATTTCTGAAAAATTGAACGAATTAACGAGACAAGATTCATCTTCTTTTGTCTTTTTTTTAAATATATTAATTCATGAAACTAGTCAATTCGTTAGAAAGAAGAAAAAGCTGGTAACGGACATATCTCGGGGAGTCCCTCATTGGGTGGGTACACAAGACTTTCACGTGCAGGTGAACAGACCGAAACCTCCCTTCCCCTCGCGGCTGCCAGTCGGTTCACTGTCCAGTGTTTATTGACAATGCATAGAGTTATCTCCTCTTATTATCATCCGGTTAGGGCGGGATTAGCCCCAGCCTGCCGATACTCTTACCTCCCCCTGATATCTGTTTCCTGCATACCTCCCAACTGTTGACTGGTCCAGCCTGCACTCACGGCCTAACTGTGAGGATGATCTGTCTCACCAACTCCAGGTAGGAATCGATCTAAGGAGGCTTCGGCCTCTTCAGTCCATTGTTTGTCATTACAGGACAAACTAAATAACCAAGTGCCAGGCCGATCAATGCAATCAGTCGAGGGACAATAGCGGGCTTTTGTGGTCCAATTTCGGTCAACACAAAAAGCGTTGTTGTCTCTTCGATTTATTGAGATGGGAAGTCAGGCCTGTTTTTAATTACTGCAGGATTATTCCATGAGGAGTTTTATGAGGAAATATTTCTTTATTTTTTTATTGGTCTTTTTTTAAAAGGTTACTGCGAAAGATGATAGATATTATTTTATGTCAAAAAATCTAAAATTTAACAACTCCTACGACTGTGTTTACGTTAAACCATTTTCACTGAAGTAAGGAGAGAAAAATAGACATAGTTTGAAAAGCCCAGGGATTATCAAAACCACTACAATCTAAATTTCTTGCTTTTAAAACATCATTAAAGAAAGGAACGCATTGGGACTGAATATGTCTACTATCTCTCTCCCTCTCTCTATGTCTCCCTTTCTCTCTCTGTCTCTATCCCTGTCTCTCTCTCTCTTTCTCTCCCCCTCCCCTCTCTCTCTCTCTGTCTCTGTATGTCTCTGTCTGTCTCTGTCTCGTTCCTCGCCCTCCTTTCTGTCTAACAAGCACAGGTTGTGGTTCACCACCATCTTTCTACCATTATTTAACCAGTACCCCCTCTCTTCTTCCCTCCCCCATCCAGTCAGATACATCTCCTAAACTTTACATCGTTCAAGCGACGTCTAGACGTAGGGGTGTTTATTGAATAAGAAGCAAAGTTTGCTCATGTTTCGGATCCTGCCCTCTAAGAAAGCATCTCTAGATCTATCTCTACGTCTGGCTGACCACTAATCTTGCTTCGGTTATAGCGCTGCGAGCAGTCAAAACATGAGCTAATTATAGAGCATGGAGAGGAGAAAGGATAACGCACCATTATTATTTAATAACCATGGTCAGAGACTAAGAAAGAGAAGCAGAGGATGATAGAGGATGATGACACACAAGGAAATGTAGGTATGGAGTGGTTGAGGAGAGACAGCGAATACAATAATTATTCTTTAGAACGATTTTTCTGGAATCTTCTGAGAAATTTTAAAATGGGGGAGGGGTATAAAACATACAGACGCAACTTCGAATAGAAAGTTAAAAACATAAATATAGATGCAGTGATACCGAGTAATAGTGTGATAATCAGAGAGATGGAGAGAGATATACAGATATATAGAGATAAAGAAAAAAATAAGAGGACAAAGTAACCGACGCGAGAAAAAGGCATCTATTGAGTTCCTATTTATTATAATTTTTTCACTGTATGATCTGTATGTGGATAATAATATTGTATATTGTTTCCGAATTTGAAAAAAAAATTTATTTGACTACAAACCTTAAACAAGGACTCACTTATTTTGTAGATATTTTTTTTCCCTTCATGGTACCGAATAGGTTGCCGTGATAGACATAAACTGCAGTAGAATTTGTCTCATTTGTCTATGTTCAGGTACCATTACATAGAAACATACTGTATGCATTTAGTGTAAATATAGGAGATTTCATTTAGCGTTTCTTTCAAACACTGTAATCTAAAAAAAAAAAATAAAGCTTGAGACAAAAAAAAAAAAATGAAAAAAAAATCAAGATAACCGCTTTTCAAATTTATCATAATTATAGTTTTTATTTCCTTGGCTTCACAACAAAGAAAAAAAAATATTCTGGTCTATAGTTTAGTAAAAAAAAAGGAAACAACGAGGAAAATGGCTTATGTTTCTAATCCACTACTGTTTTTTTCTTTACGTACATGCATCGCGTTTTACCTTGGAATGATCTACTCATCAGGAAAGAAAAAGAATAAGGACCTTTCTTGATGCTAGTCTTCAAATATCACACGCAGTGTGTAGATCTAAAGGTGAGAGAAGCGACTGTTTTCACTTTACTAGATAATGGGAATTGGGTGCGATTCATTGAATTCTATCATTTTAAAGTTTACCACCCCCTTCCCTGGTATTTAGCTATGATTTAATCATTAATGGGTTTCTTTTTGTATGTGGACAAGTAACAGAATCAAAATGTAAACCACTTTACTTTGTTGTACAGCTCGTCTCTCCTGCTCCGCTTCATATTCGAGAAACCAGACAGCGATATTAAACTTTGAGTGGAGACTGGATCTGGTCTAGTTAGGATTGTCCAAGACATGACACCAGGGAGCGCTCCTCACCTGCCCCCGTGAGAGGCCCAGTCTGAAAGTGCTCCTTAGCGCCATTAAGTTAATACATAGCTCCAACTGGAGTTCACGCCCCCCCCTCCTCTCCTTGTTTCACCATATTTCAATCGAGTCGCGTTCCCACCTTCTATTCTCTTTCCAACCACTTGTTTTTGCTCCTACCTCAGTAGAATGGCTGCAATAACATTTACGCCTAGGGAAATCTTTTACTTTGTGTAATGGGTCCTTCAGCACAGAGCCAGCTCATTCCCACAATCGATTAGCCATTCTTTGTAAATATTTTGCTCACTGAAATGCGGCGCTGTCAATATTATTCTATTTGCGAAAAGAAAAGCAAAATACGTTCCAAATGATATTCCACTGAATTGGTTAAATGCCTGTAAAGTTTGACAAAGTTTCCCCCTTCCTGGCCTGCGTTTTATGTAAAAAAGAGACCATTAAAAAAAGTAAAATGTATTTCTATTTGTGAATTTTATCCTTCATGGGTTAACGTGAAACTGCGCAATCTTATATTAGGGTATTTGAAATAGAGAAAATTCTAAAGTAAGAGGCAGAGATAGGCAGAAAGCAGAAAGAGAGAGAGAAAGAGAGGGAGAGAGAGAGAGAGAGAGAGAGAGAGAGAGAGAGAGAGAGAGAGAGAGAGAGACAGCGAAAGAGATAGAAAGAAAGAAAGAGAGAATAAATACGATATGACATAACAAAGAAAGGTTGCTTTGATCTGCGACAACTAAGTCCCGTTGATTTGCTGGATTAGACAATACAATGGAAGGCATTAAAATCGGAAATAACTTGATCTCGGAGCGGAAGGAATTTGCCATCAAAACCACAGACGACGGGCAGTATGAATAGACTCAATGGCCAGCGGGTGCTTCATTTAATGCGTGTGTTAGATGAGAAAAAAATATCGCAGGGCTGGCTATCGTTATGTGCTCCAATCGGAAGCAAGTGACAGAAGAAAAACTTCCGGGTCCCATTGCTCAATCAGGTCAATTTTCACTTTCTTTTCACTTTAATTATTTTTTATCTGATATAATAGACTTTGTGAAATTAGTAGTAGTAGTAGTAGTAGTAGTAGTAGTAGTAGTAGTAGTAGTAGTAGTAGTAGTAGTAGTAGTAGTAGTAGTAGTAGTAGTAGTAGTAGTAGTAGTAGTAGTAGTAGTAGTAGTAGTAGTAGTAGTAGTAGTAGTAGTAGTAGCAGCAGTGGTAGTAGTAGTACAGTGGTAATAACTGCGCAAATAATAAGAATTCTATTTGTATCAAAAACTTATTGTTCATAGATATAGTATATGATAGATGATTTTTTTTCCTCTAAAGCCAATAAAGCTTCAAAATCACCATCTGTTGTGCTAAGGGCAAAACCACTAATTTTTACGCAGTAAAACATTACCTTTAAGAAAAATTGCAGCTCCTACAGGAACTATACTAAATATATCCTAGATCTTCATCTCGCTCAGGGTTACATAAACTACCAACAACTTATTTTTGTTAAATTATGAAATGTTTCAAATGACATAACACTTATGTGAATTCGGCTGCGAACCTAGCTTATGCAGTTGTGCACCAGAGAAGTGTTGTGATATATCCAGTCTTGTGTATGAAGAGCTTTGCACGGATGAACTGTTCACCACAATATACTAAGGATTGATGTTATTCTTTATCATATGCACTGAATCAGCCGCAGGACAGAAACAAATTGCGTCAAATAGTTGAACCAGAAACTTAGAAAGTATAGGACTGTTTGGAGTTAGTGAAAACAGAATTACAGGACATAAAGTGTCAGGTACAGAGCGCGTACAGCCTCACTCTCGCCCCATTATTTCCTCTACCCCCCCCCTCTCTCTCTCTCTCTCTCTCTCTCTCTCTCTCTCTCTCTCTCTCTCACTCCGCCCGCAAGATGAAAAGTGAAAGCGAGAGGGGGTCCGGAAAATGTCCCAGTAGGATAGACATGCAGTGTCCTTACTCTTATCAAGCGAACTTATTATTTATGAAACTCATAATTGAAGTTGTGGCCACGTAATGATGGTGATTATGTGAACATTAGTGTAAAAATCAAAATGTCCTAGCTTGGGAATCTCAAGGGCAGTTTTAGAAGACCCAAGTGATCCCACAAATGAGTAAAAAAAAATTTATTAGTAATGAACAAAGATAGCAGCAATTGTGCTCAATAGCCCGTGTTATTACAAGCCGTGGCTTAATCTGAATTTTCCACTCTATTTCAGTCGAAACGAAAGGGCTTAGATATATTCATGAGCTCAATGGAATAAGCTTATTGGTATTGTGTTTGTGCGGTGGCCATACGCTACGCCTCGAACAGTTCAAACGGACGAGCGAGAGAAAGTGCAGTGGAAGTAGGTGCCGGCTGCGAGGGACAAGACTGCTTGATCTTACCACAGTAATCGCAGAATTAGTACTTAGCGATTCCTTATGATAGAGACTCGCAACAGCTGCGTGGTGTGTGGGCCAGGCTTGCAATCTGAGCTTGTGGCAAGCAAAATTGCATTGATCAAGAACAACCGCGAAAAATGGTTGTTACCCTCCCTTCTACACCCAACCTTTAAAAAAAAAACAACAAAAAACAAAAAAACAAAAAACCCCCCCCTTCTACCCCCAATCTTTAAAAAAAAACAACAAAAAACAAAAGAAAAAAAATGCCCACCCCCACCCCTCTAAAAAACAACGAATGATAAAGACAATCACAGAGTTTGAAGCATGAGATCGATATATATATATATATATATATGTGTGTGTGTGTGTGTTTGTGTGTGAATTTACTGCACGTCGGATCATATTATAGTAAATATGTAATTGCCGTTGAAATTACGGCTATAATATATTATATTTATCATGGAATCAATAATGACTACCTTTTTTTTTTCTTTATAAAAGCCTCAGTTTCAGAACATGGAAAGAGCAAGCACACAAGAGCAAAAAACAAAGAGAGAGAGAGAGAGAGAGAGAGAGAGAGAGAGAGAGAGAGAGAGAGAGAGAGAGAGAGAGAGAGAGAGAGAGAGAGAGAGAGAGAGAGAGACAGAGACAGAGAGACAGAGACAGAGAGAGAGACAGAGAGAGGGGAGAGACAGAGAGAGAGACAGAGACAGAGAGAGACAGAGAGAGAGAGAGAGAGAGAGAGAGAGAGAGAGAGAGAGAGAGAGAGAGGCTGGAGGGAGGGATTGAAGAAATCTCGGAGAAGGTATAGGATAATTTATTTATATACCATGATGTTATTTAAGTCTCCAAGATGACGGCCATGATATCAACCGTGTTGCCTACCAGATTCTCCTGATCAAAACAAGAATAAAAGATTAACAGAAAGTTTTGGTCTACGTATCCTGGGTCTCAGACAGATGGTCAATCGTTGTTTTAATTTAATATTTTTAAAATCTAACCTTATGATTTTTATTTCATTGATTTTGCGAGTTGCGAGTCATTACTTTGATAGTAAAAAGGTTCTGATGAATAACCCTTTTTTTCCAATGTCACAAAAGACACACGTGCATTTCAAATACTAATGCCAAAACATCTTCCAAACACTAAGTTTGAAAACAAAACAAAAAATTGATGTATGAGCCAAGATTGTACGGTACAAAATTGAAAAATGGCTAGACTGTAGCAGGATACCCTGACTTTTCGGAACAGCGTATATCAATCATAAAACATTTGAGAGAGCGCTTCACAATAAACACAATACGTGAGCAAAGCTGAGCAAAGAAGTTTTGTTCTTCCCTCTTGCTGGTAACGTCTGTGCACTCACTCCAAAGGGAAATAACTGGCCTGTCCGGAAGCTTG
>JAWDGP010001430.1:367500-380000 GCA_033675545.1 Elysia crispata
TATATTTCTGGTCTAAAGTGTTTATAATAAATAATTGTATTCATAATTGTTTAAAGAATACCATGAGAGGCAAAAAAAAAACAAAAAAAAAACGAAAAGCTAAATAACAAAGATTAATGAAGAAAAAAAATTGAAAAAATACTTTTTAATTTTGTTTTTAGGCTTATCTGATGAATTAAACTCAATGAACCATACAGCTTGAATTCACACCTCACAAACCATAAGCAATTTTTAGAATAAACAGATATGTGAGCCTAAAAGCGAAGAAAGAGAGTATATTCGAAAGAAAACAAAATGGCGAGTGCTTGGTCACAACAAACCTAAAGGTCACTAGATCTGACAGACTGCAAGTGTATAAGGAGCAACAAGAAAATGACTAACAACATGGACATCAGTTAAATCCATAAAAATTGAGATCACCACTCTGGTGCTGGACATCTATATTAATAACCGCAAAAACTACTTTCCAACAATGCTAAACTAATGCAAATGGCATGGACTACTACACATCGTAAAATCCTTACGTGCTGATTAATACTGACCTTATTGCCTCGTATGTATTAGACTAATACATCTTTTTTAGAGTTTATGTGGTCAAAATTCCGCGAAATTGTCAAAAATTCGTCTAAAAGGCAATTCTTAAATTTTTGATCTTTTGAAAGAGAAAAATCTGTTTACTTTCAAATTCTTAACTCCTAATTCTAACCCCCTTAGTGAAAAGATTATAACTGATATGTTTGTCGGTTGTAGACAATTTTTCCACCCAAAAGTTAAGAACTAGCAAAGACGCGCAAAAAACTGTCAGTGGCAAAACCTTATCTTTGAGAGACTGGAGAATGAGTCCTGGAACCCAATTATTCCCTTCCCATAATTTTTTTCTTTCGTATCGTAGACGAATTATCATTAATAGGGGAGCTTGACCCAAAACATTATCATAATTATGAGCTTGGCTCAGCCCCTTGCGCTGCATAGCTGAGCTGGCTCGCTTACATTTAAGCCTTTTTTTCATCGAGAAAGACTCGTCAATCAAAGGTTATTGCGCTTTGAGATTTTTTGTTTCCATCATTTCAGATGGAATTCCTTAAATGATGTGTTGAGCTCTAAAGGTCTGTTCTGTTCAATTTTATAAAGAAGAAAACCCTGACAAACGTACCTAACGACTTCATTATTAAAACTATATTTTAGGCGTAACAATCAATAAACATAAGCAATAATTGTATTCATTGCAATATTGTAATAAACATTCTTCTTTCAAACTCTGAAGAGATTTCAATAAAAAGCCATTATGCTTCATTGAGACATTAGATCGTTTTTCATGTAAGTCAAAAAATAAAATAGAGAAAATAAAATAAAAATCAATAGGCAAACCATAGACGTTTAAGTGTTTATGGTGGATAAAAAAAAAAGCTTGAAAGAAAGATTCTTGAGCAACATTCCAACTTGATTCACATCCACTGACTCCAGTCAAAAAAATCAGGTTCGAAAGAGTTTTACTATTACAACACGAGTCTGGTTTGTTAACAAACACAATGGTATCTCCATCATCTTGTTTTCGGGTTTTAGAATTCAAGGCAAAAATAAAAAAAAAATCACGCGAAAATATCCAAAGATAGCCCTAGACACTGTTAGGAGAAAATGGCTTGTTATGAAAAACTAACACCTTCTAGTGTTGCTAGGAAGCTGTAGGGAGTAAGCAATTGTTTGGTATTTATCATGGTCATACAGTCCTGCTGTGAATAGACTGAGAACACAGGACAGGGAAAATATACCACTCATGCCTCCCAAGAAGCATTGACCCGAGTTAGATCAGTATGCAATAGCTAAAGGAAGGGGGAAAATATAACAGATAAAGAAACAGTCATGACGTCATATACGAGCTTGGGCCAGAATATCGATAGCAAAAAAAAACAAAAAAAAACAACAACGATAAAACCCCCCAAAAAACGACGGTGTTAAATTAAAGGATGGGAGGTCTTGGAAGATAAACATAAAAATATAGACAAGTGTAAAGGGACAAAGTTCTTGGAGAGCGAATGTAAATCGAGACCAGTGAAAGATGAATGGCAGAGTTAGGATGCTGGGAGATGGCATCAAACGCTCTTAATGAACCGCTATTCATGGACTAGTGGGCCGTGGTTTAAACAGAAAATGGTGTTAAAAATTGATCCAGTAGATCTGTGGGTTATTGCGGGATATTACATAGCGACCCACATCTCTCTCCCGAGAGTTGGCTCACCCAGCACTGGAACGGGCACTGCCGAAACAACTAGCGGTTTGCGTCATTAGAACTTTCTTTTTTTTTTCCCGCCTATACATGGGGGATATCTAGAGAAAGAAAAGCAATCCCAAACTGAAGGGACGCAACTTCGTTGCAAGGCCGGTTAAGCTGGCTTGGGTTTAGAAAAAGAATGATTGCGCCGTGTTCATGTAATTTAAACCAATATTATTTTGAACATTATATGCATTGTTCAGCGTTATTTTTTTATAGCTGTACAAGTTGAACAAAATAAAACGTGGTAAATAATTCTGATTTAGGTATGCATTAATTGATAATGTAAAAACATCTGGCCTTACTCAGGTAATAAGGAATTTTTTTTCTGCCTTTCTTCATAACTTATTTCAAACAATTTCAAAATCCTGTTTTACTTTAGAGAAGCGGAGTATAACATTAACACTATCTTTTGCCTGTCTGCTTGCTTTTATTTTACTCTCTCTCTCTCTCTCTCTCTCTCTCTCTCTCTCTCTCTCTCTCTCTCTCTCTCTCTCTCTCTCTCTCTCTTTGGACTTTTGAAAGAGGACTTTTTAATTTTTTTGTTTGACCTTATTGATCGGTGGTTTATTTTATGCTCATCTATCTCAATATCTCAAGAGACCTAAACCAAATTATTTCTGTCAGTCTCTCCTCCAATGCCACTTAACGTCAACGGCAACAAAATCTGTTACACACGTAAAATTTCATTCAGCACATTATTGTAATATGCATGCCGTATTTGATTAACATCATCTCCTGACTGCTTACTAAGACAAGATATATTTTCTTTTGCATGATATTGCAGACCTACCAGATCCAGTTAGTCTGATCTAACGGCTTGTAAAAGCTTATTCCTAGACCTGGACCGACGGTCACCACTGCCAGAGTTATAAATGTTTCTAGTGCCTCTTGGAGGGCGATATATCCAAGTCGTTAAAGCATGATACACAGCTCGAGATTAAAGGGAAGCGCTTCCTCCTGCGATAAGGTCTTCCGGTCAAACTGACCACTCCTGCGGTAATTTAAATGTATTGGGTGCGTCAAGCAGCTAGGGATACATCGTGTGGAATGACATGTGGAAATACTTGAAAAGTAGAAGATTTAACAAAAGCAGACAAGGAAAACTAAGTAAAAAATCTGGGGAAACTTTAGAAGGTTCTTTAAGAAGTCTCATGCTGTAGTTGATATCAAGGAGGAAAGAAGTTCTTAGAAACATAGGTCAAAGCAAAGAAGTAGATCCGGGACTGCAGTACAAAGATTAGTAGCATCATAACTATACACACTCTCAGTAGTAGTAGTAGTAGTAGTAGTAGTAGTAGTAGTAGTAGTAGTAGTAGTAGTAGTAGTAGTAGTAGTAGTAGTAGTAGTAGTAGTAGTAGTAGTAGTAGTAGTAGTAGTAGTAGCAGAAGCAGCAGCAGTAGTAGTAGTAGTATTAATAGTAGTAGTATTAGTTGTAGTAGTTGTAGTTGCTACTGCCCTAGTTGTAGTAAATAGTTGGCTGGGATGAAAGAGAGAAGGGTGAAAGAGTGCGTGTGTGTATGTGTATGTGTGATAGAGAGAGAGAAAGAGAAAGAGATTGAGAAATATAGATAAATAGAGAGAGAGGGAGAGAGATACATAGACATTTAGATAGATATAGAGATAGATAGATAGATAGATAGATAGATAGATAGATAGAGAGAGAGAGAGAGAGAGAGAGAGAGAGAGAGAGAGAGAGAGAGAGAGAGAGAGAGAGAGAGAGAGAGAGAGAAGATAACCCTCATCTACAGGCCTGGGTCAACTCAATTCCATCGATCGGCCTGTGTGACAAACATTCCCAAGCTGGACACTCAGCGCCGGCCCACGTCCAGCGCCAGATGACCAGCACGGTTGGCGAAACACTGGACTGAGCTAATCTCAACTGCCCTCAGGGATTAAAAAAAAAGTTGATGCCGAAGTGGACATCAGGGCCGGACAACAAACTTTGCAATCGGACTTTACTGGGAAGTAGGACAGACGTTATATAGGTGAAGAGTGAGAGAGGGAGAAAAGGAGAGACAGAGAGACAGAGAGAGAGAGAGAGAGAGAGAGAGAGAGAGAGAGAGAGAGAGAGAGAGAGAGAGAGAGAGAGAGAGAGAGAGAGAGAGAGAGTGTTCAAGTCAATCGATCTGCCTAAAGAAAAAAAGGGTTTGAAACATCTCTTGAAAGATAGCGATTCATGTAATTATATATAGAGAGACACAGCTAGAGCAAGGAAGGATCAGGAGAGGCGGAGAGAGAGAGAGAGGGATAAAAAGTGAGGTAGAAAGGCAGCCAGAGAGTAGTGATCAAACTGTGAAAGAGAGCTAGGAGAAAAAATAACAACAACAACAACAACAACAACAACAACAACAACAACAACAACAACAACAATATAATATTAGTGCTTAATAAAATGTGTTTTCATTATCATTATTGTTATTATTATTATTACTATTACTATTATTATTATTATTATTATTATTATTATTATTATTATTATTATTATTATTATTATTATTATTATTATTATTATTATTATTATTGTTATTATTATTATTAATAATAATAATATTATCATCATCATCACCACCACCATCATCACCATATTCGTTGTTATTGTTGCTGTTCTTGTTATTTCTTGTTTTCATCTAATTAGCAATGCTGTATGGTTCTTTTTTCTTAACCGATATCTCTCTCTCTCTCTCTCTCTCTCTCTCTCTCTCTCTCTCTCTCTCTCTCTCTCCCTTTTTTCCTGCTCCTCATATTTTTTACACTTGTCTGTCATGTTTGCTTTCTTTCTCTCAACCTGTCCCATCTCGCTATGTGCTATGTTTATAGAAAGCCACCGCTGTCTTGCTGAGGATTTTCTAGGGCTCTCACACTGTCAGTCTAGGTGTTGAGAAACACTGGAGAACTGACATTAACACGTTACATTAGAATTCATTCACCTACGAGTTAATGTAGGAAAAAATGATTAGACCCCAGGGTATTATCAAAACGGAAGAGAAAGGAGGGCAGAGAAGTTCCGAGAGAGTCGACCAAATCAATGGAAGCTGACATATTTAAAAATGCTTGCTAGAATCTTGTTATCTTGAGAATTTATTTGTGATATTTTAGAGTAAAATCGACGCACCTTCTTTAAAAAGAATCATATTCCGGATGTTTGCACTGTGCTTAACTTGACAGGAATATTTATAAAATAAAACGAATTTCCTTATCTTTTAATCACATTTCACAGAATCAGCAAGAAAGATGGTAATCTCCCTTGCAGAAGTCTAAGACAGCTTCAAGGGACATTTAACGAGTCAGAATTGCTTTGACCACTTTTGAAGTTTCGATCCCTCTTCATACCGCATCCATCTATCCTTGATCTTACTCTCCCTCTACATGCCGCATCCATCTATATTTGCTCTGACTCTCCCTCTACATGCCGTATCCATCTATCGTTGCTCTAACTCTCCCTTTACATGCCGCATCTATCTATCCCTGCTCTGACTCTCCCTTTACTTGCCGCACCCATCTATCCTTGCTCTGACTCTCCGTTTACATGCCGCACCCATCTATCCTTGCTCTGACTCTCCGTTTACATGCCGCACCCATCTATCCTTGCTCTGACTCTCCCTTTACATGCCGCATCTATCTATCCTTGTTCTGACTCTCCCTTTACATGCCGCATCCATCTATCCTTGCTCTGACTCTCCCTTTACATGCCGCACCCATCTATCCTTGCTCTGACTCTCCCTTTACATGCCGCACCCATCTATCTTTGCTCTGACTCTCCCTCCACATGCCGCACCAATCTATCCTTGTTCTGACTCTCCCTTTACATGCCGCACCCATCTATCCTTGCTCTGACTCTCCCTTTACATGCCGCATCCATTTATCCTTGCTCTGACTCTCCCTTTACATGCCGCACCCATTTATCCTTGCTTTGACTCTCCCTTTACATGCCGCATCTATCTATCTTTGCTCTGACTCTCCCTCTACATGCCGCACCCATCTATCCTTGCTCTGACTCTCTCTCTCTCTCTACATGCCGCATCTGTCTATCCTTGTTCTGACTCTCCCTTTACATGCCGCACCCATCTATCCTTGCTCTGACTCTCTCTCTCTCTCTCTCTCTCTCTCTCTCTCTCTCTCTCTCTCTCTCTCTCTCTCTCTCTACATGCCGCATCCATCTATCCTTGCTCTGACTCTCCCTTTACATGCTGCATCCATCTATCCTTGCTCTGACTCTCCCTCTACATGCTGCATCCATCTATCCTTGCTCTGACTCTCCCTCTACATGCCGTATCCATCTATTCTTGCTCTTACTCTCCCTCTACATGCCGCATCCACCTATCCTTGCCCTTACCCTCCCTCTACATGCCGCATCCATCTATCCTTGCTCTTACTCTCCCTCTACATGCTGCATCCATCTATCCTTGCTCTGACTCTCCCTCCACATGCTGCATCCATCTATACTTGCTATGACTCTCCCTTCACAGGCTGCATCCATCATACTTGCTCTGACTCTCTTTATACGAGCCTGGCTCGGCTTGTTTATGCAGCCATACTGATCAGATAAAAATGGCGAAAACAAATACCCCACACAGGTTCTTCCGTTTTTATTCTGAAACGGTCTGAGCGGTCACGTGCACAAACACATGACATTTGGGTTTTGATATAGAATCAATTCAAAAGTCGTTTGCCAGGGTTTGCCGTCAACATAATCAAACTAATTCGAAAAAAAAGAAGGCCTCGCATATCTTTATTGTATTAAGTACTTGTTCACCTCCGTGTGTGATTTGCAATTAAGGGTGCGGCATCTTTAAATTCATGTCTCCTGGCTTATGACATTATAAGTGTGATGATTACTGGTGCTTTATATAGCGGGGTATTTTATGAACCTTTGAAATGAAATTAGAATAAAATAACTAAAAAAAAAGTGAAAAAAAAAAGATGAGGAGCACAATGAAAACCAACAAATCTGGCCCAGCGGTAATTTTACAGCTTGTTGGTACATACGTAAGAAATGTCCATGATTAAAAATACATCCCTGCAAAAATAATAACACTACTTAACCAAGTAAGTCTTAGTATATCTTTTCTGACTGACACGCCCCTCTTCAATCCTCCCCCTCCACCTTCCCTCCCCTTCGTTTATCAATCTACAGCCTGAGCATTTCACAGAATTAATACTTTTTTCTGTATTTCTTATTGGCTATTGTTGTTGCTGCTGTTAATGTTGCTGCTGTTGCTGTTATTGTTGCTGCTGCCATCATTGTTATGCTGTTGCTGCTTGTGCCACTATTTTCGTTGTTGTTATTGACATGTTGTTGTTGTTGCTGTTGTTGTCGTTATTGTTAGTGCTAATGTTGTTGCCGCTATTTTTGTTTGTTGATGTTGTTGCTGCTTTTGCTGTTATTATTGTTGTTCTTCACTGTTGCTGCTGCTGCTGTCGCATTTATTATGGGGATGAACTTTGTCACAATAGGATGGGATGTTTTAATACAACAATAACTTCCTTATTAATAGTGATCGATTGATTTAATTTCATCTGACGTAAGCTAAGCCGTTCACAGGATCAGTTTCTACAATCAAACGTTACATGTGGGGTCTTGGTCTACTCATTTGGCAAGTAGACGTGAATTTAACACAACGCTGAGACAGTCTGTGACACGAAGCAATGCTAAGAAGAATCAGTTACACAATGGCTGAGAGAGAATCACCATGTAAAAATAAGAGGCAACATCATTGAGACTGTCTTTAGGACTTCAAAGCATGCTTGAATGGAAATCCGAGATATAATATTGATTTACTCGGTTTAATATAAGTGGTTTACTGCAAGGTGACCTTAACCATTGGGACTCTTGGAACTTACCTTAACCAAGCTCACCCGAGCTGCAGCATGACTTGTTAGCGTCTTTAAACCTCAACCTAAAGACGCTATCAAAAGTAATACTGGCCTTATGCTTAAATAACTTCAAACAAGACAACTTCAGATGTAAAGAGATGGATAATAAATAAAGAGTTGTGTGCCAAAAACTCTACACCGAGATCAATGAAGTCTGGATGGGAGAATGGGCTGGTGAAACAATGTTTGAGATTGTCAGTGCCTGAGCTACAACAACACGGAGCTTCAGCTTCTAATTAGTTTTGTTAATAGAACAAACATCACAAAGCCATCACAGAGGCAAGAGGTAAACAGTGAAAGATTTTCTGCCTCTGTATCTTTTCCTTCATTTTCTTTTCATTTAAGAGGGATCATCTTATCTCTAGCGGATCAAGTTGCTCCATAACCCTGAGATGGTTGAGAGAAAACTGATTGTCAGATCTAGAATCGATATGAATAAAATAATGAGATGATGTGTTAAAGTTGAAGCAGCTTACAAGCTATAGTTCCCAGCGTACCGGTATTTTTCAAGGGTGTTTACTGAGGACGTTTCGCCGCCTGGATAACGACCTCTGTGTCATGTCCTTGCGCCAGTGATATGTCGGTCTAGTCGCGATGTGACCCAACTCTCTATCCTAAGGAATTTAAAACCATTCCTTGGCTCAAGAAGTTTAAAACTGAGAGTAAAACACAATGAACACCCATTGTAGAAATAAATGACATAAAAGGTCATTGCCAATGACCTCTTCAACATAACAAACATCAACTTTTTTTTAGGACATCATGTTTTTAGCGCACTTCAATCTCACAGCAGTTAACCTCTACACATTTTTTTTTATCAACAGGCTAATGGGGGCGACTTGAGTTATTAACCTTTGACATTTTGCATGAATGTTGCTCCTGTATGAAGAGAGAAAACAAAACAAATTCCTGTGTGGCTTTCCATGCCAGAGAGCGACAGGTGGCGAGTGTATACAGTCGTGAGCCCCACAACTAGAAACCACACTAATGGTTGGTTTACTACCGAATACAGAACACTAGCATCAGCTTAGAAGGACCTTATTAGTGGAACTGCTCAGCTTCTAATTGAAAGCATGGGCAGGCTGCCCGGTTGTGGCGGAAGTTTTAATTACCAACACTGACCTTTCTCAAATTATTTGGACACCAACAGTAAATAAAATACGTCGTGATATTCATAACAATTTTCTTCGGTTGCCCCGCTATTACTCAATACTACTGCCTCTATAATAAGTATATTATAAGCCGATTAGATTTTAAACATTGAAATATTATCTCCTTCAGCGTAATGGATAGATGGATGCAGGAGAGAATAGATTGAGTCCTAAACCAGTCAGCCGAATAAAAAAGCGAGTGAGAGGGAGAGAGAGAGAGAGAGAGAGAGAGAGAGAGAGAGAGAGAGAGAGAGAGAGAGAGAGAGAGAGAGAGAGAGACAGACAGACAGACAGACAGACAGACAGACAGACAGACAGACAGAGAGAGAGAGAGAGAGAGAGAGAGAGAGAGAGAGAGAGAGAGAGAGAGAGAGAGAGAGAGAGAGAGAGAGAGAGAGAAAAGTGAAAGGTTGATTCAAGACAGTGAGAAAGAAGTTGATATTATTATTATTATCTTTAATGATATTATAATTCATGTAATATCGTTTCTATCATACACTCAATATCTGTATATCAAATGGGACCAATTAATCAAATCCAAGAGCGTGGGTAAGTGAACAGCTTTTATAAGACCTGACCAGAGGTCGAGATTTGTTTACTGTCGGTTAACGTTTTGTATCACGCTCATGTCATTTTATTGTAACATGATATAGTTTTTTCTTTCTCTTGAAGCTCCCCCTCTGCCTCTCTTTATCTTTTGGGCCTCCCTCTATGAACCTCTTTATCGCTCTCTTCGTTTTTACCCCCCCCCCCTCTCTCTCTCTCTCTCTCTCTCTCTCTCTCTCTCTCTCTCTAATACTTGCGCGAGCTATCCTTTCAAACCAGACCTTTAGAATAATCTATTGTCGATAAGTATGACGTCATTGTTATCTTCACAAGCACAAACGGAATTTTCTGTGGAATGAGGTAACTAGAACAAAGAGTTTCTAACTTCTGAACTTCAAGGAAAATTAAGACTCCCGACTGGAAAGTCTTTTATTCCTATCATTGTAAAATTATTTCAACCACTATCATTCCTACCATTTCAAAGCGGATGAAAGAATAGAAGCAATCAGGCTAGCAACAATAAAAACTGTATTGTTTTTTTGTCTGTTAATGTTGCAATTTTCTTATATGAATATTATTTTTTAACCACTATCACCACCACTGCGACTATTGCTGATTTTGCTACTGCTTCTACTACTACTGCTACTACTACTACTATTACTACTACTACTACTACTACTACTACTACTACTACTACTACTACTACTACTACTACTACTACTACTACTACTACTACTACTACTACTACTACTACTACTACTACTCCTCCTCCTCCTACTACTACTACTACTACTACTACTACTACTACTACTACTACTACTACTACTACTACTACTACTACTACTACTACTACTACTACTACTACTACTACTACTACTACTACTACTACTACTACTACTACTACTACTACTACTACTACTACTACTACTACTACTACTACTTCTACTACTACAACCACCATTCCTACGTTTACTTCTACAACTATAAATAAGGCTATAAACCGCTCTCTATTCTAACCACTTCTGCTCCAAATCTCTCCCAGCTATGGTATTTTTATCGATTCATTACCGCCATGTTGTATGGAGTAAAATGGCCAACTAATCTGATTACATGTAATTTCACAAACAGCCGCTTGCTCGTGTTCAAGCCAAGCACGAGCGAAACTCCTTGGAACTTGCACAGCAATTGAGTTAACAGTTCGGAATCTATGTGGAAAACATTTTTACGACAATGGATCGCAAGTTCCTAGCCCTGTAATATTCTTTGTTTTGTATGAAAAGACGCAAAACAATTCCCAACTTATACTCAGGAAACTGATATGGGAAATATGAAACTGACAAAAGACGAAGAAAATGAAGAAGTCTGCAGGAAAGGCAATGAAAAAACACACACAGTGTACATGGAAGACATCATGAAGATCATGCAGAGTTGTCCATGATTCGCTTCATAGGGCGAAGAAACATACACACAGCTGTGTGGATAAGCAATTTGTTATCGAGGGATATACAATGCCTCCTTTTTCATTCATTACTTTCCTTCTTATTCTTTTCCTATTTCGTCCTCCAGTTTGTTTTCTTTTTTCTCTTCATTAATACCGCTTTCATTATCTTTTTACTGTTTTCTTCTCAACTTCACTTTCCTCTCCTAACCTTAACCTTAATTCTTCTTCTTCTTTTTCTTCTTCTTCTTCTTCTTCTTCTTCTTCTTCTTCTTCTTCTTCTTCTTCTTCTTCTTCTTCTTCTTCTTCTTCTTCTTCTTCTTCTTCTTCTTCTTCTTCTTCTTCTTCTTCTTCTTCTTCTTCTTCTTCTTCTTCTTCTTCTTCTTCTTCTTCTTCGTCTCCTTATCATTATTTATGTATTTAATTAATTTTATTATTTTTTTTACGATAAGTAGTTCTACCAAAATCAACATTAGTTTTTTTTTGTCGTTAGCTATCACAATGTCCTTCTTTATGGCGCGTGCATGGCGAGTCGCGTAAACTTTAAAAATATCAATGCAAGGGACGCTATCAGGTTAAAATACAGAAATAAATAACAGCTATCACGGTTGTTTCCCTCAATCGAAATTTTTCCCCCCATTTCTTTAAATTCAACCAGTATTTGTCGTTTGTAGGGACACATCATCCATGGCTTAAAAAAAAAATAATTAAAAATTAAAAAAAAAAAAATACAAACTTAAGGAAATTTTGATCAGCGAAGAAAACGACAGTAAATAAATAAGTGGTAAACAGTTATTTTATTCATTTGTTCAAGAACAGGTTACAGGAAACACCGTTCGTATTATTTTCTTTTTTCATGTAGAAACTACTTTATGAAACTTTTCATAATTTAAAAACAAAAAAAAAATTGCTGACAAACTAGAACCTCGTACAACTCCACAGCAAAACTTGTTAGTGAGGGACATATTGTCATTTGACCTGTAGATTTTCCACCAGACTAAAGATTCTCAATCTTTCAAGTTTGAAAAGAAAATACTACGACGAAAAAAAAAACCCACTTTGCTTCTCTCCCTCATATCTTCCAATTATTCATTCGACAGTAGATGATTATTTTCAATTATCCTGCGCTCCTTCCCCCCTTCCCCCTCTACCTTTTCCCCAGACACAAGTCTACCCTTACTTCTTGGAGAAGGAAAACGTCCTCACCCCCTTCCCTTCC
>JAWDGP010001430.1:385000-392500 GCA_033675545.1 Elysia crispata
CATTTGGATTTTGAGAGTACACCATCTGTTGCAATAGCTTAAGAAAGGGTGAAGTTTGTTTAGCGTAACTGATTAACCGAAAGCAGGAAAACTCAGTATGAAAAACGTAGCCTTCCGCATTAAGATTTACTTTTATCCTCAAAATAAATCTTCAGTCGGCTATAAGTACAGAAGTATCAATAGAAAAATCTTTTCATTTCTCAGGCTGTCATAATCCAAGAATTAATATTATTGACAGATATAGGTTCGTTGATAAACAAAAATTTCGTTGTTTTACAGGTTTCTTGTATCGACCTCACGGCAAAGGCTTTAAGATTCAGATTACAGGCGAAAGAGACCATACATACTGATCATAATTTACCAAAGCATAGTTTTTACCACTTTTGTTTTTATGAATAAAATATGAGGCCATCTTTCTATGGACCAGAGTTCCAAAATTTCTTTTAATGACAGAAAATTTATCTCCAGTTGTTATATTTGAGGAAGGTCTTTCACAACTCTGTCTGTGATAGATAAAATTAAAAATAAGGAAAGCAGACCGATAGACCTGTAGGAAGATAGATAGATAAGAAATAAACAGATGGATAGGTGGAAAAACAAAGATAGTTAGATTTTTATAATGTAGAAACATATTTGAATAGGTATCTATCTATATCTATCTATATAGAGAGATAGGGAGTAAGGCAAGTAGGCAAGTTAATAGGTAGAATTATACTCAAGTAGAGTGATAGATTAATGAAAGAATAAATAAGTAGAAAATAGATCAAGAGAGAACTGGATGAAAAGATTGTTTATATTAAAAGAAAGACAGGTACTTGGATAGATCTATAGATGATGATAAAAATAGATTATTTTATTTAAAAAGATAAAAATAATCACAGATGATTACATAGATAAATGTGTAGAAAATGCAAAAGAATGATACTTAAAAGAGGAAATTAACAGATGATATGAAGGAAAAAAATCATACTGGAAAAGAACAAGGAAGAGCAGGAAGAGAGAGAAATGAAAAAGAAGTAACACCGTAGCTATATTTAAGCCTACTAATCACCATTTATGGTAGACTAAGCTGATAGAGAATAATCAATCAACAAATGAAGTTAAGCCGCGTGAGCTAAGCCGGTTACGAGCTAAGGGGAGACCACCTAGATCTACTTGTAATGAAGATTGACGGATGTTTACACAGGGGGAGCTCATTTCAGATTCGAAGTGTGTCTCTTTCACACTACCACTGGCTTTATCAATTGTACGACAGTTCAACTCGAATGAAGGACAATTTTGTTTGTTTGTTTATCCCATGTTCTTTGCACTCAGTGAGAAAAGATTATTTTAGATACAGAGCGTGCTGGAATGCGTCCAGAAAAGAATAGATCAGGGAAGGTTAATTACTGCTCTATAGTGTTACAGAGTTGTGAAAAAAATTACCGTAAGGAAGAAAACTCTAAAATAAAAAGCACAGTCTTCCGCAGTAACACTTACTCTTATCCTCAGATTCAATCCTAAGTCGGCGAAAAGTAAAGGACTATCAATCAAAGTTTGTTTTTTTCCCCCTCCGATAGAAATCCAAGTATTAATATTATAGACAGATATAGGTCCGTTGAAAAAGAAAAAAACTTCATTGTTTATAGGTTTCTTGTTTTGGACATAGAGTATCAATTTCGGATAACTCTCTCTCTCTCTCTCTCTCTCTCTCTCTCTCTCTCTCTCTCTCTCTCTCTTTCTCTCTCCCTCTTTCTTTCTCTTTCTCTCCTTCCCTCTCCTTCGCTCTCTTTCTCTTATCATCGATTTTTACTATATATCTATCCATCTAACATATCCATCTATCTATCTGTCTATTAAGCTATCTATCTATGAATTTATCTATCTTACAATAACATCTTTTTCTAACAAACTATCTGTCCGCCCATGTATCTGTCTATTAAAATTAATGTAATATATCTTAAAATATGCATGTTTCTCTCCTCTTTTTCGTTTTGAATATATTAATACTTATTTCTTCTCCAATCTAACACCGTTTTATAAGAGGCATCTTTTTAGTGGATAATGTAAACCGCTTGAGATGAAAATGAACACTTTTTACCATTTTCCTTTTACTTGTGAAGTGGAAAGATTTTAGAAAAGATTGCATGATACATCAACATATATTCATTTTTCAGGAGACAAAACACAAGCAGGACTGAGAGAAAGGGTGTAGGAATATAAGACATAATACATAAACAGAGGCACGGTCACCTGTGGAAAAAGTTTCATAAATAAATAATTCGATTGCCATTGCTATACTTATTTTTCCTAGCTCCAGAACCTGTTATTGCCATGGTTTTTTTTTTTTTTTTGCCGCCTTGGTCGCGAGAAGCACAGAATTAAATTGCAATATTGAACGACAATAGATTAAACCAGAAACATAGATTAGATGAAAAAGTTTTAGGAAAATAAGCAAACATACAGCAGATTAAATCAGAAATTTGCCGGAAAACAAACAAACAAACCAAAACAAAAACAGAAAAAAAAACATAGTGCAGATTAAACCAGACAGTAGTAAAGGAATTGCAGACTTTGAAACGCTGCTTGAAAATATCGCAAGTTACCGCAGAAGAGACGCCAGGGTAAAAGTGCAGCCTTTGATGCTGTTAGCTTTCTTCCAGAATATTTTGCTGGGCACAGGTTTTTTTGCTTTGTTTTTTGTTTTGTTTTGTTTTGGTTTGGTTTTATTTTTGCTTTTTTTTTTTATCACCAAGTTATATGACAAGACGACAGACGAAGAGAGAAACATGAAATTTGGCAGCGATTATAATTATGTATCAGAGGAAACAAAGAAAGGAGCCGACGGCAGTGAAAGCTAAAATAATCGATCTCGTGGTGAATAGAATTCGCACGGATTATGCTTGAGAGTCTGTCGACAAAAACATCCAAAAGTTGATATTTAAAAAAAAAAAAAAATAAAATAAGGCCGCTTAGTGGCTCAGAAAGCGGCTAGAGTCTGGAGGTCAGTCTAGAGGTCACGTGGGGTGAGATATCGACTTTCTGTCCACTCGGCGCTAGACTCAGTCACAAGTCGAAATCAATGAATGATCGATACTCATTTGATGGGTATCGAATCCAGAAATATCAATGTATAGCCGGCGAGGGAAAGGAATAGCTTTCTCTCTCACTCTGTCGGGCGTAATGTGTAAAGGGTAACTTTGTTTGGGTGTCTGCCGGAATGTGCCTGGGAGGACAGGGAGAAGAATTAGCGAGATGGTGTTACGGCGGACTCTGAGAGGATTGTTCGAGGGGCATTACAGGAGGAATAAAAAAAGAATAAATATTTTATCATGATAAGGCAAAGTCTGCAAGCCAAACAAATCGATCAGTTACAACATACAGGGTGGTATAAAGGATGGAGGTTAGGGTAGAAGTGGGAGCAGGGGGTAGGGGTGAGGGTGGAATTAAGCCTGCGGTTAAATGCAGATCTCTTGAAGAAAGAAACAAGCAAATAATATCACTGAAAACCGCTGCTGAGAACTGGCTTGTTACTCGAGCACTACGAAAAGCGGGCTTTCCAGGCGCAGTTATGGCGGTGAAAACATGACGGAATAAGGAAAGCCTCGGTCTGAATAAGTAACGTTTTGGGAGTAAAGCTTCATTATATAAATGAAACAACAAAGCTAAAAGATTACAGAAATAGGTTTAATTTCTGTCGGTGTGATTTGTATTATTTTGGACAACAAGGAACCGCAATTTATTTGTCTGCTTGATGTTTAATGGGAATGCTGGTTCTACAGACTTCCTTGAAAAGATACTATCTTAGGTTAAGCTTGGTGGATTTGTTTTATATTTTGTTTTGTAAACGCGGCCCGGAATCAGATCTCTAGGCTCTGCATACTAAATCAAACTAATCAGTAGAAATAGTCGTTTTGCCGTTTCAACAGATTGCCAATATCGACACAATAAATAACAATTTGATGCCTCCTAACAATATTTTATTTATATTTTTTTTCGCCTTTAACAACTACTGGTAGTTAAGGTTGAAAGCAAAGAGTAATTCTTTGATCAACACAATCATATGGAATATGTTGACCCATAACTAGAGTCTAATCACTGCGGGCAATTTCATCCCTGATATCCGAATGATATTGATTTATCACTCAGCCCTACACGAGCCATTGAACGTGGTGGTAGTCTGAAACTATAATTTTATATATTCCGAAATTGTATGAATTCCACTTTATTTTTACGCAGGGTATCATTCCTTTTCCTCCATACAGCTGGACAGGTAAAATTAAAAAAAAAAAAAACCTTAAAGGAACTGGGCTTGTCCAAATAAAACTTAATACGAACACGGTCTCAAATCACATCTGGAATATTTCAAGTGTATAACTTTCCTGTCCATTTTTTATAACGATCAGTAACTTTCTCGTTCTAATAAATCAGTCGGCACATAAAACAATAGTATTTCAATCACGAGTCAGAACATTTTAACACAAGTCTAACCAGTAACCATTTTCTAAACATTTGAGACCAGACCCAATGTGAAGAGGCCAGGTAAAAAACAACGACTGTAATCCTTGCTGTAAGAAAAAAGGAAAGTTTTGACCGGAGCTTAAGCCGCTAATAACTTATGCTCGCTTCTTTTTTTTTTTGTAAGCTTGCATAACTGGGATAATCATTTGCGTTTTGCTGGCCGACCTGGCCAGTGGTGCCAGCAGTGGGATTATGGAGCCCCAGCGACTAGAGCCACTCGCCGGCGCTCAGCGGCGCTCGGATCAAATCGTTAATTAGATTTCCGGGAAGGAATGAATGGCGAGAGAAAAGCCGGTTTGCGTGTGGTACAGACAGACAGGCAGGAAAGAGTTGCAATGAGAGAAAGAAAATCAGAGTGTCAAAACAATAGATAACAGCAAAAAGAGTGAAAGATATATTTAACGGGACAAAAAAAAAAAAACCCTACAAAACGACGGAAATAAAAGTGTGAATTGGAAAGAAGGTGAAAGACAAGCATTTAGAGTGGAAGGTTGGCAGTGAAAGAGAGAAAGACAGGAGAGGTGTTAGAAAAAAAGTAGAGAGAACGAAGAGAGTGTGCGTGTGTGTGTGTGTGCGTGTGTGTGTGAAATACATAAAAAGGCAAAATACTTTATGTTTGGATAGATAGACATGATAAAAGGCAATGGCGATAAAGACGAAATAGAAGGTGTGTGTGTTTCTGTGTGGGAAAGAGAGAGAAAGAGAGAGAGAAAGAGAGAGAGAGAGAGAGAGAGAGAGAGAGAGAAAGAGAGAGAGAGAGAGAGAGATAGGGAAAGTAAAAGATATGTAAAATTATCTATCTATAACTAAGCAGGCTGGTAGCCAGAGAAACAGAAAGCGACTGAGGCAGGATAAGAGAACTAGTCAAAGGCACGCTAGAGACAAATCCAGAACAGGGAAATCTTGATTTTAGAGAGAGACTTAAAGGGATGGAAAAGGCGAGAGCTTTTCCTTTTGTAAAAATTCAATATTATATTGTCCACTATAAAAAGAGAGACAGTAGATTTCAGAAGAGACTAAAAGTACAGAAGGAAAAAAAAATCAGCTAGATAATTCTCGTAATCGGTGATGCGTGGAGAAAAGCAAAAACTCGTACCATCTCCCAAGGCACGCATGATCAGCAATATCGTCACTTCTCGTACATCACTTTAACATCATCGAACAGGGAAGGCAGAAAAATCCCTATAGTTATGACGTCCCGTGGATATTTCCCAGATTCTTACACAGATAGGAAACCGACGAATGTCTACCCCTAGAGCTGTTTTTCTACTAGTCTCACATTCACTTCACACAAAATTAGCACAGTCGTGCCACTGATCTGTCTATAACAACAGCATAGCACCACGTGATTAGCACACTATTTTCACATCTCTGAAAAAAAAAAAAAAAAAAAACAACAAGAGACAAATCGAATCCGCGACAAGACAGATGTAAACTTTCACTACTGTTTGGTCTATCCTGCCTGGTAAAAATCCTTGGCAAAAATTAATGTGCTCGGTCCAGGTTGTGGGAAGACCAGGACTGATCCAAAACAAAACTGACAGCTCGATTCTGCACGTTCACCAATAAACATTATTGCCAGCATCAATATTGGATGAGCATACAGGTGGGGAACACGGTCAGGGGTGAGCAAAGGGCAACACTATTGGGAATTGAGGAGAAAACTACGACAGAGAGGGAGAGATAGAGATAGAGAGAGAGAGAGAGAGAGAGAGAGAGAGAGAGAGAGAGAGAGAGAGAGAGAGTGAGAGAGAGAGAGAAATGCAAAGAGTTTTAAAGCGAAAGAAAAAAGAGAGAGAGTGAGAGATAAAAGAAAAAGAGAACTAGAGATTGACCGAGAGAAAAAGAGACAGACAAAGCGAAAGAAAAAGAGAGAGAGAGAGTGAGAGATAAAAGAGAAAGAGAACTAGAGATTGACTGAGAGAAAGAGAGACAGACAAAGCGAGAGAGAGAGAGAAAGAGAGAGAGAGAGAGAAAGAAAGAGAGAGAGAGAGAGAGAGAGAGAGAGAGAGAGAGAGAGAGAGAGAGAGAGAGAGAGAAATTGAGATGAAAGTTAACAACCAGAGATAACGTTACAAAGAAAATTGAGGAAAAACGGCAAGTACGTGAATTAGAGAGATGGACAAAGAGAGAAATAAATATATCCAAAGATAGACAGATATACATATTTTGCTCATGGCGTTTATGCACGTGCAGATGAAAGGCTTAATGAGAGACGTTGAAAAACAAATAACAAAAGAAAATGTAAATGTAACAAGGAAAAACATAAATCAATGAAGGTATCATGAATAGAGGAATACAAAATTTAAGACAGGAAAAAAAGAAGAAATAAAAAACAGGCATAAGAAATTCCAGATCGATGAGGGAACCCTAAACAGTAAACGATCAATGTAGTTTTAGCGTGAGAAAAGAAACGGGAACAGAGCTCAGAGAAAGAAAGTAGTGGGAAAATATCTGGATGGACAGCCAATAATCAATTACAGACAATAGGACGGGGAAAAAAGTGGAAGAGAACCTGTTGCTGCTTCTCCTCAACCCCTACTCTTGCTAGCTTCTTTATACCTTACTCCTTCTCTCTGTCAACCCTCTCTCCTTCTTCATGTGAAATCGATAACATCCAGATCATATTAAAGGATCTTCTACAATCATCTTTGTTTACCTCAAACACATGGACATTTTCCTTGGTAAATTTTAATTGCAACCACATGACGGCGACAGATTGTAAACTAGTCTAGAGTCCTGGTGGGCGGTGTGTTGTGTGGTGAACCCTACCTGTCTCAACTAACAGAGTGTTTCTATAACAGTCGGTCTATCTGTGACACCTTAACACAACAGATATATCTTGGTAGTTATCAAGTTAAAACACACACACACAGGAGACTTGCATTGATTACCTGTGGCTGTGATTCATTCCGACATGTGGTAGAAAATATATAAGACAGAAACAATCAAGCTCGGTGTGAAATGAAGAGTTAGGAAGAAAGTGGTGATGACACGATC
>JAWDGP010001430.1:397500-472500 GCA_033675545.1 Elysia crispata
GAGAGAGAGAGAGAGAGAGAGAGAGAGAGAGAGAGAAGAAGGGATGGAGAGCAAAAGAAAGAGAGAGATAGGACACAGACCATTACAGAATAGATTTGAAAGTCGACTTGATGTGAAACGCATATAAGATAAAAAAAATGAGGGTCAGGTGAATTAATAATTGAGAAAAGACCTCGAAATAGGAAAGACATTGAGTCACCTAAATGAGTGGTTGATAAAAGACACAGGGTCAGGTACGTCGATGCACGTAAAACTACGCAGCATTTTAATAGATTAAATATATTGAGAAATAAAAATTGGCGCAAGAAAATTAAGGATAAAGAAAAGAGGAAAAAGCATCTCTACTTCAACAACAACAACAACAACAACTACTACTACTACTACTACTACTACTACTACTACTACTACTACTACTACTACTACTACTACTACTACTACTACTACTACTACTACTACTACTACTACTACTTCTACTACAACTACTACTACTACTACTACTACTACTACTACTACTACTACTACTACTACTACTACTACTACTACTACTACTACTACTACTACTACTACTACTACTACTACTAATAATAATGATAATAATAATAATAATAATAATAATAATAATAATAATAATAATAATAATAATAATAATAATAATAATAATAAGAAGAAGAAGAAGAAGAAGAAGAAGAAGAAGAAGAAGAAGAAGAAGAAGAAGAAGAAGAAGAAGAAGAAGAAGAAGAAGAAGAAGAAGAAGAAGAAGAAGAAGAAGAAGAAGAAGAAGAAGAAGAAGAAGAAGAAGAAGAAGAAGAAGAAGAAGAAGAAGAAGAAGAAGAAGAAGAAGAAGAAGAAGAAGAAGAAGAAGAAGAAGAAGAAGAAGAAGAAGAAGAAGAAGAAGAAGAAGAAGAAGAAGAAGAAGAAGAAGAAGAAGAAGAAGAAGAAGAAGAAGAAGAAGAAGAAGAAGAAGAAGAAGAAGAAGAAGAAGAAGAAGAAGAAGAAGAAGAAGAAGAAGAAGAAGAAGAAGAAGAAGAAGAAGAAGAAGAAGAAGAAGAAGAAGAAGAAGAAGAAGAAGAAGAGAAAATTTACAACAATAAGTACCCTTCTATCCACCCCCCCCCCCCCACTCCCCCGCCTTATGTTTAGTGTAACTTTGTGTTCGCAACATCGTTAGCAATGACTCTTAATCAAACCAGATTAAAGGCCGTCCCAATAATATTGAACTAAACATTTGTGAAGGAATCCCCACGGGTCATGACGAAGACTTTGGTCTCTGATTGAAAGTTTCATTGTGTCGCGCGGTTAATCTCCTCGGCCCCTTGGATCCAGATCTAGATGGGGCTCACGTGATGAATGATCTTATCATCCTCTGGCTCTGCTCACTGTGGCAGGATCGAGACCTGGCCAATTTCGCATCACTCCAGAGGCCATGAATACAAAATAATTAGTGGGCGACGAGAGGACGCGGATTGCTGCTCGCGCAATAAGCTGGTTGCCGGCAGCGGGGCTTGGGAGATGGAGAGAACACAATCATGGTCTCACTCTGACAATCACTCATTTTATGCTGCTCTCTGACTGTGTCGCTCTCTCTCTCTCTCTCTCTCTCTCTCTCTCTCTCTCTCTCTCTCTCTCTGTCTCTCTCTCTGTCTGTCTGTCTGTCTGTCTGTCAGTCTGTCTGTCTGTCTCTCTGTCTCTCTCTCTCTCTCTCTCTCTCTCTCTCTCTCTCTCTCTCTCTCTCTCTCTCTCTCTCTCTCTCTCTTTTTCGTTCTTTCTTTCTGTACAATTGATTTGTAGCATCACAATATCTGAAGTCCGGCTATCTGTCTGGGAATTTGCAGAATATCCGTTGATTAAAAAGTCGCCAATCTTGGCCGTTAATTCCTGGAATTTTATGATGTTCTGTAGCACATGGCAAAGTCGATGTCTTCCAATCGTCTAAATATGATTTTAAGTTCATAATTGGACTTTATCTTGCCATATACATATAACACCTTTTTATGCTATAAATATCGAAGAAAAAAAACTATTATCCTTTCCACCCCATACCCAATGTGATATTCGAATGATAAAAACAGAAGATAGCATGATATTTTATCTTTGTCACACCTTGTACATAAAAAACAATATTTTTTACTCGATTGCTACTTTCTGTGTTTTTATTTATTAGATTCTTATTTAAAAATGCAACTGTATGCCGAATTAAAGACATTATTTTTTTTTAAGGTTTTTTTCTTCCTGAAGATTTTTTTTTTCAATAAACAAGAGCATGAAAAAGTTAAGGAAAAATCAAAACAATTAGATTCAATAATTTCTTACAATCAATCTATATCTAGTATCTACATCTGCAAGTGATGATTTCAACATACTTTGGAAGAATGAAGCAGTGAAGCAAACGGTTTCTTAAAGTCAGCCTTCCTACAACTTTGTACTTTTAACTTCTCAGTTTTGTACTGAATCCCAGACATCTCGAGTAGTGATGAGAAAATTGACCGCCTGGAGCACTCGCCTCACACCATCATGGCTACCCGGTTAACGGCTAGAGTAACGTCCCTCCAGAGATTTAAACTCCCAGTGTGTGGGGATAGCACAGCCTTTAAAGTGATTACAAAGAATTTTCAATCGTTCCGCGGTTGAAAGGAGCTTGTTGTACGGATGCAGCTAATGAGAGCTGCTGAGGGGATCTAAATTGAAAAAAAGAATGAAACAGAGAATTATATGCGCTTCCAGGAGAGAATTGTATAAAGAAAGTGGTATAAATAGAGCCGAAGACAGACAGGACATACAGACGAAGAAAGAGGAATAAAACTTGACCTATAGGCGTAAAGGAAGAGAGTGAGAAAATGAGGATGAGATAGATCAGAAAAGATGGGCAGTTTGTTATAAGGAAGACACCCATAGCCACCTTGTTTTACAGAGTTGGAAGAAGTAGTCGGAAAACAAAATGAAAACACAAAAAAAAAAAAATCTCTAATCTAGCTAACAACCGTGAGCTTTTTATATTACAGTACAAAACCAACCAAATCAGGGCATTAGAATCTACCTTTAATGAAGCGGTAGTCAGTCCCTCCCACAGTGTTTAAAACGTTCCGCCAACCAGAAAAAAAAAATATTTACATATATATATATATATATATATATATATATATATATATATATATATATATATATATATATATATAAGGCAGTAATGAAATCAGGGCCTGATAGATCTATTCCACTCCAAGAAGTTTTCTAAAGCAGCATTCTATTTTCATATCACGGCAAGGAATCCGAGAGACGGATGGAGGTTTTCCGATTTTATTTTCTTTAATTTTTTTTTATTTATTCTTTTTTTAAACAGTTCCAGTTGCGCCAGCCTCTCTCTCTCTCTCTCTCTCTCTCTCTCTCTCTCTCTCTCTCTCTCTCTCTCTCTCTCTCTCTCTCTCTCTCTCTCTCTCTCTCTCTCTTGCCACAGTCAGTGAGAAGCAGCTTGGCGACAGGCAAGGGCCGACAATTCGCTGAATTCAGCAAGCTGCACCCGGAAATGGCATTGATGTCCCTTAGCATTACTCAACGTGTAGGGTGGTTTTTTTTTTTTCATTTAGATTCCACGATATAAGTGCACAGGGATGTCAACATGGATTCTACTAACGTTTTTTAAGCATAGTTAAGAGCGGGTGTGTGGGATTTCGATAGCTACTCAACATATTGCTGAAATTCTAAGACCAGCCTCGCCTTATTTGAGTGGAGATCATTTTCATGCAGGGTTGAACACATTACTCTTAAAAAACCTCCCGATAGTTTGCAGCCTTTCTTTGAGTGAAAATTGTCTTTGCACTCTGATGGAAAAGGCCGTATGTTTACATATTTATAAACTTTGATTTGATTTCTTTTTTCTTTGATAATAATCAATGCACTGAACTTCAATGTAAGACCGTTTTGGCAGTCTAAGCAAGCTTCCTCCATGCAGAGGCAGACTAAATAGACAAGCTTCTTAACACTGTGCCACAATGCAACCATAGCCTCGAACCACAGTCGGCAAGTCGTGTAGTTAGCAGGTTGAATGCTCTGTCACCCAACCCAAATCGCTCCGTGCACTTAGAAACTTCCAGAGCAGTATTGCCACGTGCTTCGTTTGTGTATGTTATATATATATAATTATACATGTTACACTACTTGCAAGTATGCGCATGCGCCCCTCTCACATCCCTTGCTCGATTGTCTGATCTGGTTGATGCCTGGCACCAGCTGAATAACCACTAGATGGAGAACGTTATCTCTCAGTCTAGTCTGCAGCCTGCAGCAGCCTGGTCGGCGATAGCTGGCTGGAAGATGAGCGCTATGCTATCGCCGGAGATTTAGTATGGCTATGCTATCCCCGGAGATATAGTACGGCTATGCTATTCCCGGAGATTTAGTATGGTTATGCTATCCCCGGAGATTTAATATGGCTATGCTATCCCCGGAGATTTAGTATGGCTATGCTATCCCCGGAGATATAGTACGGCTATGCTATTCCCGGAGATTTAGTATGGCTATGCTATCCCCGGAGATTTAGTATGGCTATGCTATCGCCGCAGATTTAGTATGGTTATGCTATCCCCGGAGATTTAATATGGCTATGCTATCCCCGGAGATTTAATATGGCTATGCTATCCCCGGAGATTTAGTATGGCTATGCTATCCCTGGAGATTTAGTACGGTATATGAGAATCTTGAGTTACCAGAGAAAGCTAGTCTGGAGACGAGGTGAAATCTTAACTGAAATAATAGCATAAAATGTTAAATTCTTGGTAAATCATTAAGTTCTTCAAATTCAATTTCCCTTCTTGTGGTTGTATTAGTTCAATAATAATAAAGATTGCATGCAGTAGTAACAAGGGACGATTTGTTAAAATTACGTTGTCTAAGCTGATAATTTTATACTTTACAATTCAACCATTTCTGGTATGATTTCAAGACTTAGAAGTATTCATGTCCATAAAATCGAAATGGAAGCAATGTGTTCATTCTAAACGACAATCATCCCTCTAATACTAAAGTAATTATGGTCTTCAAAAAGATGTCCTTGGGCATCATATCTTTCTCTTTCGAATATTAATTGACTTTTGGTGGGCTAAGTCAACTTGAAATAAAGATTTTTTTTTTTTAAATAAATATTAAAACAGCGTCAAGTTAACAAAACTATAACCGGCTTACGTTTGGTTTGTGTCATAAATATCTCAAAGGATTGAACAAAATTAAGCGCCAGTGTCTTTGAGTAACACATTTTTCAAGGATTTTTATCAAATGTGGAGGAAAAGACCAGAGAATCCTGTCAATTTTATACGATTTTCAATCGAGAAAGCTTCGACATTTCTGCTCTATTCTTTTTTTTTCCCTTCAGTTTTCCCCATTCAATCTCGTTAGTTCTATCTGCCCTTTACTGTTCTATTTTGGTTGCAATATATTTTCTTCCTTGAATAGTTTGTAAGCTTTTCACTGTGGTCTGAGCAGGGTTGACGCAAAGCAGAGAACTGTCTGAGGAGCCGTCAGTCATGATGCGGCGAATGGAGGCCTGTGGCGTGATCTTTGATCGCCTGTGAGGTTTGGCCGCTGTCTGAGCAACCACTTCACTTCATCAATAGAGCTGTATGAGACGTGAAAATACTCCACTGAAATTAATGCACGGGTTGGGAATAAGAAGTTAAGGAGGATGGTCGCAAATAGCTCATGATGCACCAGCGATTTATGATAAATAAATTAAAGAGGGGAGAGAGGGACGAGGCAGAGGAAAAAAGTGAGGGATAGATAGATGGATATATATATATACAGAGAGAGAGAGAGAAAGATAGATAGATAGATAGATAGATAGATAGGCAGATAGATAGAGAGAGAGAGAGAGAGAGAGAGAGAGAGAGAGAGAGCAATGAAAAGATTATTAAGTGTCCAGAAGACTTATGTATTATTTCAATATCAGTTCCCTCAAGAGGAAATAGAAGAGCGCCATCTATAAATTATGAAAGGTAATCAAGAGAAGAGAAGAAAAAATAGAGAGAAAAAGAAAAAGAGACAGAAGACAGACAGATAGAGAGATAAATGGCTGACAATAAAGGATAAATGATACTTGAAAATAGCTGAATACTTAACACATATCTTTAAAGACACAAATTGAGGGTCGTGAAAGTAAACAATAAGAAAATAATAACTTCTACACTAAAAGAGCACCTGGCTTGTCTCCTCTGAGAGAGAGAGAGAGAGAGAGAGAGAGAGAGAGAGAGAGAGAGAGAGAGAGAGAGAGAGAGAGAGAGAGAGATGTAGAGACAATGTCAACGCTGTGACTGACATCATTGTATCTGATTACGCCACAATAGGACGCTCAAGGCGACTGCCAGGACGTGTCACAAACTGCTAGCCAATCAGATTATTAGAAAATCATGACGCATAAGATAGATGAAATTGGCTCTTTTGGGTCTAAAGACGACTTTCTCTGGAGGACGTGAAGGAGGCCTAAGAACATAAGAGCATTAGGCAGGGCTTTTGAGTTGCTTCAATTTTTTTAAAGCTAGATTGACGAGTTCAGAATGTGAGAAAAACAAACATATCTAGAGAAATTGATAGAGCGAAGAGACGGGGGAGGCAAGAGATATGGAGACTGGGAGATTGAGAGGTCGATACACCGGGATGAAGAGACAGAGAGAGACTGATACAGCGGCGAAGATGGTCAGATTGATTGATAGATAAAAAGAAAGAGAGAAAGATTGATACATATATATATATATATATATATATATATATATATATATATAGGTAAATAATAAGTATATGTATATATATCTCGAGAGAGATAAAGAGGGAAATAAATAGATAGTGAGAGAGGTAAAAGCTCAAACAACACTTGCAAAATATCTATACTCTTAAAAGTCGACGAAGAAGTTTGATATGAGTAAAATCACCTAATCCCGACATAGAAAAGTTTGCTGAAACCAGCTCACACATTTTACAACGATAATGTTCCATGCTTAGTCAAGGCGGATTTTCTACAGGTATCCTCATGAATCTAAGAAGACCGAAAGAATAATAAAAATAAGGCGCCTTTAGCCATTTAGTTTATATCATCACCAAAAAAAAAAAAAAAAAAAAATGCGGAAACCTCAGCTGCAAAAGAAGAACGTTGTGCGATTGAACACTGACCTCCCTAGAGTAAGTGTGTGTTGTTTATGTTTTATGATGATACGAAAACATTGACAAATAAGAACTCACAGGAATCTTTTCGCCTCACGGCACTTAAAGAACTTATTACCTGATGCACTCCTCGCCTTAGTCACCTGGGTGTTGTTTATCCTTCACCAATATTTTAAATACCAGATTTGATGAAATTCGAGCGGAAGATTAAACAGTACTTAATCTCATTTTATCCTTTAAAAAAAATGAAGAACGAAGAAAAGTAAAAGAATGAAACTATCTGTTCGCCATGATAATTCCTCACTGCTTCGGATCTGTATGTTGACATTTTTCTTGAGCAGTGGTTAAGGTCAAAGAGCAGTGGTTAAGGTCAAACCATTAAGGTAAGGTTGTTTACGGCCATTAAATAGTATTGTTATTCATATAATTTTGATAGAGTTTGCTGGAAACGATCTTCCGGAATGATAAACCTTTTATACTCCCATCCTAATAACACAACAGGAAAGAATAATACCAAAGCTAAGGTTGAACTGAGCTGTGCTCTTTAGATTGATTTGCGGTTTGAGACTTCTGTTTCGAAGAGCGAAAAGCCTACACTACAGGTTGATGGGTTGAGTTATCCTAATCTTCCCGACACTAATGAGTAGCTGTGATGCATGACTCCAATTGGCAGACTGGCAGGAGAGGAGCTTGTTGGGTGTGGTGGGGTATCACAAACACACACACACATACACAAGCGGCACAGTGACTGCCGACTAACTAGATCAATACTCTACAACTCTAGAACCACGCTGTGAACATCTGACAATTCCTCTCAACTCCCATGCTCTATTGCACTTAATTGATTGGCCAGACAGTTATTAATAACATGAAAATTATGATTATCGACATTGTCTCACAAAGGGGATAATTACTTTATATAAATACTATGAGATATATAAGCAATTATAATTATGCATATCTATAATAATAACAACAGATCTGTTTAAAATCAAATAGAGTGTCAGCTGCATTAACGACACCATGATGCATTGATCAAAGTACAGGTCTAGTATGTCCAGGTTGGATCGATACTTGACGCCAGGAAAATGATGTGTCCGAACTCTGTGACCCGCTCACAGGTCAGCCTAGGTGGGGAGCGAAATCTCCATATTGATGCTCTCTGTCAGTGGCGGCCTCTGGGGGGGAAATCTCTCGCGAGAATTGGGTGACAACAAACAATCCGGGCCGTGCAGCTTAAGCCAGAGAGAGCTCTGTCTAGTTAGAGGAGCTGCACTTAGGGCTGGTTGCAGTATTTGATTGACCGATATAAAATCGATAGTGCAGTTTGAGGTTGCTAGCGTTCACTACGGTTTTTAACTGAACTATTCAATCTCCATTCGGATGTTTATTAATCGATACCATGAACTGATTAGAGAAACCTGAAAATATATTTTTGGATCACTGGAACTCTGAGTAGGAAGTCACTCATAATTGATACTCGCTGAAGCAGCTCAGATCTGATTACTGGTTGCCATTGTTGATGATTGGCTAAATCTAGCATGGAAATGAAAGACAATGCGGGCTCCACAGGGGAGACGAAAGATTAAAAATAAAATCGAACTCTTTAACACGCAAAACATAGATTTGTACCTTCTGTCTATAAAAAGTTATTCTATATCACTCTGTCAAGCCTATTGTATTAGGTATTGCTTTTTTTTTTTCTTTTAATTAAAATTCATAGACCGCGGCTCTGATAAAAAGAATTTGATGATCTTAATATTTGAAAAAGAATTCGTCCTATGAAGAAAAAGTCATCGCTTGAAATTGAAAACAAAATTGGAATCGTCTGTGGAAGAGGGGTGGGGGGGGGGGGTGGGGGGGAAGAAGTCGAAACGTCATGATGTTTTATAATTTCTTGTTTTTGGTGCATTTTTCTGAGTGGAAGAAGAGTGAAAAAGTTTTCTTAAACTGCTAGCAAACAATAAATTCTTAATAAATAAATAAATACATCACACAGAAATTAATCACATGAAAGAAAAAAAAAGTACAGATTGTTGAAAATAACGTTATAGATATAAGAAAGAGATGGTTCTCTGGTATTTGGTACTTTGTCAACTTTGAGCTCCGGGACCTTTACAGTTATAACTTAAGAGGGTTATAGTAGCTGACAAAACGTCCGTATGTTGAGAGAGAGAGAGAGAGAGAGAGAGAGAGAGAGAGAGAGAGAGAGAGAGAGAGAGAGAGAGAGAGAGAGAGAGAGAGAGAGAGAGAGAGAGAGAGAGAGAGACTGTACTGAGTTTATATCTCTTGATGTAAGAGGTGACAAAGAATAGAAACCGCCGGTGAAGAAATTTTATTTAACCTAATGGCTTTTAAAAACACTCAAAGATGCTAATGGGAACTTTTGCCGTTTAAGAATCTTTCCAGGCATTAAATTCATGTTGAAGTAAGAAGTTCATATCTCTAGATCTGTCAATGGAGATTAGCTGACGGCATTCTACGAGCTTTGGAATACACTAAGTCTTGATTCAGTGCAGCGAACTTTTTACACAACCCGCTCCTAGTTGAAACTGAAAGCGGGAGTGAGGGAATAAGGAGACGGGGAAGAAATGGGTGGAGGAGGGTGTGTTTGTGTGTGAATATGCGTGTGTGTGTGTGTGTGTGGGGGGGGCTTTAAGTGTTCTGCATCAAATTTTCAGCTTCTTTATGGTTTTATTTGCAACCCTCTGCTTTAAATGCTGCAAGTCCGAACCCCCGTGTAATTAGAAAACTGTTTCGATGAAGTGCTGCTAATGGCTTTGCATTAAGAAATGTCCTCCCAACAATAGACAATCTTTCCACTTGTTTGGGTACTCGGTTCATCAAGTGCTGTTAACCTGGATCTCCGAGGAAACTTGGAGATGTGTTGCTACTTGGGTCGTCCTTAGATAACCTGAACCTGAAAACATCCTGAGCTTTTCTCTCCACTCAAGGGGAGACAATGGCTGTCAGGCGTGAGGGCATGTCAGGGCTGTGGACCACCAGGGCCAGTTCTCCTGACTGAGGTATGAGGGCCGGGTGGGGGATGTTAATGGGCGGCGGGGATCGGACTGGGTGAGGAAATCTTGGAATATTGTATAGATCGGTACATACAATATGGTACTTGTCTAGAATTTTTAAATCTACAATTACAAAATATCTGTGAGGCCTAAGAAGCACTCTCTTTAAATTCGTTCTCTCTCTCTCTCTCTCTCTCTCTCTCTCTCTCTCTCTCTCTCTCTCTCTCTCTCTTCATCTGTCCTTCCCCTCCTTACTATCTTATTCTCTATTCTCTTACCTTCAACACGAAAGAATAGTTTTGCGGCTTCTCAGACATGGCATATTGGCGCAAAGATATCAACAATTTACTTAGCCAGAGTTTGGGAAAGAAAATTCATGTATTCTAAAAGTGCCACTAATGTCAAACCTCATGCCATGCAGAATTAAATATTCCATCATGTGGAAACTCGAAAAGCGCATAGTGTAGAACAGAAGAAACAACTTCTCATATGTTTTTTTTTTTTTTTTTTTTGAAACGATCAAAATTTAAGCACTTTTCTTCATGACATCTAGTGACTTTAAATAGAGCGACTTTGTTGTGTCTCAAAACATCATTTCATGAGTTATGTACATGTATAGAGTTCGATTAAAAAAGTAAAATCTTAAACTAGTTTTGCTATAATGTTGATTTTGTTTTTAAACCACTGTGATAGCGTTGTTTCCATTTTAGAGCCTCTTCAGAGAAAGACACTCCACAAAGCCTTTCCCTAAAGAAGTTAAAAGGCAACCTACATTTCCGCAATAATTTTGTGAAAATTTTGAGTCCCAAGAGTCCTATGGGAAAACAACAACAACAACATGAAACAGAAGGGGAATGTGGATCACGGGCGCATAATTGATGCCCTGGGCCGGGGCAAGCATAATCAGGTTAGTGCGATTTGTAGAAGTTGAACGCTTTGGGGAGGGGGGGGGGGGAATAAAACCTGTGCATTTTATAAGCGCCTTCCTTCCATTGCATTGCCTAAATCAATTTAAAAAGGATTTGATTAACAGACTGGCAAAGTTGAAACTGTGAGATATGACTGAAGTAAAAACTAGCATCTCGTGCTCCTTCAAATTATTCCCTTATAATTAGATTTGGGCTTATGCTGGAAATAAAGCCGGCCCGTATTAATAACGTTAGGCAAGACGTAAAATTCCATAGCTTTAACGCGCTCGAAGTACATGGTTGTTAAATTGTGTAAAGCTATCTTGTTTCAGATTCTCAGAAAGATTATATTCAAACATTTTCAAATGAAATCTTTTTGTACAACTTATTTTTTTTTCTCTGCTCTATCTTGAGGCATTTTGACTATGCTAAAGCTGTAATTGCTTTCAGATAACAACATTAAAAAAATCAGTATCAGTGATAAAGTGACCAACAATCTCAAATTCCCAAACAATTTGCTTCTAGTTTACAAAATTTACAATATAATGACTAACATTGATTGTTGCAAACAATTGAAAGTACTTTCAATGTAATTTGGTTTTGATGGGTACAAGCAAAAAATCAATGTGCCTAAATTTTAAAAAAAATATTTTACTTGGTATAAAATCACGTTCCATGTTTCTTTTCTGTTGTATAATGAAAACATACCAACGGACAGTTTACGTATTCAACGCCTGTAAAAATCGCAATGTACTAATTCACTGGAGCATTAAGGTAAACGCTTTTTTCACCTTTAACTTGCCCTCTCAATGAGTTAGGGTGAAAGTCGTCTTTTTGGGGGGACTCAATTCAATGGTGCCGCCAGCTTCAAGGCGAAGAAAGAGTATTGCTCGGGGCCAGCTTAAGCTGAGATCGTAGGCTTAATACCTTATTATATGCAAACAAAATTGCAGCACCAAGGGCGGAACGAAATAAATAACGTCAAGCAATTAAAGTCGCAACCAGATCAAGTACGTGATTACTTGGCAAAAAAAAATAATTTGTAAGCTAATTTTATTGTGACGCTTGCTACAGAGTAGAGGGAGGTTTACACTGATGATTTCAGGTCCTGTTCACAGCTATTTTTATCAAGATGATTTAATGGAGCACTCCTGTCCTGCGTGGAGAGGAACTCTGCAGATATACATGTGCTACACAGAAAAATAAAAAAAAAACCACACACACACAGACACAATTCAAACAAACCAAACAGCAGGGTCTAGAAACAAAGATAGTTCTGAGCTACTGAAGCAATAGTTGGTTTTATTTTCTGCATTTGGTTAAGTAAGACTTGATAATATTTTTTAATGTTTTTAAATATTGATTAATGTGAAAAAATAAACTATAAAACCTATTTGTTTCCATCTATTTGCTAAAGTTTACTAAAGAGTAAGAAACGTTATCAGGCTAGAATAATTATCCCTCACGCTTTACTTTCCAAATTTTATATCGCTCTTTCTGTCTCTGCCTGATAGTCTGCCTCTATATTTCTGTTTCTCTTTTTTTTCCTCTCTGTCTGTGTCTTTATCTGTCTCTGAATATTATGTCTCTTACAATCTCCATATATCTCTGTTATGTCTCTTTCAGTCTCTCTATATCTATACATATGTCTAGTTCTCTTTTTTCCTATTTCTTTCTCTCAGTGTTGGTCTCTGTCTGTTTCCCCGCCCGTCCAATTCTGTCTCTCTCTATCTACCTTCTTGTTTCTATTTCTTTCTCTGCTATTTTCACCCCTGTTTCTTTTTATTTCTCTTTGTCCATCTCTCTCTCTCTCTCTCTCTCTCTCTCTCTCTCTCTCTCTCTCTCTCTCTCTCTCTCTCTCTCTCCCTATCTATCTATCTCTATCTCTGTGTCTATCCCTCTCTAATTCGCTGTCTTTATGTGTGTGTATTTCTGTCTGTTTCGCTTTATTATCTTACTCTTTCTATCTATCATCTGAACCTGTCAATGTCATTTTCATTGGTTGTTCCTTCTGAACATAACTTGTGCTTATCTATAGATCTATAATCTACGGATACTGAGCGAATGCTCTATGCCCTATCTGCTCTAGATTGCTTACTAGCAACCTTTTTTGTATTACAAGTTAATAAGCTTTATACAATTATTATCTTTACAGCTCTAAGAAAAGAAAGCGCATGTAATTTTCCATGCTATATTTATTTCGGATTAATCATTTTTCGACATAACAGAGAAGACCACAGAAAAAGTGCGAAACGTGTGTGGGAACAACTCGAGATAAGACAGAAGACCACAGAGGCTGCACTGGGAACTGGATGTGGGAACAAAGCGTACGAAAAACACTCGCGCCTTCAAACAGCAGAGAATGTAATGTGGGTTACTATGACACCGGGTCTACAGAGCTGAGATGAGTTGCTTTCTCCGAAGTAATGTGACTTTCTTTACAACTAGGCGAGTTTGTTCCGGATTCCTCTAAAACGGTTTGCAAGCCAAAATTAAATTGAATATCTGAAATCTGCTTAAACATGGGAGCTAATTTAGGCATACATTCTTCTTTCTAAACAGCCCAAACAAACAATTAGAGGGATGGAAAACATCCGGATACATCAAAATAGGCTAATAAAGCGCGCCTGGACCTCCTGGTCTCTTATTCCTTGCAAGATTTGAAGCATATCATTCTGTTGACATTGCGAACTGTCATAATCTATTTCAGCCACGGATACAAGCTTTGATGATTGCAAGCTGCGTTTCCGGGAAATTCTTTATCAGTCAAGTACAAGATCCTTTAAACTGTTGAAATTCCCACAAAAGAGGTGCAGTGCCTTTCGAGATTCCATCGCTCGACGCCTCAGTTTTCATTTGTTCAATATCCGGATGACCTAGTTAATAGGGCATATAGATAATGTTTTTAGGGGCTGGAAATTAACGCTAGCTCTAATATTAGTGAAACTCAACATAGAACAAATGAAAACTGAGTCGTCGAGCTGTCTATGTATTTTAACCTACAGGATGATAAATATTTAAAAAGAATCTACAAATAGATTTCTATTTTTTTCTCAAATTTAGCTAACTGTTGCTATAAGTGTCTCTTAGGTCTGGAGTTACCTGCCGAGGATGAGTCTCAGAGGCGGAACTGTGACCGACTTGGACCTGCGGTAGAGCCTCGAGGTCCTGGCCCGTCCGTCCAGCTTATTTACACTGGCCATTCCGGCTTGTCTAGCATGCACACTTAGCTAAACAAAATATCGCTCCAACACTTAGTGAGGCAGAAAATCCGGAAAAAATGGACTAGAGAATTTCCTCGCTTCGGGGAACTGTCGGCTATTTAAACACTGATCGAAAGACTTTTTAATTATCAAGTGTTTTGGTAGGGAAAAAATCCTTCAAATATATCTAAAGTTCAGTAATAACTTGAATATTTCGAACAGGGTTTTTACTTTTAACTTACACGGAGGGTTTTAAAATTGCAATATAATAGAAATTATGTAACAAAATAATGATGAATAATGTCACAATGAATAATAAATAAAGTTCAAGTTAATTCACATCTTTTTTTCTTAATTTAAAATTGTTTTATCAAAAAGTTATTCCACGAGGATTCAAGAAAACTGGCTTTAAGTGAAAATCGATGTAGCTGTGATCAAAACAGAAACTATCAATTCCACTAGTCACACAGTAGAAAGGAAAACATCGGCACGAAACGAACCATCGTGTTTGTCTGGCTAGCGGCTAGGATGTCACAGTCCTGGCACGTTGAGAAAGTTAGGGCCGTATGTTAGGACCGTGACAACACCTGTTGATGCTCGACACTTTTTCCCAAGGCGAATTGATTCAGAGATGATAGGACGTGTTGAAGAGTAGGACAAACAGACGAATGTATGTACAGGCACGCTTTACACAACAACAACCATATTATCTGTCTTTGCGCCTGTCATGTTTACGTCATGAAACTCATGAGGTCTTGTGTAAAGGAATTAATTATCTGCCTTGCCGACATGAGAGTAAAAAAATATAGATTAAAATTTTGACGTCAAATTTTTATCCATTATATTAAGGACTTGAGAGCGACTTGAATAAAAGTCTACAATTAAGAACTGCGTGAAAGTTTTAAAGATTTAGTACCTTCAACGAAATAATAAAAAAATTTACATGACGAAAAAAAAAAATAATAGAACCCAACCGACTTAATTTTTCTCACGTTAATTGCTACATTTTCTGAGACCATTTTTCCCATTATAATTATAAAAGTTTGATTGCTATCATTTCTGTTGCTGCTACTGTTGTTTTTTTCCCCTACTTTCAATCACTGTTTCCATTAATATTCCTCCTGCTGCCGTTGCTGCTCCTCCTCCTAATTCTCTTTCAACTCCTTCTTCTGCACATATTTCATTTTTCATCATCATCATCATCATCATCATCATCATCATCATCATCATCATCATCATCATCATCATCATCATCAGTAGCATCATCATCTTCTTCTTCTTTTTTTTTCTTCGTCTTCTTCTTCTTCTTCTTCTTCTTCTTCTTCTTCTTCTTCTTCTTCTTCTTCTTCTTCTTCTTCTTCTTCTTCTTCTTCTTCTTCTTCTTCTTCTTCTTCTTCTTCTTCTTCGTGTTGTTGCTGTTGTTGTTGTTATTGTTGTTGTTGTTGTTGTTGTTGTTGTTGTTGTTGTTGTTGTTGTTGTTGTTGTTGTTGTTGTTGTTGTTGTTGTTGTTGTTGTTCTTCTTCTTCTTCTTCTTCTTCTTCTTCTTCTTCTTCTTCTTCTTCGTCTCCTTCTTCTTCTCTCCCTCCTTCACTTTTCCTTTTATTTCTAAATTAATCAAAACGTTTTGAAAAGAGATTGGCAATTGTGGCAATTATTTTATTATAAAATGTCCTATTTCATCAATTAAATGCAAATTGTAAATGTATAGCAAGAAAATTTTTGGTCTTCAGCAAAAATCGTGAACTCTGATGTTTCTGACAAACCAGCTTCAAATATTGATAATATGACCAATGTGAACTGAGATCAAGGTTCCAGACAGTAATATGATGCTGCAGAAACATCAAAAATTGGTTTGGCTTCACACCGGGAAATACGGCTTCTGTTCATGCCCTGCTGAATTTCCTATGTAATAAGAGTCTATCTTTGTAACGCCCACATAATGTTTTAAGCGCCCTGTTCACTTTGCTTTTTTCTTTGTTAAGAGGAAGTAAAACTTTTACCAAAAGAAAAATGAAATCATTATAGCAATAGTAATAGTAATAGTAATAATAATAATAATAATAATAATAATAATAATAATAATAATAATAATAATAATAATAATAATAATAATAATAATAATAATTATTATTATTATTATTATTATTATTATTATTATTATTATTATTATTATAATAATAATAATAATAATAATAATAATAATAATAATAATAATAATAATAATAGTAATAATAATAATAATAATAATAATAATAATAATAATAATAATAATAATAATAATAATAATAATAATAATAATGGTATTTTAAAGTTACAGAAAAAAGGAATATATATTTGATATATACAAAAGTACTAAAGAGTATACAAATAAATTGTTAACGAAAATACATAATTATTAATCCAAATAAGGACTGCCCAACTTTCCCACTGGACAGTATATACGGCTGATTGAAAGGTATATTTGTTTGTAATAAGCCGGCAAATATGGTAGTTTGAAGAAAATACCCGATCAGTGTAGTGCATGTCTTGTCTGGTCTGGATTGATAGAGACGGACAAACTGGGTGCCGCCAGCCGAGTCTTCTGTGTACAGAGATCTCCAAAACCCGAGTAAACAGCTGACGTTGACATCTTCTGCCTGGGTCGATAGTACCATGTCTGTAACAGACCAGGCAAGACTTAGAGCCACCTCCGTGGGATAGTCAATCCTCCCAGCAATTAAACTTGGAAGGCAACCTAACAGGGTAAGCTGTGAAATTCTAGAGTTGGTCAATAGCTCTTGTGGTCAATGAATTCGTAAATTGATACTGGGAGTCCATGTCTTCTGTGGAGCCCTGAAGCTCTGGAACTCAAAAATATAATTGGGAGTCCCTTTTAAATTCTAAAAGTTTGATCCAAGTGTAATTCAAGATGAAAGATTCACCATATAGTGTAACTCAAAATTTGGTTGCTGTGGATTTATTGTTTCGCGCCATGATATCCTTTGGGATTCTAGAATTTGAAGTTCCGTGCCCGTCTAATACTGTATCAGTATTTCTGGGGCGGGATGACAACACAATGACCAGGTCAATAGTTTACCGATTCCTACTGCCAAAGTCTAGTCTGTTTCAAACCTTTATTTTACTGTAGTAAATACGCTTTGTCCATGCTTCAAACAGTATTAGGTACAAGGCATCAGTGAATGACTTGAGTATCAAAAGGTAAAGAAAAAGGAGTTGGAAAGATAATATCGACCTCTAGTATCGAGCGATGTCTTAAAAGATAAGAAAGGACATGTTATCGAACTTGAAGAAGGGTTCCATTATTCAGTAATTTAGATGAATCGACTCTTGAATCTGGCCTAGAAATAGAGCTGCAGCCTCAAACGATAGGGTATAAATCTAGATTAAAACCAGGCATACTACTAGATTGGTCTAATGTCACGAAAGGCATGATAAATAAAGATGTCAAGGATTGGAAGAGCCGCAGGAACAGTGCAATAGCTAAACTGTAGAGGAAGAAATTCCTGTCTTTAGAACCCATTTATTAGTGATAAAAGATCAATCAATACTGATTATATAGGTTGAAAATAAAAGGTTTCTTGCGTTGCAAAAAGTTTCGACATGTAGCTTTCTTTTTACATTGAGTAGATGCCCAATATATATTGTGTATTTTATGCAATATTAAAGATCGTTTCCCCTGATTAACATCAATTTCCAAAAGATGCACATCATAAAACATATCTTCACTTCTCTGTGTTTTGGTAGCAATAAGTCTATATAAATCACAAAGACAGAGAAACCTCTTACTAGCTGCGGACTACAGTTTTTACAATAACAAGAAACTCGGGGTCCTCTTTGCCACGACGTTCCTTCAGACATATAGCAAACCATTTTAATAGTTTTACTTCAAAGTGCTTAGAATTTGTACACCTAAAATATCTGTAAAAGTGATATAAATATGTTTACACCAAAGAAGTTCACCTTTTTCCTGAATTAGAACTGCTTTAATTGTATTTAAAAAAAAACAAACTAAAAAAAACCCCAGCAAATTCAGAAAGTAAGTAAATAGGATGATGAATTAAAATTGTAAGCGCGACTTCAAAACCACTTTAACCCCCAGGAAATGAGCCACTTAAACAGCTAGGATGCGGCCACCTGTTACTTGGGTTATCATAAAGCAGCAAAGTATAAAACAGCGCCGCTAAACTGAATGCACCTCCAGGCTTTAAACTTGTTGAGATGAAGGTGCAAAACTATCTACCTCAAAGGCAGTGAAAAGGCAGAGAAAAAATATAATGGTTATTTAGTACATCTGGATACAATATATGCACGTCCGCGAAAATAGCTTGAGGCTATCTTAAGACCGTGTAGAAAATTTGTTTACAAAAAATTAGAACATAAAATGGTAAATGTTATACAGCTTGCTTGTTTTGCTACTGCGCAAGGAAACCATCAATTTTATTACTTGTTTACTCAGAACAATGAGTGAGACAACAAAGCTCACACTTGCTATAAATAAAATCCGATTCTAATGAGGAAAAAAGGAAAGCAGAATCAGAGAGGGTGATGGAAGAATGAAAGAAGGAAAGGAAACCATAAAAACTGATATAGAAGGAATGCGAAAGGGAAGAGCGGAAAAGAGAAATAAAAACAACAACAGAAACACAGGCAAATAGATAGCTAGATAGATAGGAGTAAAATTAGAGGAAAAATCTCGCTCTCTTCCTTCTGACACTTCCTCTATATCCACCTGTTTACTTGATTGACTGATGTCTATGTATCTTCCTCCCTCCACATTCTGTACCGCCACTTACATAAAAAATTAAAAGTATTTTATTACATTATGCTTCATAACGAAAAAAAAATCTTAAACTTTAATTTCATCAACATAGTTACCCAAGAATAATCATTCAGGACGATCACTTTCTTCTCTCTCTCTCTCTCTCTCTCTCTCTCTCTCTCTCTCTCTCTCTCTCTCTCTCTCTCTCTCTCTCTCTCTCTCTCTTTTATTTTTTGAGTCTGAATTTCATCGAGAGCAAATACGGCTGAGAACTTCATAAATAATTCACAGCAGCAATAGAAACCAGTGGACTTGGTGAGTCGAACAATATTGCTGCCGGCCACTAGTCTCCATATGTTTTAGTGATGCAACTAAAATATTCTGTAGATAAATAAATATGAGTTCACCTTGTTTTGATATAGACGTATTTAGATCCCAAAATTAATCTTTGTGTATTTCATATTAAGAAAAAATATCAGCTGTTCTGTTTTTTTTTTAAATAATTTTAGCCAATTTAAAAAACTTAAACCTTATTATTTTGTGCTTCTTCTTGGTCCTAACATGGGGCTCGATAAGTTCAGTGGTTTTGTCTGTAAAGTATTCCAGCTTATGCTGAAGCCAGGCCCCGTTAGGAAGAGAGGAATGAAGGAAACAGCTCAAAGCTGTTGTGGTCTGTACTCACCGGACGTTGGCCAGGGTGTGTCTCCTCCCAGCCCCCCGCAGAAACCGCTGCACGTTCAGCTCGCTAAGTATATCCCCAGCTTCGCTTTCCATGGTGATCCGCTGATCCAGCTGTGCAATGATCCACTACGATGGGTTATCCACTACCCAGTTTAATGGTTGTGGCCACACGGATGAATTCAACACAAAGTATTACTCATTAAGTAAAGGTACCCTCCGAAAGTGAGCAAGGGAAATGATTGATGAATTCAGATGAATGTCTGCAAATCCCAAGAATGAAGTAGCATGTCTAAAAACCAAGAAAATTTGTCGGAATTAAACAGGTTTTCACAGTATCGATGGCGCGATCGCTTTGCAAAAGTTACCATTTTGTTCTTTAGTTTCTCTCTCTCTCTCTCTCAACTACTTGTAACACATTTATGACTGTAAAATACTTCACGGTCACGTGACATGGACAGCTTAACATCCACAGGTCGGAACTGTGAAAATGAAAGCCAGTATAATCAACACAATGAACTTAAGCGGCTTAGCTAGGCGAGATCAGGCGAAAGATGCTTAGAACTATACACGGCTCTCTTACTATTACAAGGCAATATCTTAGGTGAGCACATGCAAAACACACACGCTCTAATGCACGTGAGCTTAGCACAGCTTAAATAAGGTTCGACTTAATGTCAATATTGAAGCGCAACTGCTGTAACAATAGAATACCGAGCTAATTAACTCTTAAACTAAACAGCTACTTAACATTCTGTCAATGGTATTGTAATGTTTCTATTGACCTGGTTCGAGCAAGGTAACTAAATGGAACCCTGATCTGAATCAGTTCGCTTGTGACAAACACGCCATGACAAAGTAATAAACGATTAGAACATCGCCTATGATTACATTTTGTCGAAGGTTTTCGTGGGTCCAGAATAGTATTGAGCCTAACTTCATGAATTTAATAAGTAATTAGTAACTCTTTGATCTCCACTATGTACATAGGAAAAGGAACTCAAAATACAGAGGCATGCTAACAAGTTATATTCATTTGATGACATGCACGATGCAACAAACGGAAGTTGACTTTTAAAGTCCCCGATAAACGTTGATAATGTCACACCTATGAGGAAAAGCTCCGCCAGACCGAGCCAAGAGGTCAGTCTCCTGATTTACCCCACATACAGTGCGAGATGAAGGCTTTACAAAGATGACAGTACCGGTACCCATAAAACCATTACACTGTTTTGAATTCACATAAATCCATAATACCACCGTGAAGAACCTAAAATCCAAGGCCATCTTGCGTAAAACTCTCTTCGGGAAACACGATAGAAAGTGAAAGACGAATTTGGTTTAAATATTAATTCAACAACGTTATCAAGCTTACACCCAAATCAAGCACCTGATGTTTGGAAGGCGTGTCATAAAACATTCATAAACTTGAACTTAGTCGGAGCCAAACAGAAAAACATTAACTAGGCAAAGCCGTCTGTGTGTCTTTGTGCTCTAAGAGGATTATAAGAAATTGCCACTAGTCGCCTAAGCGATAACACTTTTTTTTTGTCTTGGCCATAATAGTTCACAACAAATGTAACCAAACTTTACCTATTTAAAGCATAAATCAGTCATTCTGTATGTGAAAAAAATCCATTATTCTAATATTCTTTGGCATTTTAAATGTCCTGCATCGTTCTTTGTATTAGCGAAAGAATTGAACTTAATCAGCTTAACTATATCACTATTTTCAATCTTTACCTATCATTTAGATTAATTAACGAAAGGAAAAAAAATAACAGCACATACAGGGCAGGTAAATTCATTACAAAGATTTGCATGAATGCAGACACTGAAATTATCCACTTATCGTAGTTACATTACACCATAAACGAGCTCGCAGAGCTTTAATTATGCACAGCTATTATAGATAATGAACACCAGTTTGAGCTCGCCCGCAACAAGAATTACCACTCTCTCCCTCCTCCTCCTCTCTCTCTCTCTCTCTCTCTCTCTCTCTCTCTCTCTCTCTCTCTCTCTCTCTCTCTCTCTCTCTCTCTCATTCCGTCTCACGTGATGTGACTTCCTCTATCCTGACTGTTACAATCGCATCACCCGATTGACAACAGTGCGACTGTCAATAACAGGACGCCACTGGTCCCATAAACCGGTATATTGATCTGCTCACAAGGCAATCACGGCCAGCGAGGTTGGTAGTGTTTGTATGAGTCTCTATGTGTGTTTGTGTGTGTGTATGTGTGTGTGTTTGTGTGTGTGTGAGATCGGGAGGGAGGGGAACCACATTACTATCGACCACCACCCAATACCCTCGTTATCTTGGATAGTTGGACAAAGGTTGAAACAAGATTGCAATTTTAAGGACTTCATTTGTTGTGGTTGTAGATATTAATATCAAAGATGGAGATACTCTGCTCTTTGCTGATAACTAAGATGAGAATCGAAAAGAGGTAAAACTTAAATCAAAGAAACAAACCAAAGACCTGAAATTCACGCCATCATAAATTAATCGACAAGTTTTGCACTATAAGCAAATAAAGTTGTGTAGAGTAGGTTTTAAAAGCTTAATGTGTTTATATATTTGCCCTAGTGGAAGATAAGTTGGAAGAAGCGGTAGCCAAACCAGGCACCAGTCCCACCACAACAAGGAATAGACGAGTAGGTAGAGATCAATACGGTCATAAAATACACCATACAGCCCAAGGGGGTTCCTACTGCTACTGAAAGCCTTCTTTAAGGTTTTAAGGACATCCGAAACAGGGGGAAAGAAAAGGAAAGGAGAGGAAGAGAAGTAGTATAATCATGTTGTCGATTTGGAATGAGGATGATCACGGTAGAGAAATGGGGTGGGAGAAACCGGGGATAAAGAGAACAAGTCATTGCTCAAATTGGAGATAACTTTAAAAAAGAATGGCAGGAAGGAAGAAGCAAAAAAGAGAAACGACAGAGAAAGAGAGAGAGAGAGAGAGAGAGAGAGAGAGAGAGAGAGAGGGGGGGGGAGAGAGGGAGAGAGAGAGCGAAAGAGGGACAGAGAAAAAAGAGGAAGAGAGTGAAATAGGAACCAGGGACAGTGAACAATATTTAGTAGGAAGAGTGTTTAAGTTCTCCGTTGAAGTTCTATAAAAAAAAAAAAAAGCATGTTACAAACCAAAAAAGACAGAATTCACTGGGATAGAACGAGGGTTGGAGGATTTTTCCATTTATTGCAACCCAAAACTTCTAATGATATAATTCAATTAGAATAGACTATTTTAAAGTCAACGGTCTACATCAATGGTCTACCCTGAAAATAATTGCATTCTTATTACTTATTTCTGTTAAAATTGAGGAAAATATATTCATTTATTTCAAAAAACCCCCCCCCCCCCCCCCCCCCCCAAAAAAAAAAAAAAAAAAAAAAAAAAATTCTAATAAAATGGATTTTCGGAAGCTAATCTCTTCCAGCTGATGAAGAGGTTTTAGACGGAAGATAAATATCTCGACTGTCATTGCTAAAGATAATCAGATGGCAGGGAGGGACATCCTTGATTTGTTAAAACTACCCAAGGGTCCGTGAACGGCCTCAATGTGCAGGGTGGCGTGAAGATTTCACGGTTCATTGCACGTGAACATAACTCACGTAGGAGGTCGATACTGGTGTGGCCTCGCTGGTGAGTCGAGGATGACAAGATGTAAATACCAGTGTCATGGGGTAGACCGCAGAAAGAGAAAACAGATAGAGCAATATGGAGAGAGAGAGAGAGGGGGGGGGGACCGCCAGACGTTTTAAATGGACCAGTCAATAGAGGAAAAAGCAGGAGAAATGGGAAAGATAGATAGTCAGAGAAAGAGAGAGAGAGAGAGAGAGAGAGAGAGAGAGAGAGAGAGAGAGAAGATGAGAAGGAGTGACATAGAGAGAAGGAAAGAGCGAGACAGAGACAGAAATAGATAGATAGATAGATAGATAGAGAGAGAGAGAGAGAGAGAGAGAGTGAGAGAGAAAGAGAGAGGCAGGGAGGGAAAAATCATAAGTAGAAGCAGTATAAAAACAGAGATGCGAAAAAGGAAGAAAGTTACCCATGTCGAAATGGACGAAGTAAGAGATAAATAAAAAACCATCGAGAGAAAAGAAAAGACAAGAATCCGAACCGTAGAACAAACAGTTCCTTTGTTATTTCTGTCGAGACTGGCCAAAAGACGTGTCTCTCATTAATGTTGTACGAATAGCAACTGGAAGTGGGCATTGTGTATCTTTCCACCCTCTTTTTTCTATTGAGCTCATATTGTATTATGCATGCTAGCCAATGTTGCTTTTTCTTTTCGTTTATTTTTTAAATCTTGTTCTTTTCACAGGGCCTTTCTCTGTCACTCCAATGTCTGCAGACCAATTATTTGCCCCTGATCGGGTTTTACGGCAATTTCCCAGGTATTTGCCCAAGCCTTTAAAAAAGAAAGATAAAAAAAAAACGCCATTAGACAATATTTCATGATATCCAAAACTTGTTTTTTTCATCAGTTTTCGACATTTTTTATCAAATCAGAGGATGTGATGTGAAAGATTCTCTTGTAACCTCTTTCATGGTAGATCTTTCAAGGTCGTTTTGAGCTCCATTTTGAACTTTTCAGTTTTCAATAATCACCTGAACACGGCACACTTTGCAAATGATTATTATTCTTCAAAAGGATGATAATCATTGCAAGGTAAAATAAACGAGAATATTTGTGCTGCACGTTTTTCAATCCAAAAGACCAAGAAGATGAAAAGTCTTAAAGAAAATAACGTAGCAGAGGAAATCCGTGAATAAAATATCGGTCCATGCTGATGTTTGTGAAACTATTTCTTTATAAAACTGCTGGTAACGCTCAACTGAACTTATGTCCCGATAATAATAAATAAAAAAAAGTTAATCCTAGCAGACCATGTAAAAATAGCATCACAGATTATCTTCATTCCTTCACGTCATTCTGTTTGATTTGAGTGTTTCAAAAATTGCTGAATAAATAATAACTCAAGGCTGATGTCGGCACAATTTATAAAGGCAAAAACTTAACCAGATGCTACTCAAGTAACTTCAGAATTAGAAAAATCACCCGCCCGAAGAAAAGCAATCATAGGAACAGCAGCAGGAGCAGCAGCAAAAGCTGATAACACCAGTAGGGACTGCCGAGAGTCGAACAGAAAAAATAAAAGGCAAGGACGTGATGAGACAAGAGATTTTATTGAAGCAAAAGGCAAAGAAGGAAGATAATTATTTGGTGCCAGTCGTACATAGCAGCCAATAAAAGGCAAAGACGTGAAGAGACAGGATAATTTATTGGTGCCGGTCATACGTAACAAGTAAAAGGCAAAGACATAAATAGACAAGAAAATCTATTGTGCCGGTCATACATAACAGGTAAGAGGCAAAGATGTGAAGATATGAGAGAATCTATTGGTGTCGGTCATACATAACAAGTAAAAGGCAAAGATGTGAAGATACAAGAGAATCTATTGGTGTCGGTCATACATAACAAGTAAAAGGCAGAGATGTGAAGATACAAGAGAATCTATTGGTGTCGGTCATACATAACAAGTAAAAGGCAAAAATGTGAGCAGACAAGAGAATTTATTGGTGCCGGTCGTACATAACAAGTAAAAGGCAAAGATGTGAAGAGACAAGAGAATTTATTGGCGCCGGTCCGAAACCGTCCCTGTAGGACTGCCAGTGTGGTACTGCGTCCACACAAATGTCACATCTGATTATTGTTCATATAGGTCAGGAGGGAGGCACAATCCCCTTCCAGCCTCTGGTCGATACACACAAGTCAGCCAGTCCTCAAGACTAGATGGACAGAAGGGGGAAGAGTGAAGGAAGAAGATACACATGATGACGGTAAGGCGGGCGATACAAGTGAAAGGGTTGATTGACAGACAGAAGTAGATGTAGAGTGTTTTATGTTCTGAGGGACGAATTAAAGATATTGGGGATGGGCGGATGGCAAAGTGAAAGAAGGAGAAAAATACTATGGGAGACCAGGAACTGATAAAAAGAAAAAAAAGAAAATCAAGCAGAGGCGGAAAAAGGAAAAATGAATATAAAGATGCACAAATAATTGTGGAGCAAAATAATAAAAATGGGAAAAGTTATTGAATTACTGTAACAAAGGACAGATAAGGTATAGATACAGGACACAAGATAAGATTCACTAAAAGAGAGAGACACAGAGAGTGAGAGAGAGAGAGAGAGAGAGAGAGAGAGAGAGAGAGAGAGAGAGAGAGAGAGAGAGAGAAGAGAGAGAGAGAGAACTCATGATATCTTGACAAGAGATTAAAAGCTAGGCGTCGCTGGGTTTTCCATGTTCCTGACAGATGAAAAGGTTCTGTTTGCCTAAAAACATTCTCTTAATAGCTGTCGGCTTTCTTATTTGTCTCCACACACTCTATCTTCCAATTATGTTGTCACAAAGATTTTAAAATCCTTTTGACAATTTATTGAAGTGGGTATCTTTCAAAAGGAATCACAAACATTCCCACCCTTTTAGCGATATGAAATTTGCAACAACAAATTTTAAAATAGCACGGACTGTTGAAGCTAACGTTGATATTGATAGAGACAGAGTTTTCATAACTTATGACATTATTCTTCGAACTTCTGTTGAAGTTCTGCATGTCTTGGATAACATGCCACCGTAAATCAATCATATTGCTACTTGTGAAAGATGATTCAAAATCATTTGTAACTCGCATAGTATATAGTTCTACCACATGTTTCAGTAAAGATGGCATAAGAATTAAAGAGATAACACGCATCGCAGAGCTCAAAACAAAATGAGGACGTGAGACGCATTTTGAGTCGGCGCGAGAATGAAAATGTGCATGAGCAAAACTAGTTAGTTTAATAATTTATTCTCACTTTTGTTTTGTTTTTTTATTTCAGCTTTTATTTTGAAAAAAAAAAAATAGAAGCTTCATATTCCTTACTATTATAGTTAAAGTATGGTTTAAAGCACCGAGATATTCTATTAGGTTCCTCTCTTCCACTACATATCTATTTCTCAAAGCTGTACCTCCACTTCTTCGTTAATATCCTCTTGTCTGGTTTTACTCCCTGCCTGAAGTGTCCTGCATTATGGTCACTGGTCCACATTTTTTGTTGTTGCTGCGATAAAACTCTACAGACGACTTTCTGTCCAATTCTATGGTTGGATTATATTTCAGGAAATCGACTCAGAGCCATATGTGGACCTATAGATTATTTTTCCTCCAGCGTTCTTTTAGATTGGGTCTTCATCTAATAAGGAGTGGTCATTCCGCTGGCCGAAAAGATGAGTCTCGCGAATGTTTGAACAAGCCAGCCGGTCATGTGGCTCGAGTCCTGGGGGAAATAACACGGGGGAGAACAGACTAAAGACTCCAAACAGAGATAAGGGGATACTAAACACAGACACTGGTCGTTGGACTACAACGGATCGAAAAGATATCGCAATATGAGCTGAATAGTTTTTTCTCTATGAATTTTAAGAGGGAAAAAAGACAGAAAATATAGATATAGCCATTGCGGATCAATTCGGCAAGATCAAAGCTATCTTGGAGATAAATGAAATAAAATAACCAATGCAATTCCATGAGGTTCTTAAGATAATGAAGCTGACTTTATTTCCTTTGATGTAAGTTGTCATTGTCCGAATCAATTCGTACTGTGCATCTCTTGCGCTTTTCTTAGGATTTTTTTTCTTTATGTGTGTGCTTCGATAATACTGTTTTTTGAAAAATAGATATTGCGTTGTTATTCTATTCATTTTCTAGCTGAATCTTTCACTATCCTACAAATTCTTTAAAGAATATCAATATCATAATGGCAAAAATTTTATTCCTACCTGGATAAAACAGAGACACGTATACTGCCCCCCCACACACACACACACATACGCTTTTTTTTTCAAGATAACAATACCTGCGCTATTCCTCATCTGCTGGTTCAGATAATTTACAGGCATAGCCAGACACCCATAACAATGGTCTGTTTCCAAGCTAGTCTTCAAGAGCTGAACGTCGAGTTTGTAACGGCAAGCTAGTCTTCAAGAGCTGAACGTCGTGTTTGTAACGGCAAGCTGGTCTTCAAGAGCTGAACGTCGTGTTTGTAACGGTATGTCTCCCCGCCCAAGCATCTTTTGATTAAGCGATCAGACACAATGTAACCATCATTCCATATTCAGAATTCGATCGAGCTGGTCTTTGTCAGAGTTAGACAGCGTTCGCTCTTGATACAGCCCCTCCCGACTGGCTTTGGTCAACGAAGTTATTGTGTCGGTAAATTTGATTAGCTATCGGCGTGCAGAGCAGAGTCGGGCCCAATCTCCACCACTGAAATAATCTCCTTATACAGCTCTGATAGATCGCTGAGCGAAATTTTCTCCTTATTGTTCGCAAAGCAATTTGCTTTTCCAAGGAGCGATAACCGTATCTTGGGTCTCTTATCTTTATATCGATATCAAAATACATACCGTGAGTTTTTGAACTTATGAAGCTTGAAGAATCATTTTGAACGGAAGATATATTTTTCTTCGTGGACCAAACTTTGATAATTCCTTGGGTTTTTTTTAAAACTAGATTGGTACTTGGTTCTAGTTGAGCGTATACAAGTCATCTTCCTTCTGTCTTTCTTACGGGGGTTCCTTGAAAAAAACCTGATATTTATTTTGCAAAAAAAAACAAATGTACAGGAGAAAACTGTTTTTTTTCGTAGACCTATTAAGAGGAAAGCGTTGTTGTGCGAGTCATGAAAAAATACTAAGACATTATTATAAGGAAAAATATCACTTTTTATCCTTTTACTTTTTCATTTGAAATTTGCGCATAATGCTTTTTGACATGGAACCTTTTTCTGTTCATTCCTTGGAAGTTAGAAATCGAAGATCATAACATGAAACAGTTTTAGTCTAACAAAATACTTACACTATTTCTTACAGTGGCGATAGGACGCCTAAAGAAAATTCACTTAGCTTCTGGAAAAAGAGAGAGAAGACGCTTTTACACTAATAGAAGTGAGAAAAATGCGTGTGTCAAATTGTCATAGCAAGAAATAACAAAATATGTGTTTTCATTGTTTGTTTGTTTGTTTTGTTAGGGTTAAACTTAAAAATTCAAAGAAAAAACACCACAGGACATTGTCCCAGATCATCGTTATACTTCCAGACAAATTGCAATGCTTGTTGGAACGAAACCGTTTCTCCCGATTTTCTTGGCAACATTTCGATCGGAAGAACGGCAAGTAAACAATTAAGGGCCAGTACTGTTTGCCTTGTCTTCTACCGCAAAAACGATGGAAGCAAAAACGTTTTTCCTGTAGGCAATCTTGAGGGCCGTCATTATTTCTAACGATGGCCCTAGTTTTATCGGGAACCAACACTAAGGGCATTTTACAACACAATCATTTTGAAAGCTCTCCCATCCTTACTAGCTCTTTATTGGCCTAAAGAATAGATCTATAGTACTCTGTGTTGCTGGGTTAATAATTACAGGTTCTAGCACTCACTTGCTACTTTAATCAGCATATTCTACCTACTTCAGATTGATTAAAACAAAGGTCACGTTAAAGATCGAGAAAAGAATAATAACACTATTGCATCGAAAATACTAGCGCTAGAAATTTTGTTTCTTAATACTTCTTTCCACGAACTTAATTTAAATTTATACTAAAAAAATACATACTCTCGTAAAATGTTCCTGCACACCCCCTCCGCCAGACTAAAGCGTTATTTGATCTATAAGCACCTGATATGTTCGTTTGTTTTCATAATTTCAGATAATTTTAGATCCAGTTACACGTCACCTTTTGGTTTTTTTTTAAAAAAAAAGCAACATCAACACTGAAACTATAGTTTTCATGTGGCAAGTGACTGATTTCGAAAAGTGAATAAAAACATTTTATTTTGAATAATCCAGAAGAGTCCACCAAAGGCCTTGAGGTTAAAATTACATGTCCCAACTTCGATCCAAATCGCTGGGTCACTTATCATGATTACAGCAACGAATCCCGTGTAGATCTTGTTACCTGACCCTACATCATGCGTCGAAATCTGCCTTTCTAAATCAGTTTATTATTCTTCGTCATTTGAAAGAAAAGAGAAACAGAGACCTCGTAAACACTGACTTCTATATCAAGCCAGTCCAGCCTTGTATCAGATCCAAGCCAAGCATAGATTGCAGCACTGATGTAAATGTTTTGGGGATGTGATAAAGAGTCAAGAGTTACAACACGGCCCCACGTCAGGGAAACCCCGGTGGCCCTCAAGAGTCTGACAGATGAAAGCACCAACCAAGTGGTACCCACCTTAAAACATGACCCTTGAGATAGGGCTACTTCTCGTTGTACATTTCAAGTATTAGATCCCAGCACATTAGGGACTGCATCATTTTTATTGTTTGATTTTGACTTGACCGTAAACCTGATTATGCATAAGAGATTTAGTTTCTACACAATATATGCCAGCTACGATAACTCTATAACCAGAAACCAAACACACTCATAGGCGACTAAAGCATCAATAGGCTTCATACTGAGTATGTGATCTACTCATTCGATACGCTCCATTACCACCAAAGCGACTAACAGCGGTTGGAATACCACGGGAATGGGTTAAGGTGATTAGAGGGGAATAAACAGACAGCTTGGCTGATCAGTGATCATTTTATTCTCGGATTAGTCACTTCAGATTACACAACTCTTGAAGATTGATCCGCCATACAATATACATCTAAGGTAACCAACCCTACTCTTAAATCCTTTATTAACATCTAATTTCTCTTACGCAACATTCTTTTAACACGGGAAAAGGTTTTCAGTTCTCACGAACTTTGTGCTTTACTAATATGGTGAGAAAAAAAAACATGTAAGAAATTTAAACATCAGCTTCTAAGTGCATGCTCACAGGCTTTTCCCCGTTAAGTGTTAAAGATGGAATAAGTGCAGAACACTTTAAGGGAAAATAATTCAATTTTTGTTTTCCTCTAAAATTGACAAGAAAATTATGTACCAACTCCAGTCGCTGCAAAACGAGTGTGTGAGTGAAACATATAGTGTCAGATGCGCTGGGCCAGTCACACCACTGTAGTTAATCAACTTAGTTTGCTTCTTTTGCTATGGTTTAGATTTTGGGGGTGGGGGGGGGGGGGGGGGTAACGAATTTAGGACCGTCGAGGTTTTGTGCGACCAGCATGTTTTAGAAGAGGGCATGTCTCACTATGTTTTTCTCACATCACAAGAAGCATAGCCCAGACAGTTCAAACATTCTCACTAGCCGCCATGTGGTGAGTGAGCTGTTTTATCCAAATACAGGCCGCCTGCGGTGGGTAAACCTCAACAGATGGAGAAATGAAAGCAAACTAAGGACTTGCTGGTGTTTCAAGCCGTTTGGAGAACTGATAGAATGTCAGGTAGGAACCGCTATTAACTAGATTCTCTCCCTCACGCTCGGCTCCTAAGTTTGCTTGCTCACTCGGCCAGGTGGAACACACGTGCGTTTTGTCTTTGTTTCCAAATTATGCAATAACCCGTCAAATAAAGATATGATTCAGCGTAAAGCAGAGGTAGTGAATTGAAAATAAAGATTTATGAAAAGGGTTTTAAAACATAAGTAAGCATGCTTTCTTTCTCCCTTCCTTCCTTCTTCCCCCCCTCTCTCTCTCTCTCTCTCTCTCTCTCTCTCTCTCTCTCTTCCTTTCTTTCCTTCTCTTTGCTCATCTCTTCTTCTTTACCTTTCTGTCTGTCTGTCTGTCTATATGTCTGTCTGTTTGTCTCTCTCTCTCCCTCTCTCTCTCTCTCTCTCTCTCTCTCTCTCTCTCTCTCTCTCTCCCTCCCCCCCCCCCCAATGATCTCTCTATCTCCAAGTGTATGTCCCGAACTTTCTACATTGTGACACCTTCTTTTGGTTTCTTCAACTCAGATTGACAAGATCATGATATACAGGTAGATAGAAATAGAGCGCTTGAGACACATGGAAACATCAAACGTTAGGATTTACCACTTTTAAATAAAGCGCAGAAGGAAACGATAACAGATAAATATGAAGTAGGGAATAATGCAAGTAAACAATTTTCTTCAAAAACTGAATGCAAAGTGGATATTAATAGCTGTCATCTCGGAATCAGGATTCTCTTATAATTTTATAACCTGAACGTTTTTAGTATAGCAACATAGATTTCAGCGTAAGGAGACAAAATGAGTTTACCTTGCAATAAGCGTTACTTTGAAAAAGAATGAAATCATAAAAAAAACTGTTTTTAACCAATCGCGTTTCCTATTCTAGACTCAAAGATGCATTATTCTAAAGCCATGAACGCCTTTCTCAAAGAGATATATTTTAGGCTTTTTTTCGTTTTGATGTTTTATTTGATACTTTGCTCGTTTCTTTTGCCTAAGAAAACCGAGGTTGTGTATAGCATCAATAAGAACTGGGTCGGTGTTCGCTCTACGTTTTGAATCATCTTCTTCAAGGAGGAAGCAGTTTAATCCCTATAAACTGATCATCCCCTGGTCAGAGTGAGACGCTGGCCTGACTGTTGAGGATGATTACAGTGCTCACTCCCGAGAAGCCAAGTCTACAAATTAGACCAGCGAATCTCGTTCTGACGCTCCACGCCTGCTCTATACCAGGCCGGTGGGAAGAGGAAGATCAAAGCTCCCTGGGAGTGCACACTATATTTCTCTGTTCTATGGAAATGAGGGACACGAGACATCAAAGGCATCATCGATGACACACTCGGATAAAAGAATAATGCTACTGTTTTTCTTTGTTACTCTAAGTTTGAAAAAAAAAATACTTGTTGCTTTATTAAATAATAGAAGATAAAATTTATGAATTCAGGCCAAAAATGTGCTCGCATAAATGATAGGCCTCGTGTAGCTCAAAACATCAAGCATACCTTCTCTTTGTTTTGTCGCAGTCACTGGGAAAAAGGTAATAAAACTATAAATAAGGTATAAAATCTATATTGGAGCCTAAAGACACCGCATCAGTATCAGGTGTTCGCACAGTAGTTTGTTGATATTTCGAATGTGATCATTTCAACCATCCCACACTGTAGTAGTATAATATCAAGTGTGCATCGATTTCTCTCATGATTGACAACACTTTATCATCGAGTAGGGTTAACTTGGTGCACGGTAACATTTAAACTCGGTCCGAAGGGAAATCAAACCTAAAGCCCGTCCAAGGCGATTCTTCTAGAACATGTTGCCTTCCATTCCAACGATCTAATGGTCTCCTATTGATCGTTCAAAAGTTCAAGATAGGTAACTAAAGAAATAAATATAATCCTGCACTAGCTGTTCTTTACCATTCCTCAGCATCATTGCGTCGTAAGCATGACATAAGAAAACCTGATCGCCATGGATTATGTTTTTTCTCCCCCCCCCCTCTCTCTCTCTCTCTCTCTCTCTCTCGCTCTCGATCTCTCTCTCTCTCTCTCTCGATCTCTCTCTCTCTCTCTCGATCTCTCTCTCTCTCTCTCTCTCTCTCGATCTCTCTCTCTCTCTCTCTCTCTCTCTCTCTCTCTCTCTCTCTCTCTCTCTCTCTCTCTCTCTCTCTCTCTCTCTCTCTCTCTCTCTCTCTCTCTCTCTCTCTCGATCTCTCTCTCTCGATCTCTCTCTCTCTCTCTCTCTCTCTCTCTCTCTCGATCTCTCTCTCGATCTCTCTCTCTCGATCTCTCTCTCGATCTCTCTCGATCTCTCTCTCGATCTCTCTCGATCTCTCTCTCTCTCTCTCTCTCTCTCTCTCTCTCTCTCTCTCTCTCTCTCTCTCTCTCTCTCTCTCTCTCTCTCTCTCTCTCTCTCTCTCTCTCTCTCTCTCTCTCTCTTTCTCTCTATCTCTCTCTCTCTCTCTCTCTCTCTCTCTCTCTCTCTCTCTCTCTCTCTCTCTCTCTCTCTCTCTCTCTCTCTCTCTCTCTCTCTCTCTCTCTCTCTCTCTCTCTCTCTCTCTCTCTCTCTCTCTCTCTCTCTCTCTCTCTCTCTCTCTCTCTCTCTCTTTCTCTCGATCTCTCTCTCTCTCTCTTTCTCTCTCTCTCTCTCTCTCTCTCTTTCTCTCGATCTCTCTATCTCTCTCTCTCTCTTACTCTCGATCTCTCTCTCTCTCTCTCTTTCTCTCGATCTCTCTCTCTCTCTCTCTCTCTCTCTCTCTCTCTCTCTCTCGATCTCTCTCTCTCTCTCTCTCTCTCTCTCTCTCTCTCTCTCTCTCTCTCTCTCTCTCTCTCTCTCTCTCTCTCTCTCTCTCTCTCTCTCTCTCTCTCTCTCTCTCTCTCTCTCTTTCTCGATCTCTCATGAACTATGTCTCTCTTCCTCCCTTTCTCTCAATGTCTCTGTGTGTGTTTGTATGTGTGCTTCTCTCCGCCCCCTCCCCTCTCTCTCTCTCTCTCTCTCTCTCTCTCTCTCTCTCTCTCAATGTCTCTGTGTGTGTTTGTATGTGCGCTTCTCTCCGCCCCCTCCCCTCGCCCAGAACCAACGCACTCCAACACGTGACTAACTAAGCCCTCAGGCCACTCTCCAGAAGTTTAACGTTTACAATTAGACCAGGAAAGATCATAGCGACCTTTAAACACTTAAAAAAAAAAACAACCCCAACTTTGACGTCATTACTTCTCGTGCGTCACAGGGGATGTTGTGAGTGCACCAAATTAACGCACGACACACAATGAACCAATGAATGCCCATCAATGCCGCAATAAACCATGTAGTATTTCTAGAGATCAATTAAAATTTTTATTTTCTATACCACTATTATGACAAGACAAGTAAAAACTGCTTTCAAGATTGAATTACGCATCTTAATAGTCTTGATTTTAATTGTGGCTTGAATGTACGCCCCAGATACAAAGATGATACGCTGTAGAATGAGATGCGATGGCCTCGCCTTCCAATTTTATCTCCTAAGTAAGTTGTACATCTTGGTGAGACAAATAGAAAAACGAATTCTAAGGCAGAATTCGTCACAGTCTTAACATTATTATTTCTCTAGTTTTATCATTTGTAAAGTATCTATGTTTTTAACAGTCACAATCTCTCGGTAGCGAAGATACATTTTTTACGGTTATTTAATACTCGTGTGACCTTATTATAAATATTCAAATCTGTTGATGGACAAAGCAGGGTTGTTTGGGGCAACCACCAGTGTTTCTATGACGGAAGACTCGGATTGAAGAGGAAGCAATCAATGGATTTTTTTTTTTTCCTCACCGCAGCGGCTTTTGAAGTAAAAAAAAGATGACGTCTTGTGTCTGAACTGTGAACAGCTGCCATGTCTGAAATACATAGTTGTCTTTTTACACAACATCTTCCGGGATCTTGACCTAGTTCTATGTGAGATTAGCCAAAGAATTAAGATGTTAATTTAAAAATGATAACTGCTACGGTATAGAAATGGTACCTTACAAAGGGTTCATCGGTGCTTCCAAACCTTTTGGGCACCGGGGAATTATGCTGAATGCGAAAAAGTATTTCAGGGGAAAGATTAAGTTAACCATTGCGGGAGAAAGAGAAGCTATATGGCACTAGGAAATAGATCATAGATTTATATAACATAATAATAGCCTCAGGGGAAAAAAACAACTCCACGTTATCAGTCTTAGAGGGACTAATGTTTCCTGTAATAAAGGTAGTAACAAGCAACAAACGATTTCATCATAAAGTCACTCACGAACCTCATCGGAAAAAGCCACTATAAAAATTGCTATCAGAAAATACATGAAGAAAGAGAGAGAGAGAGAGAGAGAGAGAGAGAGAGAGAGAGAGAGAGAGAGAGAGAGAGAGAGAGAGAGAGAGAGAGAGAGAGAGAGAGAGAGAGAGAGAAGTTTACAACCTAAGTCAAAGTGAAATATTTTCAAACCTCAGAAACTAAGCAGGCTGGACGACAGCAGCTTACGTCGTGTTTTGTACACAACAACCACAAAGATGTTAAAAATGGAGGATAGAGAAGCAATAATTGGTGCCTGCGGCTGTGAGTCTCAGTCTGTCGTGGAGGACGCCTGTCACCCAAGGGCTGAGCCTGTTGTCATAATGTCAGTCTGAAACAACGTATTAAGCTGGCCTGGCCTAGGCGCGCTTGGCAGTAACACACGCCAGCTCAGAAGCAACGTTGTGAGGTAAGATCTTCAACAGCTTGCTGTCTTCTGTCTTGTTTGGGAGTATGTCTTCGCTAATAATGTGAGGCAGAGAGAGAGAGAGAGAGAGAGAGAGAGAGAGAGAGAGAGAGAGAGAGAGAGAGAGAGTGTGTGTGTGTGTGTGTGTGTGGAGGGGGGGGCGTATTGAAGAGACAAAAAATCAGACAGCCTTACAAAAAACAGACTGACAAACGGATGAAAGGTGCACAGCTAGGGGCAAAGTTTGAAGAAAAGAAAATATTTAGAACGATCCAAAACATTTGGCAGCTCCAGAAAAAAAAATGAAATAAAATATGAGTATTGTTGTTAACAGATAAGATGGGATGTTTAAAATTTGTTCGATATCTTTATTTCTCGCCTTTTGCAGTTAGCAGTGTAAAGCCTGGGTATTTCCACAGTTATATGCTCGCACTACCCAGATGGTACTAAAAATGTTTCGATAACTTGTACAATCTGTTGTCGAACCAAAGTGATTTCTGTAAAAGGTAAAGCTTATTTTGCACTTGACGATGTGATTTAAAGCTCGATAGATTGTTAGCTGTAACAGTTATTGTTTGAGTAAAGAGGGTGTCCGAAAAACTGATTCCGGTCCAGTCAAAACTATGATATTAGTATTGCTGAATAACTCATGGTGTTTGGACATAAGGCGTCGGGGGAGATTGTAAGACAATCACTAGATTGCTCATTCATTTCTTTCATTCAGATTGCCTTGTAAACGTCATGATCTATGGAGTGTCTTGGAGAAATGGAAACTGACAAAGAGAATTAAGCCGTGTGGATTCTCTCACCCACTCCATCCCCATCGCTTGTTCCCCTACAACCCATACTCACACCCTCCCATTCAAACACTTCAATGAAACACCCGGCCGTAAAACACTTTACTAAGTGAAGGCGTACATTCTAGGTTTCCGATATTAGAAGCATTCTTTAATAAATTGTTTCGAGATTGAATGTTGTTTCGGCAGTACTTCCCGTACAAAGTGGAAACCACAATCAGATAGCACAGTTGGTAAGTTCTGCTGTTTGAATAAGGTACTCAGTGTCACTATTAACCCTTGATTCAATGACATGATCTAGCACTCTTCTCGAACTATCTCTATCTTTTCATCTCTCTCTCTCTCTCTCTCTCTCCCTCCCTATCCGCACACACACACACATACACACACATATATATATATGCATCAGTTTTTTGTGTCCGCTCACGCCATCGGTAGAATGACGCAGAACTGCCATAGAAAAGGACGTATGTTTCTTGCCCGAGGGGTGCTAGTTACAGCTGTCTAATTGTAGAAGATGAAAACCTCTTGCTTCGGCAACATATTTTTTTTTATCATTACGAAACAAAAACAAATATACAAAAGAAAAAACAACAACAACAAAAGATGTGCTGTATGCTGTTATGTGACGGTTTTGTTCTAGTTCTATGTCGCGTTCTCAAACGTGGCTTCTCGTGAGTGTTCTCTTCCAACACAAGCATAGATAACGTGGCTTCTCGTGAGTGTTCTCTTCCAACACAAGCATAGATAACGTGGCTTCTCGTGAGTGTTCTCTTCCAACACAAGCATAGATAACGTGGCTTCTCGTGAGTGTTCTCTTCCAACACAAGCATAGATAACGTGGCTTCTCGTGAGTGTTCTCTTCCAACACAAGCATAGATAACGTGGCTTCTCGTGAGTGTTCTCTTCCAACACAAGCATAGATAACGTGGCTTCTCGTGAGTGTTCTCTTCCAACACAAGCATAGATCTATCCATTATTCCTACAATCTATCTTACGGAAAGTAATATCCATCTAGTTCTACTATCCCCCTTCTCTCTCTCTCTCTCTCTCTCTCTCTCTCTCTCTCTCTCTCTCTCTCTCTCTCTCTCTCTCTCTCTCTCTCTCTCTCTCTTCCCCCCCCCCCCTCCCATCTCTCACAGTCTCGCTCTTCTTCCCCTCGAGAGAAAATTTCTTTGAGCCTAGTCACAAGAACGACTTTTGACCTTGTTATGCGTACACCATACAATCATTCACTTTATCTTTTTAAATTCCCCCTCATGTCACACATGAATTGAAAAATGTAGCCGCGGAAAGGGTCATGTTTTGATCATGTTTTATGGCCAGTATTACGAGGGCAATATTTTACAGCGCTTAATAACAGATCGTAGTATAGGGTTTAGATTAAGCTTTCGACGTTTTGCGTTGTTGATTTTGTTTTGTTCCAGGGATTTGCTTGGCCAGGAGAACAAGAATCATTCTGAACGTCAAATTCCTGCTATGCGTTGTATATAGAAAGTTTCCAAGCTTACAATGATTCTGTCAAGTGACAACGCTCTTAGCTGTGGCTTTTTTATGTTTGAAGGCAGCGAATAGGAAGAAAAAAAACTGCTTCAAAGCTAAGCTATCTCAAGCAATGTCTCTAAGACGCAATTCTTTGTGTTTATTTGAGACGGCTGTTTTTGTAAGCCGAGGTTTATCTGCACCAAAGGGGAAGGTGATTGTTGGCCACGGCTAGCCTTGACAACTGAGACTTGGAAAAAGGTCCTTAATTGTTCCTTATCACTTAAAAGGCTTATTGTTTCGGCACATGCAAAGAACAGCTCGAAAAAAAAAAAAAGAAAAGAAAGCGGAAATGACTCCATTCCATTACAAAAACTGAACCTTCACCACCCTTAACAATAGGGACAGTCTGGAAACAGAAAATGTTTTCTCGACGACAAAATTTAAAACTTTCACCTCAACCTGATTGGAAATATCGATCTGGCTAGTAATCAACATGTCAGGGTTACATTAGGTTTTAGCTACTTTAAAATCTGGTAATTGGTCTCTCTCTCTCTCTCTCTCTCTCTCTCTCTCTCTCTCTCTCTCTCTCTCTCTCTCTCTCTCTCTCTCTCTCTCTCTCTCTCTTTCTCTCTCTCAACTGCATTTATTTTCTGGAACTTTTAAAAAGTCAGATACGAGTGCAGTCACAATCTACTTTTTTATTGAAGCCTCTTCCACACCTCTCCATTTCTCTCTTTCTCTCTCCCCTCCCCCTCTCTCTCTCTCTCTCTCTCTCTCTTTCTCTCTCCCCTCTCCCCTCCCGCGCTCTCTCTCTCACTCTCTCTTTTTCTCTTCCCTCCCCCTCCCCTCCATCTCTGTCTCTTTCTTTCTCTCCTCTCCCCTCCCTCCTCTCCATCTCTGTCTCAATCTCTCTCTCTCTCTCTCTCTCTCTCTCTCTCTCTCTCTCTCTCTCTCTCTCTCTCTGTCTCTCTCTCTGTCTCTCTCTATCTATCTATCTATGTATCTATCTATCTATCTATCTCTCTTTCTTTCTATATTTTCCACTAATTCTTTTCAATCTGCTCATGGTTTCTCCCGCTATCTCTTTTCTTCCACTTCCTGCACTCTCTCTTAAGTTCTCTTGATTCCCCTACTCTCCTCCTCTCCTAATTTCTGCCGTTCTTTACTGGCTTTGCGCCCTTGTATCTATCTGGCGGGCAGCCTGCAGTGTCTCATCTATTATTCTCAAGTGAATGTTATCTGGCTCTGGTCTGGATCTAGATCCTAGTCTCACATTTTGCCTCTTGTTCCAGAAAGTTTTTTAGAGTCTGAAGATATAATTATAACAATCATGCTGGTGCGAGTTTTCTGCAGATTGAACACACTTTTTTGCAAAGCAAGAAATTATTGAAAACAAGAACAGTAAAACATAAAGAAAGGAGAAGAAAGTGTATTCTTAGGAAGGAATAACTGAGAAAGGAATGGACAATTGCATTTTCTGGAACTTTTAAAAAGTTAGATACGATTGCAATCACAATCTACTTTTTATTGAGCCTCTTCCACACCACTCCATTTCGAAAACTATCTTTTTTATATCGAAATGAAAGAAATGGAAATCTGATCTTAGCACAGTCTCTTTCAACGACGCCAAGCTAAATATTATTGCTGCACAAATATACAAAAATCGCAAAACCTAATGGAAACCATTCTTCGCAATTCAAAAAGGAAACGGTTATAACGTGACGACAGTTTTCTGTTGTTTAACCTGTTTGATATAGCGCGTCCACAAAAAAGTATTACAAGCTATTTCTGCATGTTAAACAAGACTGTTGAGCAGGGAGGGGCTGGAAAAATGAGGCCCCTAACTGGTCCTCCGAAGGTCGAAGCCATAAAGAATTATATCCTTGCAGATAACAGCAGGCCAGACGCTCTAGTGCCACAGCTTCAAGAACAGTATGATTAAAGGGAGATATATTGAAGTGTGCCTGTACTGCTGTATGGGTGTTTGGTTGGTTACATGACATTCTTTTCGAAAACTGTTGATTTATCAATCTATAGATCTATCCATCCATCTGTCTGTCTGCCTACATTAAATCAACATGTCTGTTACTTCATCCATCTATCTGTCTGTCCATCTATCTATCTATCAATCTATGTGTCTATTTATCTATCTATCTATCTATCTATCTATCTATTTATTTATCTATCTATCGAGTAATCTCTAGATCTCTTTATATATGGCTCTCTCTTCGCTATCCATTTCCACTCTCTCTAAGTTCATTAAAAGGAACCGCATCCCATATGGATTACAAATAAAGGGATAACCGAACCCCAAAACTCCGGTCTGTGTAGCTCGAAGGACGCTAATTAAGTTGGCCCAGAGATAAAATGTAAATGTGGGTAAGGCCAGTTTGAAGTTTGGTTTTTGTTTTGTTTCATTTCTCTTCGTTCAGGGACATGTTGATAAGATCTCCGTATCTCAAGTCTGGAGCAAGAAACAAAAGTTGTATTTCTGCTGCTAGATCTAGAATAAAATTTAAGCGTTACATAACTTGAAGCGTTTCGAGAGAGAAGAGTTAGATTCAAAAGATGGCATAGTTGATATCTCGAGATGTAAAGCATGTAATCTAAAAAAACAAATAAAAGTGGTTTTTGATTTAATACAAATTGAAAGTTCGGGTTTTTTTCCTATTAATATCTTTACATATCAAGTCTTAAAATGGTTAGAGCTCAAAACTTTATGTGAGTTGAAAGCAGCTAACTATCATTTTAAATAAATTAAAAAAAAATAAATACAAATTATAATTGCACCAGTTTAAAGGGAAAAACGCAAAGGCATGAATAAACGCGTGTAAAACGATTGAGGATCATCTTATGTATGGATACGAATGTCGAAAAAAATAGTAGTTTAATAATAGTAATAATAATAATAATAACAATAATAATAATAATAATAATAATAATAATAATAATAATAATAATAATAATAATAATAATAATAATAATAATAATAACTGATATCATTAACATCATCTTACACAGCCTGTCTATCTACAAAAGAAGCCCCTGCGTGTTTTCAAAAGTAAGGCAGCAGACTAAAAGATTAAAAGTATTCAAAAGTCGGTTTGAATATTGGCGATTCGGTCAAGGTGAGTATCCGGGTATTTTTTTTTTAATCAAATCACAAAGTAGATTGGGATTTAGGTTTAAAATAGTCATTCTTTCAGGCTCCCTCACTCCATTGGTCACGGGGCTGCATGGAAGAGGTGAAGCTGTCAGCTTTGTGTTTCTTTTTGCGATGTAGAGTGAACCAAACAAAAGATCAAACTATGCTGTTTTACATAACCGATGTAGAGTGAACCAAACAAAAGATCAAACTAAGCTGTTTTACATAACCGATGTAAAGTGAACCAAACAAAAGATCAAACTAAGCTGTTTTACATAACCGATGTAAAGTGAACCAAACAAAAGATCAAACTAAGCTGTTTTACATAACCGATGTAAAGTGAACCAAACAAAAGATCAAACTAAGCTGTTTTACATAACCGATGTAAAGTGAACCAAACAAAAGATCAAACTAAGCTGTTTTACATAACCGATGTAAAGTGAACCAAACAAAAGATCAAACTAAGCTGTTTTACATAACCGATGTAAAGTGAACCAAACAAAAGATCAAACTAAGCTGTTTTACATAACCGATGTAGAGTGAACCAAACAAAAGATCAAACTAAGCTGTTTTACATAACCGATGTAAAGTGAACCAAACAAAAGATCAAACTAAGCTGTTTTACATAACCGATGTAGAGTGAACCAAACAAAAGATCAAACTAAGCTGTTTTACATAACCGATGTAGAGTGAACCAAACAAAAGATCAAACTAAGCTGTTTTACATAACCGATGAATAGATGATTCTCAGCACAGCATAGAACCGTGAAAAGTAGAATGAATAAAGATAAGAGAGAGAGAGACAGAGAGTAAAGAGAGAGAGAGAGAGAGAGAGAGAGAGAGAGAGAGAGAGAGAGAGAGAGAGAGAGAGAGAGCTGGATAAAACGATGGCACAGACAGAAGCAGTCGGGACAAGGACATGTGCAAAGGGACAGGAAGGTAGAGAAGAATAAATAAACAATCTCTGAAATAATCAGGCAATAAAAGAGAGAGAGAGAGAGAGAGAGAGAGAGAGAGAGAGAGAGAGAGAGAGAGAGAGAGACACACACACACACACGCAGAGACACGGATACTCAGAAAGAGAGAGAAAGTGGTCTAAAGGACAAAGACGAGAGAGAAAGCTATTATAGAGAGATAAAAAAAATAGCCAATCCCATATAAACAGAAACAAAAATTTATTGTAATAAAAACTTAATATTCTGTATTTCTAACCATGCTTGAACTCACAATCAAGTTAGTATATCTTTTACTCGGGACACCTTTTAGTTTTATTGATTGCTTTTCGAATTGTGTGCCAAAAGTTACGAAGCTTAATTTCCATTACATTTTTCTAGCTGCACTCCATTGGTCTCAGTGGAGTTGGGAAAACCTCGGGTCGCTTCCGATCCTGACAAAATTAATAATTACGCATTTCCCAATGGTGCGTAGCTAGCATCGTTATGTCACGGCCAATACCGGTGCTGTATAGTTACATTCAGCCATCTTCTATATCAACACAGTTAATAAATGCATTTACATCATAACGTCAACACAATTATCTACAATTCTAATAGAATCGGTTGGAACGGTATTGGTATTTTGGGTTCAATTAACTTTACTGACTGACTTCAATGATAGATTAATTATTTTAGACAGGTTCAAAAGTATTCAGCTGAAACAGCATCATATAATTGTATATTAGGAGGCTGGAAAGTAATGACAAATGAAAAAGATCGGTTTGAATAATAACTTATCAGATCTTCGGCCATGAAGCTAAGAACAATAAGACGATGCTTCCCTAACGACAAGAGAATTTTTTTTATTTTCTTTCCTTCATCTTTAGCTACCGCTTGACTTATAATTCTGCAGTGATTGATAAACCCTTAGAGCCGAGCCCACTACGATTCCCCACAAGGACGGTGGATAATATGACCCTGGCCCTAGACAGATACTTTAACCCATAATCCTATGGAATAATCTAGTGCATATTAAGCAGGTCGGATTCCCGTTATCTCAATACGGCAGCCTTGGGATATCATGGACTCTGAGAATCTGATAGCCGGGCTGCTTGCCATGAAATCTGAGCAGAATATCAAGAATCTTTCTATCTTTTTCATGCCTAGATGAACCATAATAGAGCGAAACGCTGGAGATGTCAATATTTACACTGATTGCACAAGTACGGTAGTTAGAAGAATTTTTGGGTTACAACTTACAATCGTCATAGTATGACTGTACCGGTTAAAAGATGGTGAATAGAGCAATAAAAACCAGAAAAATACTCATGATGCAACCAGAAAATTCAAAAACTGGCAATTATAGAAAAAAAAACATAAGACGCTTTCTCTTTACTGGATAATTTATAACAAGATTCCTGCGAAAAATCATCCCTCTTCAAAGAAAATAATGATGTAAACTAAAGATGAACATGTTTTTAAATTGATTTGTCTATTTAGACATAACTCAAATCAAACCCTTCGACGCTGAAATATTAACTGTTACGAAAACATCTACTTTGTCCAAGCCTCTAACATTCCCCGAAATAATATGCCTTTCCTCAGTAGTGGCCAATAGTCGCAGATATCGCCGTAGTCCGTGACAGTCCTTGACTCCTGTCAGTCAGGAGAGGACGGAGACCGCCGGGCTGAGCTGTCGCTGAAACACTGCGCATGTCAAAGGCGGTATGCGTCACATCATACTGGCAACTGTATAAAAGCTTTTTGTATGTCATGAAAATCAATAAAAGGCATACAAATGTTAATCGTGCTCCATCCACCTGAAACTCAAGTACTGTAGCCTGAATAATATAATATAATATAACGAGATCGTGAAACGAGCAAATTGGAGAACAGAAAGGGATATTCCTGAACCTATTGAAACAGGTATAATGCGGAAACTCAATTCTTCATCATTGATAAAATGGCACTATGAAACTAATTAATGAGACAAAACCAGCGATATTAATCCAGGGAATCTTTTGCTCGACTGGTCAATCACCGACAACACAAATAGACACCAGCAGTTATGATAGTCAATTTAGATATATGAAGCTAAGTATTAGGTGCCCGCTACTCAATGAGTAATCGGCCAATTCGTATGCTTTTAGATAAAAATAATATAACATTTCTAGTCGTATGGACAAAAGCACCTACGAGAGGGAGTCGGTTTCCGGGGCTCGAGAAGATGCTCGTGATGTTGCTATGGTTACGAAACAGAACTCTACACGAAATGTATTGCTTACGTTAATTTATTTTGAGTATCGACTTCGTCCGGCTTCGGTCAAAGACAAAAGTAACATGATTGGTTTACAGGCCCAGGATCAGCCAATCAACGGCCTGTCTGCCGAGATCCGGACAATCGAGCGAAATAAAAACAGCTCATATTGTTTCCACTTAATGAATTTATCGCGCTTCAGCTGCTACCGACGCTAACGCTATCGGATGTTGCAACTGCAATGGGTTGCTCATCTATATTAAATAAAGATCGAACAGTTCACTGCATTGGAAAAATCGCTCAGACTATAATAAAAGTGCTGCTTAAAGTTAATGTCTCCATGGCACGTTGAGAAATGAGGTACAGCATGACGTATGAGGCAACAAACTCATTTAGCTATTTTTTTTTTCTGTTATCAGCAATTTTATTACCTGAATTGAAAAGCTTCCGTGGAAATTCCGCACACTTCAAGTGAAGAAAGCGCCATAAAATCTGGGTGAAACTAGAAAGCTATGGATTCAAAAACACTTTGAAACATCGTCAATATCAACAGACTGATGATTTCTTCAAGATCTCATATTAACACACACGCACGCTAGCTAATCTCATACATTTCTCTATTGCAAGATTTTTGTCTCGTCAACTCATTTAAAGCATTATCAATGTGGAAATTATAAACACCTGACCAAGAAAAAAAAAAAAATAAAAACCTCTACTTCATATTATTATCTTGAAACTGCTTGGCTCTATACCGTCTTGTGTTGGAAATAAATTATTGTGGCGAGTGTGCTTCCGATTAAGTATTGCCTAGACTGTGTTATATATTGTGAAGTAGTCAACCCTACCGTGGTACTAGCAATAAATTGGATTCTTACTTCCTGAGAATCGCGGGCCAGTAGACACTGGAGGCAGCAGACATTTTACGATTTTTTACGGCGTCAATTATGGAGAATTGTGTGAGCGGCGCCAACCAATAACATTAACTGTTTCTTCTCTCTTCTCTTATCTGACTCGGGCCATTATTAAGATGCTCTTTCATGTTTGAAATATTTTGAATAAAAGCAAGTCTAGTCCAAAACGATTTCTTGCATAAGACACGACGAAAAATGAATTTGTTTCTTGTTTCTTCTGTCTCATATCTAATCTGCATTTCGCCTTGCAAAAGTCAACGCTTTGAATCGAAGGATATAAGTGCATCGTCTCATTAACTCTAGAAATGGTCAAGTTTTTGTATTAAGTAATTTTAGGAAACTAAGATTGTGTCTTTGGTAAATGAAAAGAAAAGGTAACGGATTTCTCCTGGGTTTGAGAAAGCCGAGCAAGAAAAGAGACAGACAAACAGACAGATAGGCAAAGACAGAGAGACAGAGACAGATAGTAAGAGAGAGAGAGAGAGAGAGAGAGAGAGAGAGAGAGAGAGAGAGAGAGAGAGAGAGAGGGGAATACAGAAAGAGATGGAAAGACAGAGTGAGATAGTTGATAAGAGAGAGAGAGAGAGAGAGAGAGAGAGAGAGAGAGAGAGAGAGAGAGAGACAGACAGACAGACAGACAGACAGACAGACAGAGAGGGAGAGAGAGAAAGAGAGAGAGATGGAGGGATTACGTGGCAAGGGAGAGTGGAGAACATTAAAGACAGATTTAGAGAAATGAAGAAAATAACACAAAGTGAGGGAAGAGTAAGAGAGCAGTCAATAGAGATTTTTTTTTTAACGGAGGGAGAGAGAGAGAGAGAGAGAGAGAGAGAGAGAGAGAGAGAGAGAGAGAGAGAGAGAGAGAGAGAGAGAGAGAGAGAGAGAGAGAGAGAGAGAGAGAGAGAGAGAGAGAGAGAGAGAGAGAGAGAGAGAGAGAGAGAGAGAGAGAGAGAGAGAGAGAGAGAGAGAGAGAGAGAGAAAATACTTAATTCGCGAAAATGTAAACAAAAATACTGTGTGAGGGACGGACCTTGCTATTGTTCTTTGATGTGTGGATTGCAGTCAGGCCCATTAGTTCCAGCCTATTACACACGGAGACTCCGGTGTGGCGCCTGAGCTAATCCTCCGTTAGGCAGTGACTATACACTCTCTGGTTAGGTCCAGAGCTACAGAGCCTTGGAGCTGGTACAGAGCGTGCACCTCGCTACCTATCCAAAGCTGGACCAAACCCACGGTATGCTCTGAGACAGGATTTAGCATAGAATTCTAATGTCGCGTATGTTCTATAGTCTTCTTTTTTTTTTGTTTCCCACATTTTTAACTCAATTTTACACACGCATTTAAGATTTTTGCCCAAGAGTCGACACCGTACCAGAGCCGACCATCCCCGACATCGGTCCATGCCTGTTGTCATAGTCGGTTATTCTGCATAAATACGCTGTGACGCCGACTTAATAACCCAATTTTTTTGGCAATGTTGTGCTTGAGAATTAATTATGCCAACTTCAGGCGTAAGCTTTTATTTCTCAAAAGAAAGCAGGAACGGTAAGTTATGTCCCATACATGGTAAATTATCCGCTTGGAATGGTTCGCTCTTTAGAGTCAGTGTATTTCACGGCACGCAGGTCTCCCTGCTTTCTTTTTTCCATTCACCTTCGGCAAGAGATCGATGTGGAAATTAATCAAAATCTTACAAAGATTTTATGACTTTGACAGAAAGGAAATATTTTCACGGTATTCGTCAGTAAATATGGAAATAGGACATTCCCCAAAAGGCATAGACGCAATGTATTCATTAAAATTATGAAAGGAATATTTCTCTTGTCATTAAGATACACGATCTTAAAACTCGTCCCGGAGATAAATTCAATCCCTGTGAAATTGGGGGTTTATAGCTGAAGCGGATTGAATGTTGAAAGCATTTAGTTGAAATCAGTCAGCCATTGATGGCAGTCAGACCAAACAGCTTTTAAAGGGCAGGCGGTCTTTAAAGATAATTATGTTTTTATCTAACAACTAGATTTCTATAATCACATTGTACAATTTGAAATAGGAACTTTTTCAAAGAGAGAGATTTTGTAGGATTTTGTTTAATTGTTTCTGCCTCTTTTTTGTTTTGTTTATCACACATCTACATGTCTTTGAACTAATAAACGGACACATAAGTTTAATTCTAAGACGCCGAGAAATACTAAATAGCAAACCATACTATAACTCTAGACCCTTAACGTTTTGTATTTTTTTTAAATTCAAGATGAAGAAAGAAGGCCAAAACTCAGCGGTATGCTAAGCTAAGTCTGTTCCCGAGCTCACACATATTAATATCGATTGAGCGCTAACTTCAATAATATAAATTGTAAAAATGAACTTAATTGTCTCTGCTGAAAACGCGAATGAACTTGTATTTAAAATGAAACGGAACATTAAGTAACAAAATTTTCCCACTTTTTTCTACATACTTATTGCCAGTATCCCACGACAGAATTTGGGCCAGGGATCTAATATGATATTCACAACAGATAAATTCGCACTCATTAAAATGCTATTAGCCGTAGGCAAACGCATAATGAGTACGTCCCTATCTTAAAACACGAAAAAATAAACGGTTTCCATTAGTTCCATGACAAATTTTTATCTTTTCACAAAAACCAATGTTTCAGAGCAATTAAGAACTTTGTCTACTAAATAATGTGCTGGCAACAACAACAACTACAAATACTACTACTACTACTACTACTACTACTACTACTACTACTACTACTACCACTGCTGCTGCTGCTGCTGCTGTTGCTACTACTACTACTACTACTACTACTACTACTACTACTACTACTACTACTACTACTACTACTACTACTACTACTACTACTACTACTACTACTACTACTACTACTACTACTACTACTACTAAGAGTGTACGTGGCTCTGGTGTTAGAGCGCGCGCTCTTATCCGCACGAAACTTTTTAGAGTTCGAACCCCACACTGTCCGTAGGTGTGTTTACTGCCTCCTCTTTCATGTTCCGCTCTATTTGAAGAGGGTTGAAGTTTGAGATGTAAAAAGGTAGGTCTGACCTTACTAAATCAAATAACAAACCACTACTACTACTACTACATCCACTACTGCTGCTACTGCTACTACTACTACTACTGCTACTACTACTACTACTACTACTACTACTACTACTACTACTACTACTACTACTACTACTACTACTACTACATCTACTACTGCTGCTACTGCTACTACTTCTACTACTACCACTACTACTACTACTACTACTACTACTACTACTACTACTACTACTACTACTACTACTACAACTACTACTACTACTACTACTACTACTACTACTACTACTACTACTACTACTACTACTACTACTACTACTACTACTACTACTACTACTACTACTACTACTACTACTACTACTACTACTACTACTACTACTACTACATCTACTACTGCTGCTACTGCTACTACTACTACTAATTTCACTACTACTGCTACAACCACTACTACTACTACTACTACTACTACTACTACTACTACTACTACTACTACTACTACTACTACTACTGAAGCTGCTGCTACTGCTACTAGTACTTCTACTACTTTTATTATTATTACTATTATTATTATTATTATTATTATTATTATTATTATTATTATTATTATTATTATTGTTATTATTATCTATATTAGTTATAGAACTTCAGTACTACTGCAGCTATTGCCATCAGTACAACTATTACTACTGCTAGTACCACTAATGTATCTTTCAGTAGGTTTTACATCTTTATCATTGTTGCGAGTGGCATTTTTATTTTACCCTTATTTTAGACATTCCTGTAGAGAATGATCTAGACAAATGAATAGAGTTCGATATGTAGTAGCACGGTAATAATGAATCCTGGGAAGGCACATATAAATAACGAGAAACAAAAGCGCAGGTTTAGAGACGGCTAGAAGTAAAAAGCGGAAATTAAAACGGATAAGCTACAGAAAGAATGGGGAAAAATTATTCCGAATATAGTTTCGCAAGAGAGATATCGGATTTAGAGTCTAGATTCTCTCCGAGCATGATAAATCAGAAATGGTATACTAATATGACGTTTCTTTCTACGGTAACTTCGGAGGAATTTAATGATGACTTTTTTTTCTATTATTCTCTTGGGAGGTATAAAAGTATGACATATTTCTATCAGTCCCTTTACTAACAGCCTACATATTAAGTTACCTGTGAATTATTCCTTAGGTACACTTAATTTTTAAACTTAAAACACTGCCTCCTGTTAGAAAAACCAGAGAAGCGGCTGAAAAGTTCTTGTGGCACACGTCGAAAGTACTCCAGGAATTTAGCGAAGCACTAATTAAATAAAAACTGGTTTCAAGGAATTTTCTTTCAGGCCTAGCTGACTGCCTGCACTAGTCAAGTTAAGTGGCCGCTTCAACTTTTGTTTCATCATAACCCGAGAAGCCTGGTTTGTTGTAAACAAGTCCGCAGCGCTAACAAACAGCACAGATGGACTCACTCAACCGAGCCTTGTCACTTCTTACAGCTTTCCTCGCCTCGCAGAGCAAACAGGGCAGGTAACTACCAAACTGCCGTCTGCTACCTGCTCTCTCTCTCTTGATCACGCCTTACGCCCCTTTTGTCGGACCAAGGTACTTTATGACGGCCCTTGAATTTTGAACACAAGGAAATTATTGAACTTCCTTAACTAGATGGGACGAAAAATGGACCAGGTCTAAGTGTACATGAACCCGTTACAAATTGCAAGTGGCAGGTTTCTACTAGATCTAGTTAAACAGCTCAGGTAGCAAGACGTGCCGAGGAACACCTTGACATACATCAGAAACTCGATCTAGCAGAGTTCGTCATAAACAGTAATCCCAAACTGGGTAGTGAAGAGCTGTCTGAAGGGAGGGAATCCTCCAGGAACTGGAACAGGGGAAAAGTCTCGAATCCGTCGACGGTACTGCTGGTGTACAGGCCACTTCCAGGAAGAAGGTTCTCGGGCGTTGCCTCCCTCCCCCCCCCTCCCCCCCCCCCCTCTCTCTCTCTCTCTCTCTCTCTCTCTCTCTCTGTCTCTCGCCTTGTCATGTGGGCCAGTGGTGGTCGGGATGTATGGATGTGACGGAGAGCTGAAGACTGGGTAACCCCCTCTTCTCACTCTATTTTCTTCTTTTTCCTCTCCTCACCCTCAATTTTCACGTTCTCTCTCTCTCTACCCCGTCTCTCTTTCTCTCCATCCCTCCTCCTCCTCCTCCGTATATAACATAATGTTATAAAAAAAATTTTTCGATCTTTAGCCATATTTTCTGCTTCCCCTCTTTCTATCTACCTTTCGCTGTTTCTCCCATTTTTATCCTCTGACTCGTTCCTCCTCTCTCCCCTTCCTCTCACTGTCGCTCACAGCAATCTATCTATCTGTCTTTTTATCAATCTCTCTTTTTCTTTTTCAGTCTCAATTTAAAAAAAAAATTTAATTAAGAAAAAATTGAAATAAAATCTTATTCTTTCTCCACATCTCCTCTACCTCTCATATCTTTCCCACTTTTTCACTGTCTCTGGCTGATTGGGCATGAGAGAATCAATCAAGAGATTTCCTAGGCACTTTGTCTCTATCTCAGTGCATTTTCAAGTATTTCCAATTGGTTCTTACCTTTCGGTCTCGTAGTCTAATACTGCCCAGTCTTTCCTAGAACTTTCCTTAAATGCCTTTGCTTTCCAAATCTTTCTTATGCAGGCATTTTATGAGACAAATTATAGTTCCAAAATAGTTTTCGTTCCGTTAATCTCTCTCTCCCTCCCACACTCTCTCTCTCTTCTCTTTCTCTTTCTCTCTCTCTCTCTCTCTCTTTGCCACACACATACACACAGAGAAAGCTTTATGGATTCATGTGTATGGTTGTAATTTCTCTTTTATGTTTCTTATTGTCTGTTTCGGTTTCTACTCCCGACTTAATATATTACGTTCACTTTCTTTCTTTTTCAGGAATTTGTATCCCTTTGTGTCATATTTTTAGAGCAAAAACAGTTACTCCAATTTTTCAGCTGGCATTTCGAACCTTTTTCTAAAATCCCTTTTTACGTCGAAATTCACAACTTTGAACATGACGCAAATTCCACAGCCCTATAGCATAAAGGTTGTTATCGGTTTTCACATAGCACTAGGTCTATGGTGATTCTTTTTTTCTCTACTTTGAAGCCCTGGGAAAAAAATAATTAAATTATTTCTTATTTCTCTTCTTTTCTTATTTCTACAATTATTGCCAGCGGCGTGAGCACTTCCTACTCGCTTTCTGCCTCGATACTTCGGTAAATTTACTTTTCGTCCCAATTATCGGCACTCTTCTAAGCAATGCAACTGGGTAATTTGTGTGGAATCTCTATCTGTTTGTTTTTCTGTATTTTGCTATCTTACTATGTCTCTCGGCCTCTATCTCTCTCTCTCTCTCTCTCTCTCTCTCTCTCTCTCTCTCTCTCTCTCTCTCTCTCTCTCTCTCTCTCTCTCTCTCTCTCTCAAATCTATTTTCTTATTTATATCATCTTCGGCGTGGCCTTTCTTTAATTTTTTTCTCTATTTTCTCCTTCTTTTTCTTTGATCTCTTTCTCTTCTATCCCCATATTTATCCTTTTTTTTCTTCTTCTTCTTTCTTTCCTTCTTCTTCTTCTTCTTCTTCTTCTTCTTCTTCTTCTTCTTCTTCTTCTTCTTCTTCTTCTTCTTCTTCTTCTTCTTCTTCTTCTTCTTCTTCTTCTCCTCCATCTTCTTCTTCTTCTTTGTTATTCATCTCCTCCTTCTTTTTTTATTCATTTTGTTCTTTTTCTTGTATTGCTTCTTCTTCTTCTTCTTCTTCTTCTTCTTCTTCTTCTTCTTCTTCTTCTTCTTCTTCTTCTTCTTCTTCTTCTTCTTCTTCTTCTTCTTCTTCTTCTTCTTCTTCTTCTTCTTCTTCTTCTTCTTCTTTTTCTTCTTCTTTGTCTTTCTCTTCTCCCTCTCCTTCTTTTTCTTCTCGTCCTCCTTCCTTTTTCGTTCCTTTATCTTTAAATTCTTCCATTTGCACTTCGTGTTCGTGTTTTCTTTTCTTACTCTCTTTTCCCTAACTGTCCTTGCTAGTTCCTCTAAATCTCTACTGCTCTGGCAGAAGTGTTCTTTCTATCTATTTATCTTTTGACTTGTATATCCATTGCTTTGGGCCAGTTAAAGCTGAACTGATTTAAAAGGCTCGGTCGATGGTGAAGATGAAAACCAAGATTGTTTATGTCGGTTTGTGCTGTGTTCTATTTCTCTCTCAGATATTGCGTGCGTAAGTTTGAAAAAAAAAGTAATAACATATTGAAAAACTATACATCACTACAGCGCAAGAGACAGAATTAGTTGAGAGAGAGAGAGAGAGAGAGAGAGAGAGAGAGAGAGAGAGAGAGAGAGAGAGAGAGAGAGAGAGAGAGAGAGAGAGACGGGGGGAGGGGGGGGGGGGGGCGAAGCGGGAAAGACTCGAGAAGTCAGAGAACAGAGAAACATAGAACATAGTTACTTACAGTAATGGCTGGAAGGAAGAAGGCTGTAGGAAAGAAAAAGTGTGTGAGAGAGTGAAAATGACAGGAGTGGGAACATAACAAACTTGAGATAAAATATCTTTTGGAAGAAGAGGAAAAGGAGAACAAAATAAAAGATATTTTTCAGAAATCTGAAAAAAAAAAAAAAGAAAGAAATGTATACACGCTTGCTTTTTAATTCCGTAAAAATAAAGCACATGGGGTGCCAGAAGAAGAAAGCTAAGATAGATTTGATGGAAGATAGGGGGGAGAAAAAAAATTAGAGATAAGACAGAAGAAAAGAGAGAGCGAGAGACAGGTGGATGAGAAAGTAAGGGAAAGAGTAAGAGAGAACGAGACAGAGAGAGAGAGAGAGACAGAGAGAGAGAGAGAGAGAGAAAGAGAGAGAGAGACAGAGAGACAGACAGATAGAAAGACAGAGAGACAGGGAGACAGAGAGAGGCACACAGACAGACAGACAGACAGACAGACAGAGACACGGACGGTCAAAGAGAGAGAGAGAGAGAGAGAGAGAGAGAGAGAGAGAGAGAGAGAGAGAGAGAGAGAGAGAGAGAGAGACAGAGAGAGAAAGTATTAAATCGCACAGCAAAAAAGCGTGTGTGTATTGAGCTTAAAACCATCCCTCTAATGCCATAAAATGCTAATGACGAGGCTAGCGGCCGCCCCGGCAATAGGACGCCTCCAGCTAATGACGCAGCTCGAGCGATGGGAATTCTAAAGGAGACAAATCAACAGCAATCTGTACCCTAATTACAATCTCTTTGTAGCTGCAGCGGACAAAAGGCATAAAAATTCCTTCACGTTTACATTTCAATTGAAAGACATGAAAAATAAGGATGGGTAGGGAAGAAAAAGATCATGCATATAATTGAGCTTGATGAATGTAATATGGAATGTAGAGAATTTGAGAGGAAAGTGGAAAAGAATTCTGTCGGCTTTATGTTATCATTTATCTGCTGTTTTACTATTATTGAATCTTTTGTGGGGGTCATGGTTGGAGAAGTATGCTTATAATAATACTGCTTTTCGCAATAGAACTGGTATTGATGACGTAAGGAGAATAAATAATATTACTTAATTCCTTTTTTAATTAACTACAAAGACCAATTCTAAAACAGATATTACCTAACACAACTTAAATAAAATACATAAAAACTTTAAAAGGCCGTATTTTTCCGATGGCAAATTCAAAAGAAACTCATAATTGGTTTTCGGCTTTTTTTTTTCATCATTCTTCGAAGGTAGTAATCTTCTAGATTTTGGTTAGAAAAAAATAATCTTTTTCTTTCTTGCATGAGGACAAATATAATCAAAATAATCAGATTTGCAACGAGCTCAATTAGCAAACAAGGAAATCTCACAAGGAAATTTGTTTTAGTTTGTCCAACGGCTTTGTTCTTTTAAAGTTTATTTAAAACAACAACTTTGAAAAGCGTATCTCGTTATATCGAAACCTTTTTTAAGCATAATTACCCTAGGATTAATTTATCATTTCTGGCCGCCACGTTTCAACTTCTGCGTGATGCCCACCACAAACAATGTGTCTAATTATGAGAGCAAAATTAAAAATGACATTTGCATCATGTTGTATTTACATAGCTGCAACACATCCTCACTCATTAGACTTACAATTAATATTGCATTCATTACCTATGGCAAATACTTTTCATTTTGTAAAGATGCAACATATTGAACATATTGCAGTGTTTTCATAAATATTCAAATTAAGTGTATTGGCTCCTCCTGCTATTACTATTATTTTTTCCTAAACTGCATAAGAAAGAAGAGCTTTTGTTTATACCGGTATGTCTAGATAACATTGACATCTAAATAATGAGCGCGCTTAAAACTTCGTGCAGGCCTATAAAATTATTCTCAACACCCTGGGATACTTCCCCTCGCAACAACAATTGAAAGTGCTTTTGATGAGAGTAAGGTCGCCATGAGTTGCCAGCTTCTGATCATCTGCCAACTTCACTGGTTGATGGTTTCATCCACTACATTGAGTAAAATGTTCATTATCATAAATTATTATCTCAACATGTCCTTGCTAACCTATTACAGCCGATCACGGGTGCAAAGCTGATACCCAAACCTAGCTACTTGTGAAATTTTGACTCTAATATGCGCGTAAACACCTCATCAATCTTGGGCACTAGAGAGTCTAGCCACATAACAAAGCTGAACTCTCTTAACCAGGGCAGAAGGCTGGAATCCTCAGACTGACCAGGTCAAAAGGCTGAAACTCTCAGCTTGACCAGAACTAAAAGCTGGAATCTTAAGCATGGACAGAGTTGAAAGCTTAAATCCCCTTATCGTCCATAATATAAAGTTGAAATGCATAATTTCAGCAGAGTATACAGCCCAAGTTTCGAAAGGAAATGCTCAGCATGGCCAGAGTAAAAAAAAAAACAACTGAAATTCTCAACTTGGCCAGAGTATAAAGCAAAAATTCTCAGCTTGACTAGAGTATATAACTGAAATTCTCAGTTTGAACAGAGTATAAAGCTGAAATTCTCAGCTTGGTCAGAGTATAAAGATGAAATTCTCAGCTTTGACCAGAATATAAAACTAAAATTCTCAGTTTGACCAGAGCATGATGCTGAAATTTTCAGCTTGACCAGAATATAAAACTGAAATCCTCAGCTTGACCAGAATATAAAACTGAAATTCTCAGCTTGACCAGAGTATAAAGCTGAAATTCTCAGCTTGGTCAGAGCATACAGCTGAAATTCTCAGCTTGACCAGAATATAAAAGTGAAATTTTCAGTTTCACAGGAGCATAATCCTGAAATTCTCAGCTTGACCAGAATATAAAACTGAAATTCTCAGCTTGACCAGAATATAAAACTGAAATTCTCAGCTTGACCAGAGTATAAAAGTGAAATTCTCAGCTTGACCAGAATATAAAACTGAAATTCTCAGCTTGACCAGAGTATGAAGCTGAAATTGAACCATAACTAAGGGCGATAAGTATCAGAAAAATCCATGTATTCTTAACTTTCAGATGCCGTAATGATGACAAGCTTTAAAGGTCTAAAGTTTCAATCAAACCAAGTCAATCTCCCCGCACTTTAATGATAAATGTGCACCATACAGTTACAGCTGCTGCTGGTCGCTCTTGTATTCTATCTCCTGTTGTACTATTTATCTTCTTTCCAATGTGCGAGGAAAAGGAAAAGCTAACCTTTTAATTTTTTTTCAAGGATTTTCAGTGGGCGTAACTATGTGGCCCATTTGAACCGCTGAACAAAGTACGGTAGCAAAGCACTCTGATCAATGCTGGTATTGGCAATTTTTTTTTTGTAAAGTTCTCGCAGCCTATAAACATCAATAATTTATCCTGTAGGGCAGCGATAGCTCAGCGCTTGTGGTTCCTCAGACTGGCTAATCTATCGTGACACATTGGTTTCATGGTCCTTTCAACCACGTCAAGGCAAATTAAATTTTTGGATTCTCATGATAGAATTTGTCTCCCAAGTTTTGTCGAGTAATTGTAACCAGAAGATTTATTTCGTTGTTGGATTGAAGTATCAGTTGTATATCTTGGGTAATTCAAGTTCCATAGAACAAATAGGCCTACATAGGAGGGTGCGCCCGGGGTTTGTGTTTAGTAATGCTGCATTGCTGGATGGGAATTTAATAACCTACGTGATGGACTAGTTGAATGCTTCCTATCAAACTGTTGCTCTCTGACTGAAACTCAGTCTTCATAAAATCAATAATAATCCTCGTCTTTACAGCTTAATGTACTAAAAAAGAGAAAGATGATTGTCGGTATTCAAATAGAACAGTACGTTAAATCATGAAGTGGATTGAACAGAAACAGTAATTAAACCAATTATTGATATCATTAGAAAATATCCATTGTATATTTTATATGAAGGCATCACATCAGTCAAAGATCAATGTTGACTTGGATGAGTAAAGACCTAACCTAATCTAGGCGTAGAGCCTATTGCGAAATTTCCTCTTGTCACCATTGACTTTTGAAAACGAACATGAAGACAATATTATTATAGTGAGGAGAAAAGAATGAATTATTGTACACCATACTAATGCCCTGATTTTGTATAAGTCTCTCTCTATCTCTCTCTCTCTCTCTCTATTTCTCTCTTTCTCTCTCTCTCTCTCTGTGTCGTTTTCTCTCTCTCTCTCTCTCTCTCACTCCCCCTCACTCACACACTCACTCTCTCTATTTTCCGTCTCTATAATCTTTCTTTGCCTACCACGCAAACTCACTCTCTCTCTCTCTCTCTCTCTCTCTCTCTCTCTCTCTCTCTCTCTCTCTCTCTCTCTCTCTCTCTCTCTCTCTCTCTCTCTCTTACTTTTCTTCACCTACTCTTTCTTTGCCTTCATTTCATTCTGCCATTCTCTGTTTTCAACTTTTGTCTCTAATCATGTTTTTAAGTGCGTTATCCGTTTATATCACTTTCTCTCGTTCTCTCTCTCTCTCTGTCTCTGTCTCTCTCTCTCTCTCTCTCTCTCTCTCTCTCTCTCTCTCTCTCTCTCTCTCTCTCTCTCTCTCTCTCTCTCTCTCTCTCTTTCTCTGAGCCTGAATATACAAAACCTAGAAATACGGAGAGAACTACATGAGGCGTGTTGCAAACAATGCATCACTTGATTTTATACTGCTCTGACTTTCCTCTCACACAACCCACGCACACAGAAATAAAATCACATATTCCGTATCATTTTTATCGGTTCTCTGTACTCTACTTCTAGGCTTAAAAAAAAAATTAATAGTAAAAGAATTGCAACAGAGGTTAGGTCTGCAGTTACAGCAGCAGTAGTAGTGGTAATCCTTCACCGTCTGAACATGAACAATAGTATTGATGCTAGCAAAGTCAGAACGACTAGACTATCAGTTTCCTGAATATCCCAAGCTGCATGACAACTTCACTCTCCCTTTATTTTACCCAGGGAACTTGGTCGCTGAGCAACAAACCAATAGAGCACGTTCTGGCCAGACTGTCTACATATACTATCTGTTTTCATTCTGACCAGACGTGCCTGATTTCTCAAACAAGGGCCAAATAGCAATAATGGTTTAGGACACAAACCGACTTTAAGTGAAGGATTCTGTGCCCGCCTCAAGCTGTTTCCTAGGAAATAAAGAATTGATGGTCTGTGAATATGAACATTTTTGGTGGTATCCAGCAGATCCCAATCCGCAAAATAAAGTGGATGGGTCTTCAGAGTGATCTTTTATCCGCGCGAAAAGGAGAAAATTTAAGTTATCGATATCTTCATATTTTTTTCTGGAAAAAAAAATATTGGAAGTGGTAGGGTGCATGGTATTGTCCATTCTTGTTGGTGTCCTTCTAAAGGGAGCGTTTTCTTTTACCCTGGAAATCTAGAGAGCATTTAAGAGATAAGTCTGCTACTACAGTACGAAAAATAAAACAAATCGTTCAGAAGCTTACACGACTTGTGTGTTTCACCTATTTTTTTCTTAACATCAAACAATACTTCTAGTTTAATGAACATTAAAAACTCTTGCCGAACCAGACCATTGTGATTCTCTAATACAATCTTAAGTTTACATTAACATACAAAAAATAATTATGTTTAATTTTTAGTCGGTATTGACAACCTGTGAGGGATAGCTCGTTACATTATCACATGATGGTCATTCCTACAAGCAGCATGCTTATCATCAAGATAGAGAGTCACTTGATACAACGACAACGACAGAAATAACAGCAAACAGAAGCAAGAGAAGCAGCTACGGCTTGACATCAGCATAATAAAATAAACCAGAACCACTTAGAGAATAACAGTTTGAGACTGTCAAAGTCATTTACGACGATTTTCCATCAGCGCTCATACGAATCTTGAATAACTGAACATATCTAATCAATTACCAGCACACTTTCAGTGATATTGATCCTATTTTAATCAGATCGACAAAGAAAAAAAAGGAGTGAAGTCGCCTTGAAGTTTTTAAGATTGTAAATAATCTATGAAATTCATTTGAAGAGAACCCATCTGTTGCAGCAGTGAACATGGTGGCGTCATTGATGTGACGCCAAAGCCAGCACAGCTGTCTCAATCTCTCCAACTCAAGTTTCTCCTCCAATCAGTCTTTCTAATCTTTGTTTATCCACTCAATTCTTTCCACCCCCACGTCGCCACAGAGCCTTCCCTTGGCTTACTTTTTTTTTCTCCTCTCAGCGATTTCTTTCCATGTTTCTGTTTAATTTGACATTCACTAAGTTTCCCAGGAGCCTGATAAGATCAGCTTTCCTTCATCCAGCTCTATTCAGAGTTCGAGATTGAATAGAGTTTTGAACACTTCGAGAGAAGTGTGTTCCGATGGCAGCTGGTTTATTACATTTTTACTGATGTCTAGAAATCGTCATCTTTTATCAGTAAAAGTAGTACGAAGTACTTTCATGAAAAAAGTTTTTCAGGAATTTATTAATTTAAAAATGAAATGTCGCAAATACGTCATTGATAAAATGAAATGAAATTTAAAAACGAATGAAACAAAAAAAATCTCACTACAAATCGTTTTTCCGCTGCAGGTGAGTAGTGGAGAGGAAAATTATTTCCCCTCACCTATTTCTTGGTATTTTTAAGAAAAAAAGTGAAAAGAACAGCTTATAAAGGTGAGTAACCTGAACGAAGAAAACCATAAAGTATACGTATAATGTGAATGGCAAGTTTGAGGTTTGTAGAGGGGTAAAAGCTATCGAGGCAAAGGTGGGGTATTATTATTGACGGATGCCAGGCACAACAAATAGACAACTTTGTGGTATTTTCTAATCAACGCTTTCATTGTTTTTCTTATACCCTTTGGCTTACTCCAGCATTCGTCTTGGCTTATGAACTATCGTTTCCAAATACTTGAATGACAGGAAAAACGATGGCATATTGTTTATTTTGTGAAGATAAAATCACTAGTAACGTCGAGGATTCGTATGCAAAACAATCACGGGTCCTGAAAATAATGACGCATTTCCTAGTTGAATAATCCATTAGGTTTTAATGGTAGCATCTACAACATCGCAGAGGAAAGTCGGTCGATTCTCATAATCAATTAAAATCGTCCTTTACAAAGTCGTTTCTTTGTTTTTGCCCTCAAGCTACTTTACTTTCTACCTCATGGAAAGTAAAGCTGTCCTGCGTCAAGATTACAGACAATGATGTTACATAGACTAAGATTGTCTTTTTCTTCACCATCAGAGGCAGTAGATCTACTTTATAAAACTGGTGGTGATTGACGAGGACTGCTGGGCAAACTTAAGAAAAGTTAACTAATTCAATACCGAGTGAGATGCACATAAAAGAAGAGAGAAAGGGGAAAAAGAGAGAGAGAAAGAGAGAGAGACAGACAGACAGACAGACAGACAGACAGACAGACAGACAGAGACAGAGACAAAGACAGAGACAAAGACAGAGACGAAGAGACTGAGAGAGAGAGAGACAGAGAGAGAGAGAGACAGAGAGAGAGAGAGAGACAGACAGACAGACAGATAGACAGAGACAGATAGACATTGTGAAAGAGCTTAAAGAAAACAGGGGCTGCAAGTCGGGGTAGACGAAGTCCAGAGACAAAAAGCAACAATGAGGATAATTAGCAAGATACAAACATGATAGTAGACGTGTCTTGTGAGTGGAAAGTGTGGACCTCTCCGCACCAGGCCCAGGAAAGGCGGACTAGGCAAGCACCTGTGAAGGCTCGCCTCGGTTAGAGGATTATATATATATTTTTTTTTCTTTATATTGTCAGAGGAAAAGACCGACAAAACTTTTCTAGGTGGCAAAGAGCACTGTGTAGGAAAAAACAACCACATTATAACAGAGAAGGGAGAGAGAGAGAGAGAGAGAGAGAGAGAGAGAGAGAGAGAGAGAGAGAGAGAGGGAGGGAGGGAGATGAGTGAGAGAGAGAGAGAGAGGGAGGTATATACAGACAGACTGACAGACATTGAGAGACAGAGTAAGAGACCAAGACAGACAGAGAGAAAGCGAGAAAAGACAGAGAGAGAGAATAGACAGAGAGAGGGAGAGAGACAGAGACAGAGAGATAGAGAGGGATAGACAGAGACACATACAAAGAGAAAGAGAGAGAGAGAGAGAGAGTGAGTGAGAGAGAGAGAGAGAGAGAGAGAGAGCGAAAGAGAGAGATAAAGTATTACAATTTTATTTTATTTAACTGACATTTAACAGTTACTGTTTCCGTCATTCAATTTCTGACTGAAAATTGTATAACAGATCATTTAAATGTGACTGCTGTCTGTAACGCAGAAACTGGGTGAGCCAAGGATAAAAAATGGAGATAATTTAGGTTTCTTTTTTTTCTGAAATATACTTGTGCATTAAACTCTACAAAATTGGTTAATTATGATGCAAACATATCTAATAGTCATTAAACCCTATTTTACGTGAAAACAAATTTAATTAAAAAAAATACACGAAAAAGTGAAAAAATGTCGAGGCCCCTCTACTAGTACTTATAGGCAAAACATTCACATCTGCGACATTAATTATTTAGAGGAGGTTATGAAAATCGAATATTTCCAGAAACATGAATAAGCAGCCTGTTTCAGTTCCGGTTAAAAATAAAAGAATAAATGATGTTTAATTGGATGATTCAAAACGTGTGGAATAAGATGGTGTTAAACACATGTTCCCTAATCCGAAAGCACACTAAACACCAATGATTCCAATATGCTTCGTAAATCACCCAATCTTTGAACATGAGTATTATTCATTATTGGTTCAATGAAAAGCGGAAATCGTAAAAGAGAAATTCTTCATAGTTTTCAACCAAGAGCTTCAAACGTCAAGCTATTCTGTCCCCACCCTATACTGAGGCAACAGAGTGCACTGGTCAAGCTTCTAGAGGCCTTGACTTGACCACACAGTCAATCAAAAGGTAATGAAGACCTCCAATGTGGTCAATACTCTTTTATGTTCGACCTTAGGATAAGTAATCTATAGAGTCGAGGGGAAACCTCATCGGTGTAAGACTAGAAATCCGTGATATCTGAGCTCTAGGCTGACTTAAACGATTCATTTAAGATTCTTCAACATTGATATAGTTCTTGTTTGAATATGTTAAAACTTGTAAACCTTGATTTTAGCGGAATCAGGAACACAGGGAATCTTGATTTAGAATGATGAACTATAAATTTACCCGATTAAAGTATACATAATTTTTTTGCTAAACGTATAATATATTTATAAACTATTATTGTCATTCGCCTAGGCTTTACAAGCCTCAACTGATCTGCAAATAAAAGAAAGAGAGTTACCTCAGACGTCAAGGAAAATGGTTACATTATTTAAAGAAATCCGTATCAGCATAAATACTGGTATTTACGACAAATAGTTATAAAAGAATATTTTATTTTCATATATTCTTCGAATTTCGCTAAATCTTAAAGACGATAATGCAAAAATCGATATTTTTACCTAGATCTAAAATAATTTATATTCAATCAGAAAAAGACGTATTTTCCAGTTTTGAGTTTTTAATTGAATTTTGCCTCTGGCATGGAAGAGCTTCTTTTATCCTAGCCGAGCATGTCTCTTGCGTTTAGCGGAGCGCCTACAGGAAAGATTAGCAAAAAAAGATAATAATAAAAAACAAAAACATAGCTAGAGAATCTAAATGGCAACGTTATTTCATTTTAACTCTGAAAGCCTTTTCCGCCGAAGGCAAGTTGACATGAAAGTGAAATTCTTCCTGCAATAAGTCGCTTACGATGGATGGATTTTGTCTCTCTCTTTCTAGATTATTGATTAGACGCTACTGAAAATTAACTTCAATATGGGACCAGAATCATAAGACTTTCTTTTTTCCTTTTGCTTTGAAACATAATATGCTTGTTTTTTACTTTAGAAACATTGACGATCATGTCTCGTTCCAAATATCTTGGTTGTACTTTCTGCGATAAGATTAGTTGTGGACCTTTTAATGTTTTGTTTGTATCATGAAGCTTACACCCGTTTCTGCCCGGTCCTACACTGTAAAGAAATCCTGTCGCATTTTTCCAAGGAGTCGATAAACCAAGGCCTATTTTACGAACCGTGGAATAAATTTTTACAATTATAATTCAAAAATCGATTTTAACGTTCAAAGAAAAGCTAGCTTTGAGTTTAACAAACAAACAGAAACCCCAACAGATGCGTTGGCTGGACCCTCACTGGTACAATTTAAGTTTTTGTTTGCTGTGTAAACTATTATTTTCTTACTGCCTTAACCGTCACAATGCTTGCATCATCTGTATCATTAACACTATCATAGTCACCGTCGTCATCATCAATACATTGTTATCATGATGATGAGCGTTATTATAAAAGTCATCGTCGTTATTGTCACCTCATATAAATCATCAATTATCATTATGATTATCAGTGTTAATCTATTATCTTATAAATATCGTTACCAACACCAACGCGATCACAATATCCTGCACATCGTTATCATCTTCATCATCATCATCATCATCATCATCATCATCATCATCATCATAATCATCATCATTATTATCATCTTCATCATCATCATAATCATCATAATTATCATCATCATCATGATCGTCATTATAATCTTCTTCACCATCATCATCATCATCATCATCATCATCATCATCATCATCTTCTTCTTCATCATCATAATAATCATCATGTCATCTTCATCATCATCATCAAAATCATCATTATCATTTTCATCATCATCATCATCATGCACATCATTATCATCTTTATCAACATCATGCACATCTGTATCAGATTTAATGGCGTGATCTGTTTGGCTTTGTTTGACTAGGGGTATGAAAATATATATAGCCAATCACTCGATTCGTCCGTAGAAAATAAGTCAGAAGTCCGCTAGTGAAAGTTGCAAACTGTTTAATCCAACACAAGAGGTTGACTCTGTAATCACTGTTCATTGACTCACTGCTCACAAAAGGTTGACTCCTAAACTCACTGTAGGTAGATTCTTAAACTCATTGTAGGTTAACTCTTAAACTCAAAGTAGATTGACTCACTGGACACAAGGAATAGCATAGTTCATACAAGAATATTCTTGGTACAGTAATGCGCTATAAAATAACAACCAATCAGCATAAAAGGTAAGCAGGAGTGACGAGATCATTACTATGCTAGAACTTACTCGAAGATTCCAGAAGAATCTAGGCCACACAAGTTCAAGGGCACTTTCCTCACAATGCGGGCTGTGTTCAATAAACAAGACTAAGCCTTAGGCTTGAAATACAAACAGTATACAACTAAATAAAACAGTTCCAATATAGATCGAAGTCGATCCGCTATCCAAAATATACTCATCTATACAGAGTGAAGAAGTAAGAGCAATCGATCAAACTACAGCACAATTTATTACAACATCCTTATCATCTTCATCATCATCATCATCATAATCATCGTTATCATCATGTCCATCATAATTATCTTCATCATCATCATCATTATCATCATTACTTTCTTCATCATTATCATCATAACCATCATCACTATCTTCATCATCATCATCATCATCATCATCATAATCATCACTATTATCTTCATCATCATCATCATCATCATTATTATCATAGCACGTCTTATCTTCATTTCAATCGAAGCGGAACTTGTGTTTGCCATACAGATAGCACGTACAAAAAGTTACACCAAAATAATCACCAACATGAGAATAACCAAAGTTGATAAATACATGATGTTACATCCCTACATTGGTTTATATCTAAAGAAAAAAAGAATTTTACTTATAATTCCCAAACTATGGCCTTCGTAGTTGAAACGGTTGAGAGTTATTAAAATGTCTTTTTAATCAATCATAACAAAACTCAATTATATTCCTAAATTGCACATTTTCAATTTCTTTCTTCATAATTATTTCCACAAATTTCTTAATTCAGTTTCTTTTGAAATCAGCTTGATTATCAAGAGACGCTGTTTCCTATGTTTATTTTAAAGCAGTTATAATAGTTTCATAGCAATGTAAATTCACTGTGTGTAAACAGTTTAGTTGTAACGAATGTTGATAGCAACAAATTATGCACTTCAAAATGTTTCAACAGTATCAATGTGTATGATCAATCGCAAAAAAAAATTAAAGCGATCAATTTTATTTTCTGCTCCATCGCTAAAGATCGCTTATAAACACTGTTAATGGTGTCGTCAAGGCAACCTCATATGAACTAATTAATTGAGATGACGAATCTTAGCTTGTCAAACACTTCCTGCAATCAATGAGGATGCGGGACTGATGGAGACCGGCGGTGATGGAAAACACTTTGAACAGCTCCAGGACTGATATGAGAGGGATTGAAGTAGATGACGTTACACAAGTCCACATCGCCTTCTCATTATTACCAAATTAACAAAATTAGAGATTTAAAAGCGGTGAAACAAATTGCATTGGTAGAAACAGACTCTCAGAGAGGCGCGATATTTTTTTCAAACAGCATGAATTTATCATGCGAAGCTATTTAATTTCTCTTCATCTACTAATATTATTTTCAAGCGCAGTTTTTCTTTTGATACAATAAGCCCCCCCCCCCCCCCCCCCCCCCCCCCACGCCTTCTCCCCTTTCTTCGCGTATTACACTTTCTATTTTTTTTTTATTTAAGTCATTCCCAAAATGTGTTTTATTTCATCACACTATAAGCTGTTCAAAATTTTCTTTTCATTATTTCATTCGCCTGCGGTAGACTAACTGTAATACAATTTGATGATCAGCATCAGCAGTATAAAAGTATTTTATACCTCGATATCAACCAATCTTTGACTTCAAATACCAATGTAGAAAATTTTATTCTTTCTATTATAAATAAACAGAGAACACAGGGGCAAATCTTTCTCAGAGTATTCCCTATATAATTAGCTGTCGTTTTTGTCAGATGCTCATTCTAACGGGGTACATAAACTACATTACAATAATGACCTTTTTATAACACTTAGCTACGTCTAAAGGAACAGTTTGTCTTGTTACACCTGAGTAAGAATTAACCTCGTGAGTAAAAAGTTCGACCCCTGACCAGTCCTCATATTCAAACCTGGAGTAGCTGGAAGCCAGTGTGTCTACCGTATATCATTGGCTTTTGTTCTAAGTTTTGATAGGTTGTAGTTACTATTATATGGAGGCTTTGTTTTTATGCTTAATTATTGAAAAATAATTATTATCTTACTTCTTAGTCATCGATTCTTTATTTATAAGTAAGAAGGCACAAAAAGTTTTCGCACGCTCGACGTGTGGTACACTGTAGCAGCAGTTGCAGGTGGCTGGCGACCTCAACATGATGCAGGTTTAGGAACAACAACAATCTTCACAGCTGACTGACTTGAATATTTCTACTATTGATCTTTTGGAGACAAGAGCCATACCAACAACCATAAGTACAAGCGTAACGAGTAGAAAAAAGCCTTGTTAGAAATAACTCATACATATTTAATTGACGAAACAAGTGATTAAATCTTCCTGCGCATATGTTCGGTCGCAGCTAGACATGCAGGCGAGTAACCCACTTTCCCCCCACCTTTTTTTTCCCTCTCTCTCCACACTCACATACATATAGAGAAAAACAAGCAAACCATAGGACCTGGTTCAATAGCTCTATCACCGATACTCGTTATTAACGTGATCTTCAGATAGTTCAGTCGGTGCAGGACTGGACTGACGGTGAAAACACATTTATCAGGGTGGTCGGATCCTCTTAAACCAGTTCTAGCCTGGACTTAAAAAGGATGGCCATCGTCTACGTTTAAGATTTTTGAAGGTTCGTAAAAGGACCAAAAACTCGGCAACTATTTAGGCTCTATTATCAGTACCGTCCATCAGCTGCGGGAGGATTCTGGCTGAGCGTGAGGAGCTGAAGGAGCTTCTTCAACCTTAACTCACAACAGGGTGCAGGATAGTTGGAAACTAGCTCTGGAATAAATGCGACCTTCTTTGAATATTATTATGAGGGTACTAGTAAGAGAGGTTTCATGTAGTCCAGCTCTTGCTTGTAGCAGTGGTGGTCTCAAGCACTGCAGAGTGTGGAGCCTGCCTATCACCTCGTGAGCCGTCAGTATTTACTTACATGCAACAACTTAAACAGTGGCAATGACCTCAGTTTCCTCAAAGGTCAAGATCGTACCGTACATCGCCAGGGATGTCAGCGACCTAAGTAATGTTGTAGGCCGCCAGGTTACTGGGGATGGTGGCTCCACACAGCTCTCATTGCTGTTTCACTGTATCTCTATACGATTAGGGCAGCCGCGCGCCCGCAGCGCATGCAGGAGAAGGTTTTATGGCGGTGCAAGTGAAGTTAATAATTCATTGTAAGAGAACAGTTCTAAAGTAAATAGTTTGTTCAAGCTAAGGAGAAAATTTATTGAGAGAACCAAGACCACAAAAGGTATCCACATCACATTTCATTGGATTGTGACGCCAGACGAGGATGGTTCACGTCACAAACCATAAAAAAATAAATAGGGGCAAAAATGAAATGCGTTGATTGAAATCGACTTAATTTGATCGAATTTCAAAACCGTATAAAACAAAGAACTATACTGGAGACTTGCAAAAATAGCTTTCACTAGCGGACTTCAGACTTATTTTCTACAGACGAGTCTAGTGGTTGGCTATGTATATTTTCAAAGCCAAACAGTCGCTTCTTGTCGCTTGCCATTTGTATGTAGACGGTAGGAGGATATCAAGATATCGAAGCATTCAGTGAGTGAAATACGATTTCTTGTGCTCAACCTAATAAGTTTTATACATTCAAAATACATGTAATAAGCTGGGTTTTTTTGTTTATGGTTTTTTTAACTTAATTGCCATGAAGTGCAAAACTAAAAAAAAACAATAAAACACTATTGGTTTCCTCGTTGATAATCTGACGTAACTCCTTCTCTTCGTTGTCGTTCATCTTTACCATAGAAAGAACAGAAGTGCTCTAGATTCTGAATAATTCATCGATGAAATTGCTTTTTAATTCGACCAGCTTCAAACCACATAATTTGAAAAATGAAATTCGGTTTTTCTTTCGGAGGTATGCTATCCAGACCTTCACTAGCTTCCCATATTAATCCAATTATGACTGTGCCTCGTTGCATGCATGATTTATCGTTGTTGCATGTTGTTAATTTCAGCAGAGTAGAGCCACAAGCTAAATGGAAATGCAATAATTGTGTCCAGGAAAGACAACAATAACGAATTTCTCAGTGCGATCAAATAAACAATTTAACCAATCAGCAGTGCTGTTATTCTAATCTTTCATGTATCGATCCTGCACGAGTGGCGACTTTGTTTGCACGTTCTTTAATGCATTCAGCAGAGTCTTCTTTCTGAGCTTTAACAATCTTCATAACTTTATAGATTTTCCTGGCCATAGCCTGTTTACTATTATACCTCAATAAATCCTTTGAAAGGGAGGTTTTTTTTTAATATTTGTGAAGGAAAGGAGTAAAAAAAGTAAAGAAAGCTATATTATTTCACAATAGAAAAAAAGTATCTCGAATTCCAATACGCTTTTCAGTGTTCCAATCCGACACACCCAATTACAGTGCTTGGGGTACAATCGTTAAAACGAGAAACTTTACGTCAGTTCTGACAGATGAAGGTTATTAGACACGCTAATAAAGGAAACATAAATTATTGTGTACAAAAAATTTGTACGAATCTATTAAATTTCATCATAGTTTTCTTTTTTAACATTCACGTATTTTTTTTAGTTGTGGTTTGGCTTTCCAAACACTATGGTGGATATTGTTTCGATCAAGTCCATAGGACAAACAAACAAGTGATACATATATTATGTTATACATGATTAGGGACAAGTAACATTAACCTGAAATAGCCTTTCATACTTTGATCTTTAAAAAAATTAATTATTCATACTGTGACAACTTAAGACAATCAGATAATACTAGGAGTCTAGTTATTGACAAGTTTTTTTGGCTGAAGGAATAGATTTTGATCAGACCAACATTGTCACTTTGTTTTTACAGTCAATTAATTAATTAATAAAGATTACAAAAAACAAAACAGAACAAAACCATAAACAGTAAGATGTTCAAATATTCCAAGCGCTTGATTAAGTCTGTTTGTCGACGATCACAGCGCAGTGAAAACACTGTGACAAGTATCAAGTATCCAGTACAAGTATTTCAAACAACAGAACACAGAGACACTGTGACAAGTATCAAGTATCCAGTACAAGTATTTCAAACAACAGAACACAGAGACACTGTGACAAGTATCAAGTATCCAGTACAAGTATTTCAAACAACAGAACACAGAGACACTGTAACAAATATCAAGTATCCAGTACAAGTATTTCAAACAACAGAAAACAGAGACACTGTAACAAGTATCAAGTATCCAGTACAAGTATTTCAAACAACAGAACACAGAGACACTGTGACAAGTATCAAGTATCCAGTACAAGTATTTCAAACAACAGAAAACAGAGACACTGTGACAAGTATCAAGTATCCAGTACAAGGATTTCAAACAACAGAACACAGAGACATTGTCGCTACTTACCTAGATGTGCAAAAAAGGTCGATTATAAACATGTGGAAAAAGACAGAAAAGAAGAAATATTAATGCTTTTTCATCATTATTATGTTCTGGCAAAAATTTACACTTAAGGCAAACGACATAATAAATTACCTGACTGCAAATTGTTTGATGAGCTCTGAGGTTATGGGAGCTCTCTAGCTCTAGCCCTAACATAATTATTTTACTCATCATTTTGATATTGTGGTTGTAATACAAGGGAGAAAACCATCTGTTAACGATAACGACTTCGCCTGGCACCATAGAGCTCCCGGCACGGATCCCTTGCTGAGAGAGGAGTAGTGTTGAAGCTGGGTCTCATAAAACACGGCTAGAGTGAGCGACAATGCTTTACATTGAGTCGTCGCCAGTGTGTTATAACAGAATAGCTTTATGGCGCTGAAGATGGCCAACATCCTTTCGACGGTCAACAAGCCGCGTGTGTCTAATTTAGGAACTTCTATCTCAAGTCGCTTATTAGAAAAAAATAATAATTTCTCATTACCTAATAAAAGTTATATACTCAATATCAGCAAGCTGATTGAATTATAAGATTTAAATTTTCCTTTTCTAGCGCAAGGTGCTATACTCCATTATAGAAGCGGCTTATTCCATGTAACTAGATCATAATTATTCTTGATTTGGCTGAAAACGACGTCTCCAAATTCAGATTTTTTTTAGATATATCTTAAGGGTCACAAGACAGATTTCTCTAAGATGTTTCATGCTCCACTTCTACCAACCAAATTAACATGAAGAAGCAGTCGCATTTATAGTTTTCATGTTTCCACAGCTGAAGAATAATGGTAATAATTTAACAAGCGAGACAAAATGAAAAAGAACACCTTTGTAATTTACCGATGAAAAAGCAAAGCAATAGTAATTATGTACGTTGCCATAACTGATATACGGCTTCAGCAAAGGTCCATAACTTGTTAACAGATTCAAATGATTGGTGATTGGGCAAGATGTTGAATATTGTCCTTTACATAACATAGTTAAGTTCTCAAGGCAGAATTGTATTTTCATACAGTAAAATAATGAAATCGTTGTGAGCAAAACATATTTTCCTACGGTCTACAGCTAGTAGTGGCCTTTGGTTACAAGGAACACCTGTGGACCTAGAGATGTTTCTATATTACGGTGATTTCTCTAGCGGCATCCGCATTAGGACAGTAGATAGGTTTGAAACGCCATAAAAGAACAAAATCATGAAATAATTTTTTTTACGAAAATTAGTGGTAGTATGAGTATAAACGTTCTTCATTCTCATGTAATCTCTATTTTAGTGCTATTCACCATATTATTATTATTATAGTCCAGTCCTTAATTGTTTAATTTTTCTCCTTCAAAATGAAAAATGAAAAATCATGTGTTTCACTAATGAAACGTCAAGGAAATTCCGGCTAATGCAAATGATGATGTGAATCAAGTACACTATAAATGCTGTTATATTCACCATCATCATCATCAGCTTTATAATCGTCGCCACCAACAGCACAAGCCTCATCAGTATCATCATCATCGTGAACATTATCAGTCCAATTATCATCATTATGAACATTATCAGTCTAATTATCATCATCATCATCATCATCATCATCATCATCATCATCATAATCATCATCATAATGATCATCAACATCTTGAAGCCCATAGTCAACAGAGTATTACCTATGAAGCTGCAGAGCTCTGTGAGTATTATTGCCAAGTGAATATTTTCAAACTTTTTACCGAGACAGCTAGATCAGAGTTCTGCCTCTGAAAGCGCATGTGATCAATCTCTCTCTTGATGGGGAACCACTTGGCTCCTTCCGACCAGATTTACCTGCTTCCACAGTCTGGAATTACACCAGTCCGCTTTCACCGCATTTCTCTCATCATATTCGCTATTTCGCCATCAGACGTCGGTCCGTTGCAAACAAATTCTTGACACAGTTCTCATTCTTGTTTTATCTTTGTAGCAATAATAAGTGTCAAACTACTCTTTCAGCAGCGAAAAAAACTTATCTGTGCCGGTGTAATGCGGTAGCGGAGGGACGATCAGATTCCAAACAATGTAGAGCAATGCAAGTAGAAAAAGATAAAGAACTTAAAAAAAAATCCTTGCCTTCGCCAGAATATAAGGCTCTAATCCGATTTCCTCCTGTTGCCCACTCAACATTACAAGCGAGAGGCCCAGGCGATGATAAGGATTTTCCTCACTAAAAGGAGATCAAGAAATCTCTGCAGTGAGAAGAATCTGACAGCCTCGGAAAACTCGAGAGTCGTGACGCATTTACTTTGTTCTCTTTCATAACTGAGCTGAGTCTAGGTGGTGTGCGTCAAAAGGAAGGCGAAGTAATTAAAAAAAAATAGAGATATAGAGAGCTGCAATTATACCAAGGAATGATTGGGGTCAGAAAGGAAGACACAGATTTTTCCTTGCCAAGAGAAGGTAAAGATTAGAGCTAGGGTTTTATTGCACATTCACTCCAGCTTTTACGCGAGAGAAACGCCAGCTGAAAACATAATTTGCGTTAATGGCATGCGGTAGAAGGTTTTAAGCATATTGTTTAGGTATTTTTGTCGAAACATTTACATGCCATGTCAAGTTATAGACCTTTTCATGAAATCCATGCACCGTAATAAAAGAAGCTGGTTTTGGCTCAGTGTAAAATTGAGGAGGCGCTACAGATGGAGAATCAAAGGAAAGAGAGAGAGAGAGAGAGAGAGAGAGAGAGAGAGAGAGAGAGAGAGAGAGAGAGAGAGAGAGAGAGAGAGAGAAAGAGAGAGAGAGAGAGAGAGAGAGAGAGAGAGAGAGAGAGAGAGAGAGGGAGGGAGGGAGAGTCGGATAAACAAGTAGATTAAATACTCTCTGATAATGCAAAAATGTCTTTCTTATTTTTGTAGAGCTTAAATCTTCGGCTAAAAGTATTTGAGACTAAGGCTTCACCAGTCTAGTAGCTTGTAGTGTACAGTCCAATTAAGAGATAGAGAGAGAGACAAAGGGAAATTGAAAAGGGAGGATAGAGAAATGAACAGGGAGACAAACAAAAACACAAAGGTGACGAAATTCTCAATCAGCATCGACTGCATGTCTCGACTTGAAGATATTATACTCTATCTCAGGATGAGCTGCTAAGTCTGTGCAAGACACTCAGCATCTGCGCCAGGCTGGAGTTCAAACGATATATTAAAATTAGAGTGACATTAATAATTATTTATAACCCAACACCATTGGCGTTGTTATTTCAGTTAGGAATTATCGAAACATACATGTATTAAAGGAAGAGTTATTATTACTACTATGGCATTGAAAGCCGGGCTTCTTGAGTTAAGAATAACTAAAACACGCATTTTTATCCAAGAGAGAGCTGATATGCCTCCGTATGTCCAACATTGTAGATTGTGCTGCTAGAGTTTAAGGAATCAAAACGTGCATTGTTTTATTAAAGGAAGAGTTAATATTATAAAACATTTAATCGAATGTCTGGCAGGATTCGGAAACGTGAAATCCCAGTCCTATTTATCCTAGACTATTTGACTTGAATTTGGAGCAGTTTCAACATAGATGCGGCTAATGAGAGGTAATATGCTGGTGTTGTACAACTCCATGGGCGCTGGGGCTTGATTGTGGATGGAAAAAATCTTTTGGAGAAAAATATACACAGACAAACCGTCAGACACACAAAATATGTCTTCTTATCAAGGACATACTTTTTAGTTAAAACAAGAAATGTGTTTGAGCTATATTTCTTATAATGTTGAGGCTTGGTGTTAACAGCCATACTGAGCGCGAAACAGGTAAGAATAGAAGAATCAGGAAACAGACTGTGCTTAATAAACAATCATAAATCAAAACGTGACGTCATAACAGTTTGAAATCTTCTCCTGAGGAAGAGACGGTCGTTTTCATACTCCATTCTTGGAAAATTTGATTATTTTCAAACCGGTTTGCAGCACCAGGAATCCTCAGATCTCACGCTAAGGTAAGAATTTCTGTCTCGCTACCAACAGGTATTATGGGTTTAACATCTCCAACACCCTGGAATGTTTGGATAATTGATTGCGTCACTTTATCACTTACGCAATTCTAAGTGCGTTGCAAACGTGCTGCTTACCTACAAAATATTATGGTTTTTATATGTGTGAGAAACCATGTCAAACGTATTTATTTCTGCATTTGTGTATTTATTCATCTAATTTTAGCAGAGAAGCGTCGAAAGGTTCATTGTTTACGTGATGATAGATTTTTGTACAAAAGTGAGAAAATTGGAAGGGAATAAACTCTCACAAGAAAGGTATACACTATACGTATAGACAATTGATGTAGCCTTTGGAACGATAGTAAATATAGTCTGATCACTTTTAGGCACTTTTAGCGAGTTGGTGATCAAAATATTAAGCAGTTTTTTGAAAAGTATAGCTGAATTATTTGATGCCGATTGTGAGCCGCTGACCTATATATATATATATATATATATATATATATATATATATATATATATTACCATACTTTTTGTTCCACCGCTGTTACCCCATTCAAACAATAAATATTGTAGGTTTACGCCGAGAAGGTGTTTATCAAATCATTACTAAATACAATTATCCGCATTTAAATGGATTATTGTTTTAAGCTATCGACTCTTTCCGCATTACTTTATTTTTTTTTTTCTCTCCCTGTAGTTTGATAAAGACCATCCACAACACTGCGATCTCAGGCGTTTCGCTCATCAAGCTCAGCCCCCGTCAGGTCGGGCGGAACTTGAGAGACAAGGCCCTTAACTCACCTAGAGATGTGTAGGTCTCGAACCTGTGTGAAAAGACTGTTGGATCTTAGGACGGACACACTACCCCTACAACTACCGCCACTCCTCATATTTTAAGAGTATCTGACTTCAGCAGTTAAATCTAGTACTAGAGTCCAAATTTGTCCCAGTTGAACAAAGCAATCAATCAGCGAATTTCGATCCAAAATCTGCACACTTCACTTTATCGTCTTCTCTTCTTTACTCTCTCATTGCTCTATTTTTCTTCATCTTCAAACTTGCAAGTTTTTGACGTCCATCACTAGACTCTTGGCATGATCAGCTCATTTCTGAGCATATCTTTGGGCTCTACAACTCCCCCCACCCCACCCCATCTTTTTCCCCTCATCCACATTCACATCACACGCAGTCTTGGACATAATTCCGTATGACAGAAGCTGGAGCAGGACAAGCTTGCAAGTGACAAGGGCGGAAAAATCGATAGGTTAACTACTAACGTGTTTTGTTCACGGAAAAAAGGGAAAGGGAAAGGATTATTTATTTTTACTTTACTTCTAAAAACAAAGCAATTGCGGTAGGGTTGGTATCTAGACTCAGTGAAACAAAAAAGCACTTGTGAATCTGACGCGCGCTGGTTATCATGTGACAAGCCATACTGATATGCTGTGCCCGTCTTGATAGCACACAATTCAGACCTGCCAACAATCACTGAGAGATAATACAGTTTACAACCTTGGTAAGATAAGCCTGCTGTGTTACGTCACCTCTTCTCTTTTTTTAAGTTTACAAGTTAACAGAGTCGCTTGCATGTTAAATGAGGAATTTAAAAAAGAGTTTA
>JAWDGP010001430.1:477500-480000 GCA_033675545.1 Elysia crispata
AAGAGATAGATATCTGGTTCTTTATATAGATATATCTTTTATATCTTCTTTAAGAAATTTTTCAAAGAAAATATATTTCGCTGACATCATGTGCAGCCGTAGGGATCAAGATTGATCCACTCATAGTTAAGATATCCGTTTTTCGAGGCGAGACCCAGTATCAGGACCTAGTTCTCAGTCCACACAGAGTTTTCAGAAAGAGAGGCTTGCAGTGTCACTATTGTCGTGGCAAGACAAACTGAAAGTAAAATGCGATGTTTTGCATGTTTGCCGTGGACTCCTATTAATCTAATACCACCGGCAGGGTCTGTCTACAAATGAACCAGTTTACTCAAAGTTTGTTATAAATTTTCTTTTTATTAACAGCCAATATTTCTAAACTTGATTTTTGCCCTATAATCCGCGCCATATTGGTTTATCTACCTTAGATAGGACTGGTGCTCATTGAGAAGTTGAGAAACCAAAAATACCATGCTTATTCATTTTCCTTGTCCGAAGAGCCACTACGAATCAAGAGAGGAAACCACTGTCATTTACCACAGCCGTATAAAAAGAAAGAAAATCTACCTTAACTTGCTGGTGACTTCTTTAGAAGTTCTTTCTTCATAATGCATTTTGAAGATACAATGTTGAAAGTCTTATTTGAAATTGTCATTGAACACTGTCCAGTAATAAAGGTCACTATTATTTGATTTTAATCAATCTACAGCTGACAATAGAAATACAATTTTTTTGTGCATGTAGATTAGACCTAGTGAGAACAACACACAAATGGATGGCGAGATGAAGGGAAACATACACTCTCTGTTTATCGGTAGATGGGTAGATGGAAATATAGATAAAAAAAAAAAGACAGAGATAGAGACGGAGAGGTTTACAGACATTCATACATATAGAGCGAATGCAAAGCGTATGAGGAACAAGGGTAATACATTATGAGAGAAGATAATATATGGGCGGAAACGGAAAGAGAGGCAAACAAAAGAGACAGAAAAAAAAAGAAGTTGTGTAGAAAAAGCCAGAAGCACTAAAGGAAGAATATATCTAGGTTTTATAGTTAGACAGACAGACACAAGTAAGAGAGGTGAGAAAGCCATGCTGAGCCCAGCACCACTTACTGATTGACTGTGATGACCGGCCAGGAGCGCCTGGTCAACTTGCCCAGCCTCAGCCGCCTGCGGCCAATAGCTGGCACCTTGCCGGACACAGACTGTCTACCCTGGAGGAAGCGGCCCTGCTGGAAAGCGCTGTACGCATGCGCCCACAGATGTCTTCCGTCCTGGCCGGTCTGATCAATGTCCAGACTCCCCCTGGGGGACATGGCTAGACCTGGAGGCATCGTGTCCACAGAAGTGCTGGCCCCCAGCTGGGCGCGACAGCGGAGTGAGTTGCGTGACTCGGGGGAAGACATCTGCTTCTTGTGCTCCAGTCGGATAGATCTTGTGAACTGAGCCATCTTGACAGATCCGTGCTACTACTGCTCTATGCCTCACTGATAGTTACTTGCACTCTTCACAGATAGTTTTTTAAAGAAGTAAATACTGACAAAGTAAGTCCTCACTGTGTTTCAACGGTGAATTAAACAATTCCAATTTTAAAAAGTCTATGACCTTTGAAGATATCCAGAGACTCAACCGACTAGGTTTGCTCTATCTTTCTCTTGTGGGATTTGAACGATAGCTTCAAGGCACATTCAAAATTCGTTGTAGGGCAGCTCTCAGTGCAACAGAGTATGACACCAGTACATGGATTTCTTCAAATCCGAAAAGGAAAGACTTTTGTACTCAGATATAACACAGTTCCAAAATCACTTTAGAAAATATTTTATAGGCCAGTCACCGGCCTGGTTTATCACTGTTGCTTTACCTTCTCGGCTTATAATAGTGTTTTCATCAAAACTAGACTAAAATAAATTTTAAGAGGATAAAATAATATTCGTCCTACTTACAAATTATAAAAAAAAACAATATAACGAAATACATCGCTTTAACTTTTCCAAAGAGTGACAAAATTCCTGAGGGGTCAAATCCTCGGCAGTCTTAACTCCTTTTAGTAAGGGACACAAGACATAATCAAGTTCCAACAAGAAACACGGTAAGTACACTCGTAAAAAATGTGTCATGATTTATGAGCAAATTTTCTCTTTAAAAAAACTTACCTTCCCAACTTGATACAGAAAAACACCGCGAAAAAAGCACTGCCTTGCTGGCGCCTCAGTAATAGACATTTGATACACGAACAGGTTTATGGGGAGCACAAAGTTGATACGTTACAATATAGATACCCCAGCCGTGCAAGAATCTGTTGATCTCTTCATACACATAATATATTCATCGACTTCTTATGGAGAATAAATCCAAGTTTCCTGCAATGGCTCCGCCTCTCCGCAACCTTCACACATCAGTTTGTCTCGTCACAGTATACCAAGCTACTGTTTAAACCCGCGTTAAAAGCTGTGTTTCATTTGGGCTCAATGACTTCATAACATATCAATGCCTGT
>JAWDGP010001430.1:485000-517500 GCA_033675545.1 Elysia crispata
TCATGGAACAGTGGAACTTTTGTTATTAGGTTGCGTTTCTTTTGATTTGTTTTTTTATCATGATCAATAATTCCTCAGCGGGAATCTTTGTTTTTATTTTCTTAAACTTTCTTTAGCAAAAAGTTTGTACAGCCTTTGTTCAGGTTGGAATTTTGTGAACATTCTTAATTTCAATGTTTGAACAAGAGAGATTAAAACGTCTAGGAATTACATTGAAATAATTTAAAAAGTGTAAGAGACGAAGTTTGAAGAAAATTGCCAGATCATTATTGTTTACATCACAAGGAGATATTGTTCTGTTTTGCTCTTCTTTATGTCTTTACTTGTTTATCTTATATTTTGGCTTTGAAATATTTTTTCTTTTTATATTATAACTTACGCATCTATTGAGCATTGGACAAGAATCCCTATGTTAGGGTCACAGTCGTCATGTAAATGTCGCGTTCCACCAACAGTAAAATAAATCAAAATTATTTAATCAACTGTCTGTAGATTAGAACAATCAAGCTAGAGAAGAATCAACAATGACTGTTGTCTGTTTTATTCTTAATGAACTAAAGAGTGCACTTTTCTTAAGACCTGGATAGTGCGATTCTTATTTATTCAAACTGGTTTCGGAATCATTAAAAAAAGCTACATTACTCAAAATTTCATGATATTAGGCTCTACCATGGTTCTTATAAAAAAAAAAAAAACCAGCATGGACGGAATGACTAAAGATTGGTAAATCTTATGAAGCCGGTCACAATGACTGATTGAGCGACATGAAAGAAAAGGAGCATAGAGAGCGAAAACGTGGCAAAATTTAATATGACTTATCAGGAAAGAAAAAATCAAATAAAAATAGCACTGTCAAACACTCCTATATTCTGTTTCCTTTGTAACTGCATGCAGACCTGTATGTTGTGTGTGCGTGTGTCGTGAACCGCAGAAAGTTGCAAACTGACACCCCCAGCGATAAACAGCTCGACTCAACTGTCTTCACTTTGTAAACAGAGTGGCCCTTAGCAAGAGAAGCTTCCAGCCTCATAGAGTGAGGGATGATAAGACATTGTGCACGGCCCTGTTTACTCACGTCTAGTCTAGACCTAGCGAGCAAAATCACGGGAGGTTAATGAGGACGTCGCCAGGAACTTCTAAAAGATTTGACAAAAAAGTATTAATTTGGCCTGTTTTCTCCATTATTTATGTCCAATAGCTTGATATGTTTTCATCTTTATTGTTGACTTTCCTTGTTCGCATAATTATAGTTATTTTGTCTTCCATTCCACTCTCTCTCTCTCTCTCTCTCTCTCTCTCTCTCTCTCTCTCTCTCTCTCTCTCTCTCTCTCTCTCTCTTCTTAAGCCTATCTCTTCTTTTGAACGTTTACTCATTTGCCTTCCTTTCTATATTTCTCAACTCGCTGTCTCACTCCATTCATCTTGGCAGACCTCTCCTAGCTCGGTTTATACCGAGTTTCTTCTCCATCTGTTATAAACCCACTTGGAAACACCTTCCACATCAAATCAAATTCCCAATCATCCACAATGCCTACCTCACCCCAGGTGAATGCGGCAAAACATCAATCTGAACCTGACCTGGGTGATAATTCTACTTCTAGAGCTGACCAGCCAATCAAAACCGTCTCCAGTATTGAGCGCAGAGCCGAGGCTTCCCAGCTATTTAAAATCGGACACCATCGCCACATCCAGTAGACAAAAAAAAACTATCGATTTTTTTCTTTAACACATTATTCTCTGTATTAAGACAATGCATTGAAAGACCCTAATACGCTACACTAAAGCACAGCTAAACCTGATGAACTGCTCTAAGGGACACTTTCTGAGGTAACAAGAAATATAACTCGTATTTCTGGGACGTTAATTCATCCTGTCTTGCCCGCCTAGGCCGTGATGCCAGCAGACATTGTGTTTTAGAACCATTGTATCAGGGGATTATAGATTTTCTGATTACTCGGCTTAAAAAAAATCTCGTTACGAAATTTTCCTTTGGACACACTAGGAGGAAAGATTTCCTTTTAGCTTTCACAGCTTTTTGTAATCGTCAACGATGTGATTGAATGATAACATAATTATACTGTATGTTACATAATACTAGGAGGAGGTGATAAATTTTGTTCAACAGTTCAATATTCTTGATACTGTAAATAGTGCACTTCTTTCTGAGTGTTAAATGTGTGAATAGCACCAAAAAAAATCCTTTATTTACACAAAAAAACTAATTATTATTCACTGATGTTTTGAAATGATATGGAAAAAGCAAAGAGTTATTGCAAGTAATGTATTTGATTTTAAATATCGAAATTGTAACCTACTCCCTCACACAAAAATTCAAAATAATATTACCCTGCATTTTTTGGTGCGCTTTGGATTTAAATCAAAGGAAAGTTTAATTTATGAGCTGTTCCGTGGTAAATATCTAAAAAAAGATTAAGTATGGACATCATAAACCAAGATGTATTCTGGTATTAGAGACTGTCTGGTCAGTTTCGATTTCCTGACCAGCCCAAGAAAGGCCCAACTCAAACTGCTGACACAAGATGTAGTCTTGTTTGTTGTCTTTTAAATAGAGATTGAGAAATTACGAGCAAACCCATTTTTTTCTTCATTGACCAATTTCGTCTCCAGCCCTCCTCCTTTAGCCGTATCATCAAGTTAGTCAGGTCGACAGCCCGGGTATAAACAGAGAGTTCCATAACAATATGGAATAGTTCTGACAGATTTAATATGCTAATGATATATTTGACAGTTTGATCGGCTGAGAAAGGATTTTCAATGAGTAAAAGTTTATGGAACCTTATGATTGTACTCTCTAAACGAAAACTTCTATTGACTAATTTAAGTGGGATTATTTTCTTCATCGCCTTAAGGTTGATGTTGGCATGGCCACATCCTACCATACCAATAACATAATTCAAAATGCCGATATTACAGAAAAATAAAAATATGAACGCATATGCATCAGAAATAAGGAATAGGAATGAAACGGTTGATTTCAAGACGAAAATACAGAGAGAGAGAGAGAGAGAGAGAGAGAGAGAGAGAGGGGGGGGGGGCGAAGAATAGAGTGTAAAGCAACAAGCAAAAAGAAAGACAGACTGAGACCGATAGAGAGACAGGCATAGAAAGAAGAGCACATAACACAGTTTTGAAATGTAAAATCGTAAGGCAAGTAAAATTCGCTGACAAAGTTTACGAAGGTTAAGTCTTAAAAAATTGATCGCGTGAGCGAGTGTGTAAAGCAGGCAGCTGAACAAACATAAAGACAAAGATCTCTTGATGAAGGAGATCAACAGGTAGACTTATCCTTTAATATACGATCAAAATCGATAACAGAGAGATCGCTGCTATCACTGTAATGAAAAGGTCCAAAATAATTGCCTGCAATAATTAAAAACAATTCTCGAATAGGAGACCACATCAAAGAACAGAGCAGGGTTAGAAGCTTTTCTTGAGAGCCAAGCTCTAACAATCCGGTACAGCCTACAGTCGTCTAGAGATCATCTTCATAAGTTGCTGTCTCTGGTCTATAATAGACAACATCTTGTTTATCATGTGTTGCAAATCGCTTCATGCTGTCGATTAATGTATCTGGCAATCAGTCTGGACTCTTTGTCAACTTAATATTTCTATTAAAGCAAAATTAAATGGAAACGATTTTTAATTGATTTTACTTTTTAATTTCAAGGTTCATCGTTAAATTGCTTTTTTTTAAAGTTAAGTTGTAATATTGTTTTCTTCTTGCTATGAAAATAATTTTATATCATATGTATTTCATAATCAGTCTCTGTGATTTCAATTCAATTTAGAAAAAAAAAGTCATCCGCATTAGAGTAATATTAAAAGCCCTTTACACGTAGAAAATTAAAACCTTTACAGGTTTCCAAAAAATATTCAGCACAGTTTCGAATCTGCCGAGAAAAAAATATACTCTAGATAATCGGTCTATTCGCTATTTCTTTCATCTTACTAGTAGAGGGACCACGTCTGACAGCAGATAGCTGGGCAATTGATGGCTGTCTTTCTAGCGCCATGACAGGGAAGTGGTTTGAATACGGCTGTGTCGCTGTCAAAGATAATGGCTTAGTTTGTCATTAGTGCCAAGCTAGATTATACTTTACGCTTTATATTTATTGTTAGAGTCATATCTGTTGTTAGCATCATGTGCTTTTGGTTCAGTTCACTATTCTCATAATAAAAGTACATAGTGTGAACTTTAATCCATAGCCCCAAGGCGAAATTTTAACAGATAGAAACAGTTACAAATTAATGTTCAGTTGTTGTTTTTCTTCCAGACTATGCTAACGTTTGTTTTACTTATGGTACAACTAGATTAACCAATATACGTAACATGTTCCGATGTATTATTCCAACCATTACAGATTTTCTCCAAGAACATTGTCGCCCAAGTCAGCCACAAAGAAGCTGACAGCTGTAGATTTTATCCGTTTCGTCCCTTTATTTTCAAACACGATAACGCCTCTACATTATTCTTGATCAGCTGGTGGAATACCCACATGAGCACAGACAAATTTTCTATATATCGCTAGGACGGGGCTAAGCCCCTTTCCCCCCCTCCCGCTTTCCTATGATTTTTCTCCCTTCTGCCAACAAACTATTTTACGCTTTCCTTCTGTCTCATAATGCTGTTACTTGATTAATCACAATTACACTCTTCCCATGTCCCTCATGTCTATCGTCCTGGTCTGTGTGAATGAAATCAGTCTGTGTGTTTCAGTATTGGCCATGATTATGTTTTAATCTTAAGACAGACTCCTTACAAAAGGTAAAGAGAAAATAGAAAAGTTCACCCGATATTATGATATAACAGCAATACTTATGACTAATATTGTTTAATTTGCTCTGTCGAGTCCAAGCATTTGCGAAAACATTTTAAAAAAAGTGAAGAGAGAGAGTCTGAAACCATCAGCCAGTTAAGAGAACGAAAACAAACTTCATCTTAAAACCATAATAGTCGTGCATCTAAAAACTGATTCTTCCCACAAGGTGGACGGACTATTTTTGTGTCAATATTATTTATGGTAATACATCAGGACTCCTCGCAAAACGACAATCTTCACATTATGTCCATAATTTTTAGGAAGATTAGTTGGCGCCAAAACATAAATCAACTACTTAAACCTGACGGTCCATCTCAACTTCAAATTACCAAATATGTTCATGTTTCTTCAAAGTTAAGAGATATACCTCAAATCGCTTTCATTTTTTATCCACAGTTCAATAAAATGCACGACTGTTCTGCGGACGCACGAAGTTCGCTGGATGTTTGTTTTTTTTTTCTTTATCTTTATCTTTTTTTTCCTTATAGCGTCTTCATCCAGAACAAAACATAGGAGCATGGTCTGGTGATCTCTCACAGAAACCCAGCATTGCATGAGCACGACTTTGTCTGGGCTGCCAGCGGCTTGCTCCATAGATGCTTCAACTTCAAGCTAGGGTCTTGTTTTAACTGCAAACACCGAATCAATATTATCTTTATAATCTAATCGCAATGGCATTGAAATCTTAAAAATGCCCTTGGGAGACCGAATAACTGGTGAAATAAAACAGATTCGATTTTAAACCCTTTTGTCTATTTTATATTTCCATATTTTCATATCAACATCACTGGACAGAATATTTTCTATGCAGGTTTCCTTCCATTTGTTGTTGTTGTTGTTGTTTTCCCATTTTGTTGCTTTTCTAGAATTTTTTTTCTTTGCCCTTCGCAGTACACTTTTTAAGTCTTCTTAAGATCGGGAAAATCATATTGATCCAATGTTATTTACATTCTGACAAATAATGACATTACTAAAAGTACTTTTCCCAATTTCCTAGAAGCTACACATTCTCTTATTGTTTTGCTAAATAAATAAAAGAATGTGGGCTCTAACCATCTCTTTGTTAACCTAAAGTAAATATGAGTTAGCATTTCCTCAGATTTTCCTACATTGGTTATAATTAATTGTTTCGGATTTTGTATACATCTCACTCTTCATCCAAATACTCTGGGAGGCTTTTTTTTTCGAAATTTTTTCCTTTAGTTATTTTCAAGGAAATTTTTCGAAGACCTTGTGTTTGTAGTCTGCATTTTTTAAACAATAGCATTGATTCATTTACCTTTTAATGAGCATCAATGATGCCGTTGCTATCTATAAAATGTCATGAAGCAGCAGTTTTAGTTTAGGTTTTTTGTTTCTTTTTTTCGTTTTTTTTTTTTGTTTTTTTTTGTTGTTTTTTTTTGTTAGTTTTTTTTTTTTTAACAGAAATTGAGCTTCCGTCATTAAATTAAAGTCAATATAACAAGTTTTCTATCGAAACGTTAAAACAATTCAGGCAATGAAGAAAGGAAAAACAAGAGTTCTAAGGAAACTGATAAGAGGCTATGACTGTAAACTCTCCTCAAGATTCTAGCTGAAAATCTTTGACCCTAGGAACTGTGAAATAAGAGATCCAGGAAAAACAGTGTATTTTGCTTAGCTTTCTATACTAATTAATTTATTTTTTGTTTCTGTTTATCTTCACGTATGTTGTTTGTTGTTTTAAACTTATGTATTCAGCTCGTGTAAATTCATCCGTACATCTCGGACTGATTCCTGTACCTTGGAATGACAGGAATTGCTAGGCTGGCTCTCTCTCTCTCTCACACTCTCTCTCTCTCTCTCTCTCTCTCTCTCTCTCTCTCTCTCTCTCTCTCTTTCTCTCTCTCTCTATCTCTCTCTCACTCTGTATCTGTCTCTCTCTCTGTCTCTCCCTCTTTTTCTGTCTCTCTCTCTCTGTCTCTCCCACTTTCTCTGGCTCTCTCTCTGTCTCTCTCTCTCTATCTCTGTCTCTGTCTCTCTCTCTCTCTCTCTCTCTCTCTCTCTCTCTCTCTTTGTGTTTCTCCACAACTTCGCTCGAGATTTTATGCCCGTGAAAACATTTCCGCCTGGCTGGTCTCATTTTCATTACATGCCAAATCATCAACACAAGGGAAACACGATAATCTCATTTGGCGTTATTAATTACACGGGAGATTAGGAAAAATAGAGAAATGAAACACGTTCTCGATCTTTCTATTTTTTTTTTGTTTCCATCTTCTCCATTTTGTCCTCTATTCTATCCTTTCCATTTTGTCCTCTTTAGGAACCACGAAATGTACCAGATGTAACGTCGCCTCCCGTGATACAGAGTTTATATTGGTTTTTATTGTACCTGAAAGTTTAAGCGCATAGAAGGAATCTGACACTTGATTTTTGTTAAGCTGGTGCAGTTATTACTTCTTTTTTTTTTAAATATAAAATTGGCAACAAAAATTGTGGATGACTTCGATTTTAATAAGTGTTTTAATAATATTATATTATGTTCGCATCTTATAAATTTGAAAATACATTTATAAACAGTATATACTGTATTTGAATTATTGGTTCTTTTGGAAAAGGATTATTCTATCTCAAATACAGAGGTCAGACGAACTCAATCCAACAATGGTTAAAATACTGTACTGTTACTTGCCAAAGTACAATCCTCTGTATATATCGTTATTACTGAAGTCTGAATTTTGTTCTAAAGCTCGAGCAGAACATAAGTGGATTTCCCAATGTAAAGAGAATTATTGAAAGGTGTATCATTAATGATAGAAAGATTTAGCAAGTGGTTCGTAGAAGTTTTCTTTCTCAGGCCAGGTTCACAGTGAAGCTACTGTGTAATAAACACTGAAGAAATACGATCATTTTCCTAATGACTTTCTTTATTTCTGTTATAAAGCACAAGGAGAAAGATTGGCTAATACTCTCCCAATAAAATGTTTGCAACCCTAAGTCTATGTGGAATGTGAGAATCTTCTCTAGATTTTAAACAATAAATACGTTTATTAAGATCAGTGGTATCGCAAGAGGTATATTTTCCTACTTTTTTAGCCTGTTCGATTTGAAAAAAAAAAATTACAAACTTATTTAATTCTATATAAAATCTAAATGAATGTCCGTCTTTAAAATTAACTGATCTGCTTTATGATTAGTAAGACAATGTCTTGATATAAATGTTTATTCAGCTTTGTTTTGTTTTCTTTTTGCTTTCGCCTTTGCAATTATCGTTATGCATGTATGGACCCACCTCACATAGCGCTCAGAATTGTGTTCGTCTGTAAGTGTTTTACATGCTGCTAAAGAAATTAATATTCACTTTCAATTTCAAATTATTTTTTTTTCTAGGAGCCATATGTGTAGTTTTATTTATCAGTTTATCAATATAATCTTATTATTGCTCTTTTCCTCCATTAAAGGGTTCTAAAAGATTTATATATTCATTCCTTCTTGAAAGTGGGGCCAACGATTTACCTGAAGAGAGAAGCGCTCCATGTATCTCTGGTTTAACAAGACTTCACTACGAGACTCCACAGCAGTCCAAAGCTGTGTCTCGTTATACTCATCGATACTTCACAACTTAACTCACCAGCTTTAAAACGATATTGGTATCGCAGTTGCCTAAGGAAGCTCTTTTTTTCATTTTTGCTTGATATTTTTTTTTTTGAGGCAGCACGATCCTACCGTTGCCAAATCCTCACCCGCACACAAACACAATTAGAATTAACGAGCTGGTCTTGCTGGCGGTACTGAATCTAATCAGGAACTATAACCACTATTCCCCGCGGGTACCAATTTATCTCCCCCTTTTGAGCCTTAAGGGGGGAAACCCAACTGAACGAAATCGACATTGAAAATCGTCTAAAAAAGAAGTTGTAGACTCATCTCTTTTTACGACAGATTGGAAGAAAAGGATGTCTCGCTACTCATGCTACAGATAGGCTTGGCTCGAGAAAGGTCTTACATCTTACATCTTACCCGCAGTATGAGAAACTGCTACCCTAAATTGGTTTTTATGATGTGCGCTTTCGGAAGTAGACGCACTTAAAACTTTATGTCAGTTACAATTAAAGTTTAACAAATTTAATCAATCATAAGGTGTTTTGTCTTTGTTGTTGTTGCTGCTGCTGCTGCAGCTGCTTCTACTATAGTTGCTATTTGGAGGTTGTGGTGGCGGTGGTGTTATGGTTTTGTTTTTTGTTTTTTGTTTTCTTAATTTTTGTTCCGTTCGATCTGTCACGAGCCTTGAAAGATTACTAATTTTGGATAAGTAGAATATTTTGGTGGATCCTCCATGGTTTAAAACTTGTGTCACAGAATGATGATCTCTGGCCTCATAATGTTAAGATAGAGATGTTCAGTTTTTACTTTTTTTTTACGAAATGATCATTTTTAAAAACGCATAAATAAAATGATATGTCTAGATCTATACATTTTTTTGAAGATGTGTCAATTTGGATATGCAGTACATTTTTTGTTGTTTTTTTTCCTAAGAAATCATAGTTTTAAAAAATGGCGTCACATTTTTTTTAATTAAATATTTTTCTAACTGAATTTACTGTAAGGATCCTGGGCTGAATATTATGAGACACAACAGGGAGAAAAATGTATGATGTCGGTCACCCTCAATAACAGGCTCTAAATAATGCATCGCTCATCGTCACCTAGCAGTACAATTTTCCCTGGTGAATTAAAAGCTTTAACGACTTAGGACAGCCTTACACTTAATGATCCGTGTGTAAAACTCATGAGATGATGTGACAGCTGTGTAACCCCTCTAGATCTCAGATCGTTTAGAACCGGCAGTAATGTCATACTTTTCGTTCTATTGCTCATGATAAATACACTGTTCACAGTCCTTCAGCGATTTTTTCACGTCCTTTCCCGACTTTCTTGACTTTATTTTATTTTATTTTTTTTTGGTACGTAGAGCACTTTGTGAGCTTGGCCAATCAGATTAGGACTTCATTTCTACGTAAGGCAATTCCCAATGGGAAACCCCAATCATCAGCTAAGATTGGTGTGTGTTATTTCCTTACAATGTTAGTCTTTGCAATTCCTTCCCACAAAGCATCTCCAGTGGCTGGGGCCCAAAACGCCTTCACTAAGATCCTTGGAACCTATATCGCAGTGGATTGAGATCAATGCACCTAGTGGGTGAGTTAAGGGTATTGTCTTGCAAGCCCTGCCCTGTGCACGCAGACTTGATAGGTTTGCAGAAAAGGTCCTGCATTATGTTGCTCTCCACGTCTCTAAAAGCGTTATCAAACACACGGTTACCGCAAAAGAAATTGTGAACTTCGTAGGGCACTTAAGCTTTAACTAGTTTTGGTTCTGACTAAAAGTCTATTCATCAGCTCTGCCTATGCTTCTATCACGATCTGAGGTTATTATGTTCTGTTTAGATTGTGCAAAATCATCAACCCATGAAAAGACATTGTTTGAACTTCAAGTTTGCGGAATAAAATTATTATTCTGTGATATGAACTGAGGTTTAGAGAGGACAGGATACTGCGACGCGCAAGACATCGAGGAGTTTTTCTGTTGACATTTTGTCAATTTATTCCGAAAGGAATGTTTTTCTTTTATTTAAAAGGAAATCCACCTTGTGCGGCTCATGATTTTGAATTTTTGATGTTTTGTTTAGAAAAAAAAACAAAAAAAAACTCACATTTCATAAACTTAATGATACACGTATTTACTGTGTGAAAACAAAAGCTTTCAGGGAAACAAACGGTTTTCATACACTTTAGATGATCAAAAGAGATCTGGGAAAGGGGGTGGGGGGGGAGAGAGAGATAGATAGATAGATGGATAGATAGATAGAGAGAGAGAAAGAGAGAGAGAGAGAGAAAGAGAGAGAGAGAGAGAGAGAGAGAGAGAGAGAGAGAGAGAGAGAGGAGGTGACTGAGAAAAGTTCAAGTTTTTTCTGTATCGATCTACCAATACAGTTTCTGCCGTTTTATCTTGTTTTTTTGTTTTTTTTTATATTCAAATTTTTGAGTATTTCGAGCGAAAATTGACCCCTCCCATCTCAATCTAAAAACAAGAGTTAGCAAAACTAAAATTTAAAAATAAAAATCCAAATTAAAAGTGTTGAAAATCAAACAAAAATATTTCGCTTTGTGCTGTTTCCAGCTTACATCTCTTTTAAAAAGAAATTGACATTATTAATAAAAACAATTTATAAAAAAAATAGTAAGCTTGGTAGTATGTGTACGCCCAGCCCAGTAAGCATCCAGCAAAAATCATCAATGAATATTTGGAGTGAACGTGATTGTGAAACACATCGACTCATCTCCTCATCTACTATTTTCATTTATATTTAATTTTTTTTTTTTTTAAATCTAGCTTAAGCGAATTCATTATTTTCGTTATTGCTCATATTTCCGATATTACATTGCCAGTAATCTTAATTCTAGTCTGTCATACACTTCAATGAACTCCTGCTAATTCGGTTAATGCTTTGACCAAGGAGAGCAACAAACATGCTATGCCTCGGCACGTCCAGACAACGGGGAAAAAAGAAAAACTTGTTTGCTTTGGAAGCACGGATCATTGTGAGCGTGTGGTTTACAGGTTTTCTGGTTTATTGATTGGCTTGGGATGTGGTTTACAGGTTTTCTGGTTTATTGATTGGCTTGAGATTGCTCGTCACTTTACAACGCTTGGGTCAGAGGTTTTACTATTTATTACCAATAAATTATAATGAAAAGGAAAACAAAAACGAGTAAAATATAATGGAATTTTTAACTTGATCGAAAAACAATAACTTGTCTTTTTCATTCGTATGTAAGATGTCGGTAGTCTAAAGCTGCCCGCAGCATAATTTTATTTCTTTCCAGACAGTTATGCATACCTCAGTATTTGATTTGAAAGCAAATTCTAGTGCTTGGTAAAGCCGTTCGTTGAAAACTCGTAGATGTCCAAGTATCCTGTATAAGTTGAGAGGTATCTACGTCAATAAGGGTCACGCCGTTTACAATAATTATAGTAATTATAGCTCGGCAGTATTGAACTTGAGAAAACAGAGAGCAACGGAGATGGCAGGCGCGGACAAGAGAAAATTGCGATGGGCTAGATGTGAAGATTATTTTTTAAAAAAGCGAAAGGGAAGGATGAAAAAATAGAAAAGACTGAGATAAACTTTAAAGAAAAGAGGAAGACAGAGGATATTTGAACAAAAGTTGTATTAGTATGAAAAAAAAAAACAGACAAAAAGACGAAACAAAGAGATTTTACGGGTGGTATAGAGATCGGCAAGTTAAAAATGATGGAGAAGTAGTGAGAGGTCGAAAAAAAGCAGAAAAGAGAAACAAAGAGCAAAACGCAATCCATGAAATACCTTGTAAAATAAGAAAATTGAAAAGAGCGTTTTTGATTAGGAGAGAGGGTAATGGAAAATTTACACGAGTTTATGAGAAAAACAAAAACAATTATGTGAAAAATGGAAAGTAAAAACTTTCGCACAACCCGATTATCTTGCGGATGTAAATCAAAGCCATTGACCATATTGAGGTTAGACCTACACAAACCAAGACAGAAAGATGTCTGCACAACGCGGAGAAAAACTTCACACCTTCCCACCAAAAAGCCTTGGCCCAGCAGTGTATGTCTACATAATGTGACAGAAGTTTAAACACATTCCACACATTTCTGCTACTACCTCTTGCTAGTCACCCTGTGCCCCGGTAGGTTTTGCTGAATAAATATAATAGAAATATTTCTTCCCCAAAGTAAACAGATCCCACAATGCGGGTAGAGTTGTGTCCACAACGTCCTGAATTAAACCCATGTCAGTTTTGAATCCCCTCGACATTATTTAAGATTCCTACAATGTTTTCATACTGTATGATTCAAAACAGATTTATCTATTTGCTGACGAGAGGGAGATGTTATGAACTTTACAATCACAAGTTTAGATATTCAAATCAATATTTCTTTTGTAATCAGACATCTTTTTATTTATAAAACATTTTACAGGATCAATATATATATATATATATATATATATATATATATATATATATATATATATATATTTATGTGTCCTTTTATTCATCCTTATCATTATTTTTTCCTTTAACGTCAAACTTATTTTTTAAGAAGTTTATGAGGGCCGTTGTGATATAAACGAGCAGAGGATATACAATTTACTTATTGAAGACACATTAATTAGATATAAGAGGAATAAAGATAATTAACCAAGAGAGAGAGGGAGGAAGAGAGAGAGAGAGAGAGAGAGAGAGAGAGAGAGAGAGAGAAAACGAAAGATATACAAATATACTGATAGAGAGACGTATAGACATACAGATAGAGACCGACACAGAGTAAATAAATAATACAGAAAGACCTAAACAAGACTCCTAGACGCATACAATGCTTACTTGCTATATAGGCATGACGTGATATTTACTAAACAGTTAGTTATTCAAAATGCACAACCGAATAACTAGACTCTTAAAAAAAGATTAAAAAAAAATGACGCTTCAAAGGCAAACAAATTAAACTGTTTTATTTTTTCAATAATTTCATATTTCTCTCACTTGTTTCCATATGTTTTCGTGTGTCTCTCCAATCTGTATTTCCCACCACTCCCTAACCTCCTCTCTTTCTCTTTTTCTCTCTTTATCTACCTGTATCGGTATAATTATCTCTCAACGATAACACTTTCACGTGTAATACTCGGATATGTTTAAAGGACTCTAGACATTAAGTCAGTAGTATCCTAGGATAGCTTAAAAAAATAAATAACATATTCCCGCTTCTTGTTGTAAATCTCTGTACTAGTTTCTCTTTCTATTTTCTCATCCACAACTCCATATCTATGAATCTTGTAATCTATCAACCAATCTCTTTTTTTCTGCTCACCTACACTCTATTACTCTAAAATTTCGTAAATTGTTTTGTTGTCTGTTTGTTTTTTGTGATAATATTATTAGAGTTGTTCCATTAATTTTCTTCATACTCCTGTCTCTATTATATTTCTAATCACTATCCTTTTCCTCGCGTGATCTTTCCGCCTCAAGCAAAACATAATGCCAGTATCATAGATTGTGAAATGGAGCATTTCATTACCCCGAAAGTAATTGTTTCTTGTAAAAGATGTTTCCAGATCTACTTCTTTTTTTCCTCAGTTCCTGCCTCTGTTCTTCAACTATTGTTCTGGTAATCACACATCAATGCCTTTGGCTCGCTCCCCTCTCATTCACAGCATATCTCTCTCTCTCTCTCTCTCTCTCTCTCTCTCTCTCTCTCTCTCTCTCTCTCTCTCTCTCTCTCTCTCTCTCTCTCTCTCTCTCTATCTATCTATCTCTCTATCCTCTCTGTCTCTGTCTCTCTCTATCATATGTATTTTCTATCAATTCTCTGTCTCCCTCACCCTTTTTTTCTATCACCCTGCACAATCTACGAAGCCCGTTGACGCAGAACCTGGCGTATTCATAGTTTATGCGGATTGTTGAAGCAAATGGATATTTTACCATGCTTATCAGTATGGTATCGCAGCAAGCAGGACAAAAAAAAAAAATGCAAGTCTCTGGTATTATAACTATCAGCCGTACTTGTAACCTAAAGAGTCTATATCATTAAACAAGGCTTGAAGAGAAATAACACAAACGTTTCCCTATTCTTTTTATGTGTAGCAACAATCCTATTATCATTTTATGGCATGGAATAAATTCCTGTTGGTTGTTTTCGTTTTCTCTGTTACTGAAAACGATATAACCGTTTCATTCAACTGACATGCTCAACAGGATTACATAAAAATGGAATCTAGCGACAGAAATAAATATATTAACATATATGTGTTTATCATAAATACTTCTCTGCCTAATTTGCAAGAATAATTATATACAACATTTCTTTCTATTTGGACGGCTTCGGACACACTTAATATATCAAATACTTTCAATTTTTTAGACAGATATCAAGTTTTTCAACACAGCGATATGAATGGTCTGCAGAAAAATTGATCTGTTTTTTTTTTCCTCGCTCTTCTCGCACCATTCCCATATATTTGAATAGTAAAACTTTCCTTGCCCTAACGACAAACGACTGCTTCGCATGTGTGTGACAGCCTATTGGCGCGGAGAAAACCGATGAAAATGGCCAGAATCAGAATACGTTGGCAGTTTGGTGAAACCACCGGACATCCGGTCGGCGAAAGTCCAGATCTGGAGGAAATAGCGGAGCCACAAGGCTGAATGAGTTGAGAGGAAAGCAGGTCGGAGAGGGCGGAGGGATATAAAACTCTCTCCCTCCACCTTGGTGAAATTGACTCTTTCTCACAGCTTTAGAGAAAGCATCTTGTTAAACATGAATGCCAAGGGAAAAGTTAATTGGACATCATGTGGCAAAAGGGTAACCTCTAGGTTCTTCCAAGATTATAATTTCAAAAGATTCAGAAAAGAGTTGCTCTCATTAGGTTCACATAAACTAAGGTAAGCAGTGGTCTAAGGTACACACAACTTACATTCGTCATCAGCATTACAGTAATCTTGTTACAGGGATTTGAAGAAAAGCTCTGCGCACCCGGAATGATGGTGGAGAGGGAAACTACAGGCGAATTATAGTGATAATCTCATTCTCTAGAATTAGATGATTGTGTGGAAACTTAAAGGTTACACACAAACTCTTAAATCGCAGATCAGTGTTATCTTTTGTCCCCTGCCCGTGTTGTATCGAGCAGGCTAAGCTCTAGAATTTCTGTTTTCTTCTTCTCTGCCCATCTTGATACTTGTATAATATGCCGGTTGGTGCGCTCTTAATGGCCCATGAAATCTTCATGATTGCTGTCTGCAGAAAATGATGGGTTCGACACAGTCGATTTGAAAAAGTTGGGAGCGCAGTAAAAAATATAAAAAAGATGTATAGTGAAGCTCTAAAATTTGAACGCAATTTACAACAAGTTAGCTTTCTGCTTTATTCCTTCATCAGATGCAAGGGAAAAAAACAGATTAGGGAATCTATATTACAAAAGGCAACTTTACTTTCTTCCTATTACCCTATCTGCTTCAAAACCACTCAAAGTACAGTGATGAAGTTCTCTTTATTTTGATCTGCCAAGATCAAAGTCCCATGCGGTGAAAAAAGGGAGAAAAATTATGTATTTAGGCTTAAAATGCATTTGAAATTCCATTATCTATTTATTTTAATTTATTTCATCAATTTTTATTGCCAAATTTGTAATGGAACCCAATAATATCTAAAAGACTGATCTCAGTGTTTTCTACTCTTCAAATGTAATAAACATTTTGAAACAAATTATTGTTATTTAAAAAAATCCCAATTTATTTAAAAAAAAGTAATTTCACTTAAATGGAGTGAAAAAATGAAAAAGTTAATTATTAAATGAAATTTGACGACCTCCACCGTAAAGACAAAAGTGTTATGGAAACCAAAACGTTTTGAACAGTAAAGTAGTAGTGATTTGATTGGTGAGTATTTTAAGAACAACTGTCATCGTCACCTTTTCTTCGGCTTTTTTGGAACGCGTTTCGTACTTTTACCTTATGTGTATCTAAGATATCGACTAGATTCACTAATTGTCAACAAGGAACAATAAAAACATAAGTAAAGCCATTTTATTAACTTGCCACATTTTATTTGTCTTGGATCAATTAAACAGATTATGACTAGATCTAGAATAATTAAGCAACCCAGGTTAACCCAATACATTTTTCCTCTGTAACATTGTCTGAGCAGTTGCGCGTTTTACTTTGTATTGTAGAGCAATTTTTCACCATATCAGGTCGAGCACTACATGGTATCTATAAAGGGTCATCAATAACACATTATGGTCCCGGTGGAGGGATAAAGTGAAAAGAGGGCAGCTTAAAAGATTGCACCCAAATCTAGTTTACTTTTCTTACTAAGATCTTTCCTTCATTTAAAGAATGTCTTCATGAAATCTTGAGAAGTATGCCACAGTCTCAATGTTATATATGTATTTTAAACTTGGACTTTGAGTGGCACTAGAGGAGATATCTGATATTGTTGTAAAATTTGCTTTTCTTTATTGTAGTAGTCTTCCCCACCTGTTCTTTGTTCTAAAGTTTGCTTTTCTTAAATGCAGTTGTATGCTCTGGAAGATACAAATCTTGCATTTTTTAATGTAGTTGTCTTCCCCACCTGTTCATTTGAACGGGCAATCGTGGCTGTATTACATAAACGTTCACATTCAGAAGTAATAAAATAGTAAACATTTTAAAAATCACTTAATAATCATGGACAAAAATTAGAACGAGGATTAATGAAGATTGATTGATAGATAGATAGATAGAGAGATAGATAGATAGATAGATAGATAGATAGATAGATAGATAGATAGATAAATAGATAGAATGAGAATTAAATGGGTATCGTGAGAGTAAGACAGAGAGGCAGACAAATAAAGAGAAACTGATGAAGAGAAATTAAGTTAACAATGACACACACACACAGATAAAGAGATAGAGAGAGAGAGGGAGGGAGAGAGAGAGAGAGAGAGAGAGAGAGAGAGAGAGAGAGAGAGAGAGAGAGGAAGGGAGACAGACAGACAGACAGAAAGAGAGAGATTGAGAAATAAAATGGAAAAAAATAGAGAAAATTACAAGAACTCGACTGTGACACAAGTCTACAAAGAAGGAATTAATTAACGACAATCATGGCAATCCATTACTAACATAATCTCGGAAGATCTAGTAAAAACAACTTTAAAGAAAAAACTGTTCGACTACGTGAATAAGTGTCCCACATTGTTCAGCCCTGTGTCACTCCAGGTAGGACAAGGCTAAGAAACTCAGATGAATAATTATGGTCTATAATATTAGTCGACAAGAAAAGCTAGTGTAGAAATACACTTGTCCTGGACGCTCCCATAGCATCCCAGTATCTCCAAAGACCTCTATTATGTATGCTTTTTCTCAAAGTCAATTAAGTTGACACAGCTCCAGCCACCACTGTTATCTTTTCAGTTCGGAGAGTGAATGTGTGATCAATGCATTTCCTTATTGTCAACAATGTCGCTTTTTTATTCTTTTCTGAGTCTACTGCCCACAGAATCTGCGCTTAACGGTTACTTTTGTGAGTGGCAAGAGAGAGAGAAGAAGGTAGACAGACAAACAGACAGACAAATAAACACATAGACCAATAGACAGGTAGACAGAGAGGCAGCAGACAGACAAGATAGACAGATAGTCATTCACAGACAAAGAGAGACACAGAGAGAGAGAGAGAGAGAGAGAGAGAGAGAGAGAGAGAGAGAGTAAGACATAGAAAGAGATAGATAGATAGGTAGATAGATAGATAGATAGATAGAGAGAGAGAGAGAGAGAGAGAGAGAGAGAGAGAGAGAGAGAGAGAGAGAGAGAGAGTTATAATTATCCCACTAGTTGTAATCGCTGTATAGTGGCCTTCTTCGTGAATGTCGTAATATGGATCTTTATAGCAATTTTATTCCACGTTATGATGCGCTACAGTCGAAAAGTGCCTGTTAATCGACCGCACTCAGTACTGAACAAATCTGCACCGCTAATGTTCACGCAATGTTCAGCGCTCTGGCGGCTTCAACGGGTTCACCTCTGATTAGGCTTTCTGGGAGGATGACTAGATCTGTTTCTACTATATTATCATTTTGGCCCGGTGGCTTTGTGGCGGTAGTCTTGTTGGGAACTTCACTGAAATGTTAGCCCTTTCGATGAACATTTTTGCTTCTGATAACTGGAGATTTTGTGTTGTTGTTGATGATGTTGGTATTGTAGTGTTGTTGTTGTTGTTTTTTTTTTTTTTGGTGTTTAAATTAGTCCATGCTAGAATAGCCAGTGTTTGAAATTTCTCGTAAACTAAAAGTTTGGAGGGTTTTTTTTTTCACAACGCTTAGCTGTTTACTTGTTGCTTGACTAGCCAGCTTGTGTATGTGAGCACGTATGTATTAACATTCTTTATTATAGACATTCCCTATAGTATCATTCTTGGAGGCGTCCAGCTTTTGTTGAACGATTTCGATGTTCTATGCCAAGCCACTACTTGATAATCGGCTAAGTTCCCTCTGATACCCAGTGTTTGGTGCTCGCCTCCTCTGAGGCTCAGTCAGGTATTCTAAGATTATAAACATACTTCTTTTCTGTATTTTCATACTATTTCAATGATCTCTCATTTCTTAACAACAAAAATACTAACATTATGGAACTGAACTAACTAGAGCCATCGATCGTTCATAGTTTAATTCTGATGTTGCCTGCGACCTGGGTGTGATCGCTTCCCATATATGGCTTGTCCTAACAGACTTCCCACACGTCCCACATTAGAGTGGTGCTATCTATTGTTGTTATCTACGTTGTTGTTGTTAAGAAGTTTATTTAATTTTGTGCGTTGAAGAAGCTAATCGTTAAAAGCTTAAGCTATATATTTTCGAAGCTCCATACGACGCTCTAGAGAAGAAAAGTGATTAAACAGAAAGAAAATAAAAGAGTTTCAGTACCTCTAGAAATATTCTGAGTATGTTAGAAACATAATATTGATCGTAGAAGAAACATTTTTTACCATCTCGAACGCCCATCGTTAGAACATGGATTAAGGGACCAAGACCTTTCAAAAACACTTTCACCAACACCGATGCTAAGAGTTTAACATATTGAAATAAAAAAACAAATACCAAAAGTCTCGCATACAAACAAAATAAAACAAAAGGTAATACGGTGTGATAAAGAAAGCTGATTGGGTCTAACTGTAGCAGTCTACAGCTTATTTCTCTAATCACGTTGATTGAATCGCAGGCATTGAATATTCCACACGCCATTCATTGTGCACTACAAATTAGTTTTGTACTAAGGTGGCGAATCAAGCACATGACACCATGATTTAGCCTAAAAAAAAATTTCTAGCTGACACATATGAAACAAATCTTCAGCACCGTGTTGTTTCAGTCATAACTTGGCACCCAAGATTTGAGATACGTCAGTCCCTGAGAATCACCCAAGACATGATCGCGTCAACGACAGCTGAGCATTCTTGTAGACCTTACTGTACTCTTTCTGAGAAATAACCTCAACATTTATAATAGTCCTTCGCACTGGTCTTACCCCACTCAAGATTGATAAGACTTCTCTCGAGCAACTTTAATATTTACTTACATTTTTTTTCTATTTTTTACATCGATATTATAAACCTATCAATGTAATCTGTCCTAATTTCATAACCTTTCTAGAAAACTATCGTAGTTTTAGTTTGAGAGTCCGAAACTCGTCCTAGACTGGCTACATCCGGGTTTTTGCCACTGCATTAAGATGGTGTGTTATGGTAGAATATTACCCTTAGCGATCTTATGTTTTGGGACAAATGTTTCAACAAGGAAAGACCCTTAGCTATGTGCTGGGGCCTATCAAGACTTGGATCGATTTCTATCTGGTAACTACCCTACGTCCTGACAAGCTTGGGTAACCCTAGCCGAGGCAAACCGCTGCCGAAATAGCTACCCAGGTCATCGAGACACAATAGCGCCATCTCACCACGGTGAGGTAACCAGTTTTTTGTTGTTGTTGTTTTTTTAGATCATTATCAACAGAGTTTAAAAAAAAAAACGAAATGTTACATGGCAATAGCCAACAAAATTGCTGTCAAATATATGTATATATTTATATCCTACGAGTAGTCATATGACTAACAATTCTATAACAATAAGAAAAAGCAGAATAATAAAACTAAAATTAATAATAATAATAATAATAATAATAATAATAATAATAATAATAATAATAATAATAATAATAATAATAATAACTATAATTATTGTGTGACCAGTTGGCGAATGGGTATAGTGCCTTGATAAGCAATCCAGCCAAGTGGGTGTGGGTTCGAATCCGCCGCTGTGCAAAAAAAAAAAATTAAAAAAAAAAGGATTATGGACAGAGTGGGGCTAAAAAAAAAGGATTGTAAAAATAGCAGCAGCATCTCAGCAAACTGATCAAAATGATATTAAATGCCTGTGATAAATATTTACATTCTGACTTCAGCGAGTTCTTTAAATTCAAGTAATTCGTGATTCTGTTTCTCACACTAAGAGGTTGCAACCTAGGCATAACTATTAGCGGCATTTCCTCGATGTGCGAAAACTTAGGAGACAAACATTTAAAGTAGTTCACATAATACATAAAAGTATATGTATGACACAGAAAAACATGCCATGTTATTATTCTATATCCTGTCTCCATTTACATTTTCTGAAATCCTTGCACATAAAAAAATAAGCTGAAGAATTTGAACGGTTGTACCAGTTAATACTTTTTCTTGCACGTGTGCAGTTAGCTCAGTCGGTAGAACGCATACATTGACACCTCGTGTTGAGGTCAGATCCTACCAAACCATCCCGACCCTCAGCTTGACAGAAAGCCGTTTTCTTGGTGTAAGATTCTGTGGGAAACTTAGGAGACGTAACATCTGAGAACTTACTTTGCAAGAATAATATAACCGTTTCATGAATTGACCTGAGGTTTCGTTAGTCCTCTCTCTCTCTCTCTCTCTCTCTCTCTCTCTCTCTCTCTCTCTCTCTCTCTCTCTCTCTCTCTCTCTCTCTCTCTCTCTCTCTCTCTCTCTCTCTCTCTCTCTCTCTCTCTCTCTCCTTCCCAAAGCCCCTTTGCTCTCCAAACAGTCATACACTTGTTTTCTTTCAGAAAAGCTACGAAAATACAATACCACCCAGTTACACTCTGTCCTCTCAGATATAGAGGCTTAGTTGATATTATGATCTGGTCGTGGAAAAGAGACACCATCAAGCCAAGGAGGCTCAAGAAAGGGGAAAAAATCTCCCCCAGCGAAATTGACTGCGTTTTTCTTCCACGTAAAAACCGGACTTGGAATGTCACATCGTTTCATAATCATGCTGGCTCTGCCGAATAACGAGAGGCCAGTATTCACATAGAGTAATCATATTTCCTTTTCTCTCTTCTCTACTGGTGGATGCTGTCTCGCGCACCCTACGTCAGCCTCGCTCTGGCTCCATCATCCCGGACATCCTCTCTCAGCGTCTGCGAGACGGGCAGGATGTCACGTGATAATAACCCAAATTCCAAGACGCGTCTCCACTTTCCCTCCAGCAAAAAGAAAAAAAAAATGTGTAATGAAAATGAAAGGTTATAGATTCAATAAAATTAAAGCAAAAGAAAAAATAATATGAGAGCATCTCATTTAGCTAAGATAAAGATCAGTAGCAGATTAAAACTTTCGAAGAGATTGTAATTCGTGGACAGTTGAATTGGAAAATAAAATTGAAACAGTATTATAAAGAAGAGGTTGTAGGACCAACTAATGGACCGATAATACAGACGCCTGTGCCATACTTGTACACAATTGTAACTTTTCATTATCGAGATATATTTACAAACCAAGCTTTCAATAGACACTAAGTTTGTTATATGTTTTTCAGACTTTTGAAGATTTAGTACTGTTTGAGTAAGATATTGTGTATCTCGAATTTCAAAGTTAACGTTTATATATTTTTACTCATGTTTTATGAGAATCAATTTCATTTTAAAGTTTCATTACTTAAAAAAGTTTCATGCGCAGGTATGAAGCAATCACCAAGTCGTAGAGGTTGAAGTTATAATACGACACCGGTCTTCAAAGCGGCATTTCTCTTCGAGCGCAACACAGAAAGGTTGACGAAACCTATGCATCATGTGGAAGATTTAACATGGGCCCCACATTGGTTCTTTCTGGTAGTTCGTAACAAGACCAGAAGTTTTGTCCTCGTTCAAGACAACGAATTCTGATTCATGATCATGTACGAATGTTGCTGGCCAAGCCCCAGACTGGTTGAAGATTTCCCTGGCCTCGGGCGAGAGGTCATGTTGGACAAGCGTGAGCGCTGGGCTGTCAGTATATGGCCTGCACAGCAGGGCATACTCATTGCCTTTTTTGCACCGCTAGGGGAAGTTAATTATGCTTTAAGAGTTCGGAGCCCCCCAGCTGCCAGCCAGCCACTTCACTACTTCAGTCCACGCCTCAAGCTTATTGTCAAAGGGGAGAAAAATCAAACTCTGCTCCGATATAAATTATGCATCTTGATGTCTTGTGGCAATTTTTTTTTTCTCTCATTCGATTTTGTCTTTCTTAAGAGCGTAGATTTATAATTCAAGTCTCAGATAGAAAATGTTACATGCAACTAGTTGGATGACAACAAACTGACGGTGCATCCTAGTCTAGGACGTGCTATGGATAGAGAAATGTCGACTGTATAAGTGGAAAATGTTGATAAAATCTGGGAGCATTATCGCCTCCACAAACCTATGCTGATATAAGTGTCAAGTGGAATTATTTACAAATAAATAATTTGCTTCTTTTCCTCCAGGTATACACCATATTTGTCGCATACCGCAATAAGATCGATCATAATTTATTGGAGGAAAATTAAAGAAACAAACACAGTAGTGGTTACTCGAAATGTAAATTTGGGCAAAACCTGTTAAACTGTTTCAAAAGTGCAGCATTTCATAACTTCAAGAATTGAGGTATATTTAAATGAAGAGAACGAAAGTTGTCTGGATATTAGTTCCAATGCCATTGACATTTTGATATTAGTTTCGATACCATTGTAAATTTGATATCAGTTCCAATATCATTGTAATTTTGATATTAGTTTCGATACCATTGTAATCTTGAAACAGTATTGAAGTGATACAGGAAAATAAGTTCGCAGGGTATTCTAGTGTCACATTGAATTCAACTGAAAGAATTAAACAAACTTGCTCCTCTCAAAAATTGCCTCTTCTAATTTACAGCCGCAGATTCATGTTTATTTAATTACTGTGACAGAGCCCTTGAAAATCAACTGAGGTTTTTTTAATTACCTTTGAAACTCAACGAACTGATTGAAAGCCACAGGCCCAGTGTTTAGGGTCTTGAAAACTATTTAGAGTTAAAGTATAGTAGTAACAAATGTTTTATTCTAAGAAGCCGAACATAAAATCTACACAAAAGTCTATGTACCTTTATCTCCTCCACAGCTCCTTAGAAGAGAAATCAAACGAGATCAGGTATCCTTAAATTAGATTTTTTCCCCAATGAAAAAGAATTTTTTGTGTGAAATAGATAATGTCTAGTAACTATGCAGCAGTATCACCCTATTCAATGTTTTTATGGTGTCACGATATAATATACACAATGGAGGCGTTCCTTTCACAAATTGCTAAACTTATATAAGTAAGAAAGTCGACGAGCGACTCGGATAGGTGGTTGAAATCGGTAATAAAGCCATTCCGCCTACGCATAGAGAGTTCTTAACCATTCAATCGCAGTTGAGGTCCCGTCTCGAAATCCTGGTTATTGATATGAAGCTGGGTCTTTGCAAAAGGACAAAGCAAGTAGGCTAATATTACAGGCAGGCTGCGGTTTTCAAGCCGGGCGCTATTGATATCTTGAAGGCAGAAGGAAGATAGCTCTAGCCCCCACTACATCACCGTCAATTCTCACAACAGTTAGAGTCAAATCCAGTTGCCCAGATGTAAGTGGTGTAAATGTATGAGCAACTACTAAACGGTCCAAGAATAAACACTAATGATATTGTAATTAGGAGATGTGGTTCAAAAAGGTCGTACATGGAAAAGAATAATACTGTACCATATAAATGCAGGGCAAGATTTAGTAAAGATCTAGTTCCCAAGTCATATTATTGTGGAACAAAACTACTGCCCTCCGTGGTTTCTGACCGATGTATAGAAACTGTGCTGCTGTATTGTGTTAGCATTGCACCTTTGAGTCTCACGTACCACATCCAGAGATATAAATAGAAATATATAGATAGACAAAACTATGCGTAGATAATTGATAGTTAGATAGCTTGATAGATATAGATAGGAATAGATATGATGGATAGATAGATATATGAATAGAGAGATTGTTAGATAGACAGACATAAGCAATGAGCTAACAAACAGATCAACAGATATATATATATATATATATATATATATATATATATATATATATATATATATATATATAAGGATCAACCCTATGGTCACCGGATACAACGAAAAATGGACGAATTAATAGAAAGATAGACAAATAGAGATGTAGATAGATAGTTGAAGAGGTAGATAGGTAAATGGATACATAAATACATAGGCAGAAGATAGATAGATAGACTGATTTTAACATATATAGACAGGTAGATGAATAAATGCATAAATAGAAAGATTGATAGAGAGATAGAAAGATAGATCTAGGGCATAATAGAAACAAAGACTGTCACAGCTCTTGTTAGACACATTTATCTTCTTTCAGTAATATATATATATATATATACATACACAGAGAGAGAGAGAGAGAGAGATAAAGTAAAAGACATAAAAAGAATGCTACAAGGACTGAAATGGAGATGGGGAGGGGGGTGGGCATAGAGATAGATAGATAGATAGAGAGAGAGAGAGAGAGAGAGAGAGAGAGAGAGAGAGAGAGAGAGAGAGAGAGAGAGAGAGAGAGAAAGGGGTAATCGACCAATTTGAAGTTAGAAGGAAAAAATAAAGGTCTCAAATATTCAAATTAGTCTGGCAACAAAAATCAACTGATTACAGTCCCAAAAGTTCATTTTCTATCCAATGCATTTACATTTTGACGTTTTACAGTTATGCTGTACCAGGGTCATGTTCTATGAAAACTTTTCCTTTAGATTTTATTTCATGACAGATTGTAGATGAGCAGCACACAAACATTGCTTATACATGATCTCTGGTTAAACTATCACACTGGCTCAACTTCGGTTTAAAACCAAGTCTTTACTAGAGAACCAATTTTTCCGCTCAATTTTGCTCTTTGTTGCGAATGATATTGTGCGAACTTTTACGTTCAAGCAAGACCATTACAGGTGGCAACAATATAATTGCGAACTCTTTCAAGTAATTGTAGCCATAAGGAAAATATTATTGTCGATTGAGGAAAAAAAAATTCAACACATTTTATGTCCCTATATGTCAGAGATAATAGGGTAATCCGTTTGAGTCCATACGTTTTGGTTCTAAAAAATCCCTATAATTTCGCACTCTAATAATACCTTGCTTTACTACTTTTACTGTCTTTGTTTAAAAAACAAAATCACGGATTTTAACAGTTCAAAGATCAGAGAGAAATGTATGTTTGATGGTGTTTGCCCTGTTTCCCTGCTTCGTCACTTGGTCACCTTTGTTTACATTTCTGCGTGACCTGAACAGGCCATTGACCTTTAGTTTGAAATACCAGAGATAACCACTCGGGTGTCAGGGAGCTGGTAACCCTCAACTAAACTAGCCAGGTTGGGTGGGGGGGATATATGTCAAAATAAAGACAGAACCTAACATTACAATGAATGTCTGAGATGCTTCTTACATATATTCTCTTTCTAAGTTTGTTACAATATTATATTTTAAAAATCCTTCAACAATGGTTACATAAAAATAAGAAATAAAATGTTGCTATGTTATTCGCTACTGATAATTCTGCTCATTCTCTTTCCTTAAAAATTTTCAATATAATTCTTTTATTTTCTGGAAAGCAAGTTCCCATCCTTTTCTTAGAAATTTACATATTCAACTGATATTAGCCATGAAAACTCATATTAGAGTATTATCTGGCAAACTATTGACTACATCAATAGTAGAATCGTTTTCTGTCCTCAGTAAATGTAATGGGCCCAGCGAACACGAACTACTCGTATTCATGATGGGCTGTCATACAAGACAATGCTCTCTCACTGAGTTACCTTATCACCACCATTTGCATCGAGTACTGCCTGTTTTCCGATAACTAGCATTCATATCCCCTCCCTCCACAGCGGCCACAAATGGTGGATGGCTTGTCAATCATGGTTGCAGCAAAAAAATCGACAGCACTTAGAATAGAGAATTCGTGTTGCCGTATCTAATACAATTTGGAGGACTTTAGTCGCGTTTTTCTCTATCTGAAATCTTACAGAACTTACAACTGTAACTACATACAAAGTCACATATATTGAACTCACGTGGAGATAGAATCGAGAACAGACTTCGAAACGAATACGAACTAACACACGGACTGAAATCATGGGAACTTTATCACACGTTCTGATGAGTGTGATTAAGTGGATAGAGAGACTGATCATTCACCGCCTTTTAGTCCCTCTTGAAACACCCACACTTTTTGTTCTGAAAATCTTGAAATTATCCAAGGAACTTAAAAGTTTACAGATCAATACTTCATATGGGAAAAAAAACAAACACAAGCACCGTTTTTTTCCCTCCTTTTTCGCGCAGAAGAGAAAAACGTTGATACAGCAGCTAAAAGTTTATTCAACACTATTAGAAATACACAAATATCTTAGTAATCACAAGAAAAATGATAACAACGTGTAAAACAACGTAAGGCATCTTGGAAAAACTCTTGATAACACAATACTCTGCATGAATTACAATTCATGCGAGGCTTCTTGTGAACGTCGCATCTGGTGTTACCATGCACTCGCAGTAACAAGTTTACTAGGACCGGAATGAAATCCACCCAACAAGAAAAGGAAAAATAAATTTCTTTGTACAATACCTGATGACCATTTTAAAAAATTAAATTCAAAGAGTTTTTCATATTTTCACTTTGTTTTACTAAGAATCACGACCCTAGCACATTCACTACTAGTTTGAAACGTCGGTTTTAACTGCGTCCTAAAACTTCATGAATTTACACCGGAATAGAGGTACTAGATGTACATATTACATTCGAAAAGAAAACCTGTCTGCACAACATGCTTAATTACTAATGTAAGAAAATTACAAGGAAAAATCCCGTCAGAAGTTTGAACTCCACTGATGGTTAGATAGGATTCTAGCCTCTGAGGCCCTCTCTGGTGGTTTCTGATCGGTCACACCGTACCAGTGAGATCTATTGCAATTCTGATCCGTCTTGAAGTCCCATAAATCCAGTGCTTGATGTGTCCAACAGCCTTATCAATCGCGTACCTAGATCAAGTTACAGCTCCATGCATTCACGCGCCAGATTCTGGTCCAGGAGTGGTAAACTTTCCTGACCGTAAGAGACGGAGATGAAAGCTAGGGACGGTGGGGGGAAGAGAACGGCGCTCAAGTTTAGTGCAGGCTAGGAGGGAGAGGAAAAGAGCGGAGAGAGGAAGGGAGGGAGGGAGAGAGAAAACGCAGCGTTCTTTCGTCCGCTTTTATTCACTCCACGCATTGACCCAATATTCTGTGGCCTGACTCTCTCCCTCTCTCTCTCTCTCTGTATCTGTCTGTCTTTCTCTCTCTCTTTCTCTCTTTTTTCTCTCTCTCTACCTGTCCTTTTCTCTCTTTATTTCTTCTCTCTCTCCCTCCCTCTCTCTCTCTCTCTCTCTCTCTCTCTCTCTCTCTCTCTCTCTCTCTCTCCCCCCCTCTCTCTCCTTTTCTATACTTTTTTGCCAATGCATTGATTAAATCTGTATGGTGATGAGATTGTTGGGCGACCACACTTTTTTTTTCTATCTTGTATCGTACATGTAGCTTGCCCGGTATAATTGAATTAATTATAGAATATATCACAACACATCTATCGTAAGCTTCCACTGATAAAAAAGTCCCAAGGGTAATCTGAAGTTGATGAATGAGAAACTTATTGAAATGTGTTAAGTTGATATGAAGAAGTGGATACTAAAAGTTTAAAAAGTTGGATCTAGATCTAATTGCCCATCCAAATATAAATTTCCAACACTTTACAACTGGTCACACGGATGAAAAAAAAATATACCGACGTTTGACAAAGTATGTCATGGTAGAGGGGAGAAGGAGGGGGAGGGGGTGGGGAGAGGATAAAAACAAATTAAGGAGATGAGTTGTTGCAAAGGTTAAAGCTTAATTTACACCAAGTACCAGGTGCGAGAGGCATGTTTATATTCCGCCATGTGCAAACAGTGATCCAGGAAATCAGGTTTTGTATATATTTACACATCACACGCATCAGCAAAACAGAAGCATTGAAATAAGCTAATCTCTAAGATAATGAGCAAAGAGCTTTCAGTGCAAAGCCTAAATGTGATGGTAAACCAAGGAATACTAGATAAACTGTAAGCTGGGTCTTAAAAAGTCCACAAAGGATACGAATAACTGATAATAATACTGTAGTAACCAGAGTTAAAAGGTTTTTAGTTTAAAATTAAGTTATATAATAATGAGGAAAACATAATGGGTTACTTTTGAAAATAATACTTAAGTATACTCATATACAATAAATACGTGAAAACTGTTTAAATTTATTTGAAAAGTATGATTTTGCTTATAAAGCCATAATTAAAAATGAATGCAAAACTTTTAGTTTTATTCTAAATCAGTTGTAGTTAGTGATGATGGAATAAATAGGTCTAGCTAGCATTCCATTGTGAAAACAGTATAGAAATTATTATAAAAATATATGTTAAAAAATATGGGATATAATGTTTTTTTTTGTTTTTTTTTGTTTTTTTTTTTTTTTTTGGAGGTGGGGGGGGGTCAGATTCTTTTCCTCGGAATGAAGTTTTAAACGTATAATTATAAAATAGTTATTCCTGACGACATCATGGAAAATTTTAAAAAGTAGAAAACAATCGAGTAAAATTTTGATTGGAATAAAAGTACCCATCGCTGGACAAAGATGATCCGTTCTGTTATGACATTCTAGGTCAAAGTTCACATAAAGCCACCTACACCATTGGGCTTCTTTACTTTAGCCAGAGTAGCTGGTGACTTGTCCTTCATCCACACCATCATTACAAGGTGTGGGTCAAGTGAGGACAGGAGAAATTTAAGTTTGTGCTGGTTCTGTTGCAAAAAAAAAAACAAAATCTTCGTCGCTGTAGGAAAACCATTGGCGGCATATTGACAACCTAACAACCTTTCTAGCACAGAGTTGATTTCATCTGTGATGTTTGCTTTGAATAAATATTGTAATTTCAGTCCAACGCTCTTTCGATTTTTATGTTGTGCTCTTCATCACTTTTGCTTTGATTTATGTTTGAAAGCGGTTTTTATTTACATCACGCTCATACTTCAAAAGCCAGCCACTTGGGAGGAACCCTGTCACTGGCGGTGTCACATTTCACATTTTGAAAAGTTTACCGTATTCTTGGTCTTTAATTAAGATTCAAATATAGTTCTACATCGTCTAAGCTATGTATGGTATGGTAAAAGAACTTGATGCCTCTCAAAATGCAGTAGCGAGATGCAATAGTGGAGAAAATTAAAAGAAACATAAATAGAGACATGGAGAAAGATCTTTGGAGACCTTCCTTAACTTTTATCTACGCTGCACTCTCTACTCTTTCCTGGGACAATCTTGAGAACCTAGGGTCGTTCAAATTGCTTTTTCCTCATTGTACTATTTCCTAACAAAGTGTGGTTAGATAGACAAACTAATAGAGAGGGAGAGAGAGACAGAGACAGAGAGAGAGAGAAGAGAGTGTGTGTGTGTGTGTGTTGGAGGAGAAAATTAATATTGAAAAGAGAGCAATATTATAGCGATGGGAAAAGATCCTGTGGACAGAATCGATGTAAAAGGGTAGAGATTTAAAGAGAAGGACAGAATTAATAGAAAAAAAATGTTCACTAGCAAGAAAGAGAGATGAGAGGATTAGGTGGAGAGAAAGATAATGAAAAAAAGTGGGTGTAAGAGAGACATATGAACAGAAAGAAAGATAGAAAAAATATAATGGGTATTTAGCCTCACGACAGACAAAGAATCCACTTCATTGTGACGTAAAGATTAATGGGATTATAATATCATTTGGGCCTCGCCTCCTCTCTTGTGGCAGAAAATCATAAAACTTGCCGGAGCCCGGCGCTGGTAACAATCTCCGCTGCTCTCACCACACAGCACCAGGAGGCTTCTCAGTCCAGCCGCAAGCAGCCTTGTAATCCGGATATTTATTCACTCTAAATCTCGATCAATACTTCTCAGATTCTAATTTCCTCATTGTTTCTGTTATTGTCGGACCGAAAAGAGAAAAAAAAAAACGAGAAGACAAAAATAAGAGGAAGAAAACTCAGAAGACTTTTGGTATCATGGATCATTCGACACTGAACTGAACTTGTTCACTCTATATAACCAGCCACCACCTCTTTGAAGTCTTCTCTTTGCTACATAAATTTGCATTTTAGGCCTTGCTCTTGCAAACCAATAAAAAAAAAAGAAAGAAAGAAATGAGCTGTGATGTGAGGTCTGCCTTATAATTTCATTTTCAGATTGAAGATATTCGATTAGCTGCTAGAGAGCCATGGCAATTGTCTCCATGCGAGGAACATTCAATAAGGTTTATGATGAAATCTTTACACTGGTATATTGATAGACAAACAATAATTTATCAGTTCTTGAACTTCTCTCCAAAGCAGCAGTAGCAGCGGTAGTAATAGTAGTAGTAGTAGTAGTAGTAGTAGAAGTAGTAGTAGTAGTAGTAGTAGTAGTAGTAGTAGTAGTAGTAGTAGTAGTAGTAGTAGTAGTAGTAGTAGTAGTAGTAGTAGTAGTAGTAGTAGCAGTAGTAGTAGTAGTAGTAGTTGATGTTGTTGTTCTTTTTGTTATTGATGATGATGATGATGATGATGTTCTTATTGATGTTTTTGTTGTTTTTGCTGTTATTGTTATAGTCGTGCTAATTTTTGTTCTTTTTTTTTTTTAATCGAATCTGGTGTTGATATAATCATAGTGAATAAGCCAGTATTGTTTAAGAAAACTTAAAAAGCAATCAACACTTAAAGACTCAAAAGTACTAGCCTTCTTTGGTCTCATTTATGAAGTTTTCTCTGTAATGCCATGTTGTTTTAGCTATTTAAATTCTAAGAACCGTATTTGATCTCTTCAGTTAGTTGTTGAAGCATTTGAACACAATTTATTTTCAAACTGTTTAAACTGCGCTTCAAATTCGCTATCGATTGTCTTGAAATAGTCTGAGGTTTTTGAAAGTAGGATTATTAAGTTTAACGGTAATGCAAGTCCTCAGGAAAAAAATGAGCAGTGATTCAAATAATATTAATTTTTTTTTCTGTCGTACAATACAGACATATAATTTATAATAAATTGATGACCTTGTACCAACCTAAAAGATGAGTAAACTGTTTCAGAAACAGAAATTCTCCAGCCTGACGTTGAAAACAATGGGAAAAAAATTAAAGGACTTTTCTTCGTTAAAATTTTCTCGTTTGCTAGTTGTCGTCACCTTGTCTGTTGTGGTCTCGTTAGCGAGTCTCAAACGAGACAGTGACGGGGCACCCCCAGACTGTGACCTTTACACGGGCCTGCCTTCTTCCTTTACAGCTTCTTCCTGAAGTAAATCAGGCAAGCTCTGGACCTAAGCCTAAACCGCTTTTCTAGGGCGATTTTTGATGTAAAGGCTGGAGATGATGTTTACTGTCGTTAACTCTCAGATGAGAAAAAAATTAGTTAGACCGTCAAGGCTTATGTTTATCTAAAACCTGTGTTCTTTCCTATTTTGGTCTGTTCGTATTTTGGTTCACAGTAAGTATAATTGTAAGCAGTTGCGAAAAAATGGGTTTTCATGTGTGTTTCCAAACAGTAAAAAAATCTTAGATAAGAGGGAGTTCTTAGATAAGGATAGTGATTTCTTCAGAATAAATCTCATTTTCTAAGACTAATATCCACGTCAGACACAATTAGACCAAACTACTAGCTTTATCTTAAACCTATTAGGGTGCTTTCATGGACATCTTGAA
>JAWDGP010001430.1:522500-605000 GCA_033675545.1 Elysia crispata
AGGGCTAGACATTCGATCTCGAGTTCAGACCAAGAGTTACGGTTACATTAATGTAGGAAGTGGCCTTGCTCGTGTTTCTCCTAAATTGCTGTATTATTCACGTTCTCAAGTATTGATTGGTGACGCAGTGCAGCTCTTGGCGCTCTGGTCTCATACGTGAATCTAGAATCGAACAATACTAATACACAGATAGAGACAACAAAACTCTCACACTCAAAATTGGTCTGCTCAATCAAAATAATGGCGTCAAGAGACTACACAATTCATACTATGTTTTCCTCATCATGGAAGATAGTAATGTATTGTCTCCTAGCTTGTGGGCAAGAAATCCAATTTGATTTTGAAATTGATCCTTGTTTTATTATTTTACTTTTTTTTTTCTAAGAATACTTTTTGCCGGAGGATTGAAGATGTAAACAAATCCATTGTACAAAATATAACACTCCATCTTGATACTGGCTCAAATTTCAGGGAGTGGGTGGAGAGATTGCTGCCACCAGTCTTTTGCTGATCGAGTTCATTATAGTGGAGAACTCACATTATCAGGCTCCTCGCTAAGACACTGGGCTGGGTGAGGAAAGTGGGGGAAGGGCGTGGAGCGGAATAAGAGCATTCTTAACACAGATAAACTTTGTGGACCAATCGAAAGATCAGATTGTTAATATGACAAACCGATCGATGGAAAAAGGGAGCGAAAGGTAGAAATATACAAATGTTTAAGTGACGGACGAAGATTCTAAGTAGGGAAAGTTTAATTAAAAACACAATTTTTAGGCGAAGACTAAGGACCATCTAACCAAGCAACCTTATTTCTGGGCCACCTAGGAATGATAAATTTGGCATTAAGCTGTAAATTGCCCAAAATATTTGAGTGGTAATATTATTTCTCATCAAAAATTATTCTCTTAAAGAAAAAAAGGTGAAATTGCGAAATATTTCCTGTAAGCACAGGGGGGCAGAAATGGTAGAAATAAAATTGAAAGTAGGCCGTCAATGTAGGCGGCAGCTGTTTTAAAAACGTCTATAGTAGATCTCCATGATATTGAGTAAGATCTAAGTAAAGAATCTTAAAAAGCTGCTTAGACATAGAGTCAAGATCTAGGGTCTAGATTTTACAGTAGTTAGAGTCAAATCAAAATGTTGAGATCTCTATCTAGATAGATTTTACTTTTAGGCTTAGACTTTCATAGTGATTTAAGATCTAGATCTAGATTCTGTGTTCAGAATTATAGAGATATTTAGATCCAAGGTAAAGATAGATTGGAGAAAGCATATATATCTGGATCATGTAAGAAAAAGGATGGATATCAAACCATTTATAAGCCTATTTAATACTCTGGCATACACACACACATATATATATATATATATATATATGTGTGTGTGTGTATGTATTCACATGCGAATACTCAGATACGCACATGCATACATAAAAAACAGACGCGTAGAAACGTAAAGGCACAGATAGAATAGACAGATATATAACAGAGAAATAAAAGAGAACAATTAGCACCAGTGGGTTGACAGATAGGATGAGTAGATACAGATAGATTGATAAGTATATAGAAAGATTAATAGCTATAATAAACGTGCTTATAATATAGTTCTGAGCAACTGTTCTTTTTATCTTGGTAAACATTAACCAAATGTCTTGATAGACAGCTTGGTAAATAGATCAAAAGATCAATAGATAGATAGGCAAAGACCGATAGAAAGGGAGCAAGAAAAGAAAAGATGGAGAGAAACAAAGAAAGAAACGGAGACATACGTATAGATAGTTATATAGAATTTGAGAGAACGGGGGAAATGTGAGAATGAATCCATAATCTGTCAAGCGATAAAAAACCATTGGTGTGAATTTATTGTAAACTCAGCTCATAAATCGCTTATGGTTTGAATTTTTTATAATATAATTCCAAGCAAATATTCTATCTGCCCCAGTTTTCAGACGACCATTACATAGTGAGGTGACAAAAAACTGATACTTCAGATAACACTACGGGGTTTTAATTCAAGTGAAAGTTGTATATTAAGAATACGTAGCACTTTGTAACTGTTTATTATTTCTTCTCTGATGATATAAGTAATTGAACAATTACCATAGAAAGAAAGAAAGAAAGAAATTGTCCTTATGTGACTAATGACAACATTACTGATCCTGATGGTTCCAGTGTTGAAATAGATCACAGGGAACACTGGTAACCAAGTCGGACAGCTCTGAATGAGAAATCAATCTCAATAAACTGAATATTTTGCTGAAATTGCCAACAGAAAAACTGGCGGCTATAAGCAGGCGGTGCTCACAATTTTTAAGAACTCAAGTTTCGTAAACAGCATAAAACAAATCATTAATGGTTTGCCGCCTCCGGGGTGAAGTTCTATACATTGATAGCTCAGAACTTTACTACCGACATAATAAAATCTTTTAAGGCTTGATTATGTGGTGTCACTCTGATCCATGATTCTTGTTCTGGAATTTTATCCAACGAATATCACTCTTATGGTAACTATTAGAAACACAGTGCAATGATTCCCTTTTCATCGGTCTATTTCGTTACACAATGAAGCTAATTAATTTTTAGCTGGGTGAGAGTAAAACAACTCCTTTATAAAGAATGCATCGAACACTTAATTATGAAGGTATCCATATGATGCCAAATTTTAAGAAGAGTAACTTTAATTTGAAACCACAATGAAACATTTGAACGCCATCTTTTATGTGCAAGTCTAAACGCTTAAGTCCTAATTATTCCATTTCTCACGATTACTATGACGACAAGGAGAAGCTAGAACTTCCACATACCAACAAGTTATGTTCCAGCCCAGAAAAAGCTAAGAGCACACAGTGTTGTCAGAAACAGATGCAGAAGCATTTTCCTCTCAAAACCACTCGCTCTGACTTTGATTAGTCGCCGTCCCTTCCTCCCCGTAATACAGGTTCAGCGTACGTCACTGGGTGTCCGCCCTTACCGCTAGCTGTGGAGAGGTTCCGGGGCCGGACCTGCACTCAATGCTCCAGCTCTCCTCATTACCCTCAGTGTGGGAACACAGGCGCAGGGATCAAACTCTTGTGGTGGAGGAGCTTTATGGAATGATCCCAATCAATCAAAATTAATTGGCCTTCTTTGTTTCTTTCTTTACTATTTGGTTCGACCCATTGTGCGTTTTACTCTTATTTTGCCCAAATCTTTGTTGTTTTGCAGCCTAGAACAGATTCAAATTTTTAATGAAATTAAAATAAAAAATATCATGGTTCCTTAGAGTAAGCTAAATTGTTTGGTACACTTTAGAGAGGAATTCTCACCAGCCTATTTGCAGTTCTTTCGAAGAGGAGAAAAGCAGAAAGGGAAAGAGGCCCGAAACTCTGAGACTGGCCGTCCAGTAATTGAGTTTCTCAGAAACCCCTGTGGTTTGGATTGATGCCTAAAAGATAGCTTAGGGAGAAAAAAAAACGACACATGAAATTTACGACATTCTCGAAATGAGAAGGCGATTAAGGGTCGCCTTAAATAGTTTTTAAATTTAAGGCTTGGGTTTGGCTAAACAATTGCTATTGTCTTCTTGTTTCGCCTATGCCAATTCTGAACTCTCTGATCAAGTATCAGCAGCTCAAGGTTGAAAACAGCTATTTTCTTCAATGACAATCTTTTCCAGCGATGTTCATCAAGAAGTGTACATGATATCTCAACGTCAGAGTATCAACCAGTGATTACCTGTAGCTCACACCTACCAGCCCTTCCTTGCCCTTTGCAACCCACTATGTCTCTAATTTCTCTCTCTCTCTCCCTCTGTCTTCCTCTCTCTCTCTCTCTCTCTCTCTCTCTCTCTCTCTCTCTCTCTCTCTCTCTCTCTCTCTCTCTCTCTCTCTCTCTCTCTCTCTCTTTCTCTCTATCCATGTATCTATTAATTTATCTATCTATCTTTCTTTCTATCTATTTCTATCAACTTTATAATTAAAACAAACTCCTTATTGTGCCCTGGTTATAGTAAAAAAAAATAATGATGCCATTTATTTTATTCCTGGATATTTTCCTTGTCTTTCCCCAATCGATATTTTCCTGACTCTTCCCCTTCCCCCCCCCCCCCCCCATGAAAGTCCTTCTGTAAAGAAGAGGGTGAATTTAGCATAGAAATACACGGAGTCGAAGTTAGATTGCCCTGAAAAACTCTTTGTCCACTTTTAAATGTTTGGAAAGGCACAATTAGATTTTCATTGTCACCGCTGTCTTATTCATTTACAACCATTCGAAAAAATTGCCCGCGTTAAGTGCGCTTAAGACTAAGTTTTACAGGAAGCCCCTACTCGATGAAGAGAAAGCACGTGAAGCGAAAGTCTTCCGTTTTCAAAGATGATCGTGTATGGGTTCAAGTATGTTTCCAGTCGACTTCAGCTCTTGAATTATTGAACACGGCAGGCAAGAGGGAGAACCAATACAAGCAACATCTTCAGCTCGAGAAGATTAAATCGCGACTTGGAAACTGGGTTTCCCGGTCACTTCACCTACGGCTCTTCTGCAGCTGCTGTGCAAGGAAAAAACTAGAGACAAATTATCCCTAGAGAGAAAAGAGTATTGGTCGATAGTTTTTAATGAATGCGAACAAATGAAGGAGCATATATAATTGGAACATAAATGTGTTGTAGTTATCTTCTTATATTCCTCAGCTGTTGATTGAATTGTTTGTTGTTGACTAGTTATGCAAAAATTAAAATGATAATGATATTTTTTATTCCGTTGTTTTTGACAAGCAAATTATCTCATTTCAAGTTAGTTGAGGGATGATTCAACTCAATTTTAATCTAATTTGTGGCAAAGTAATAAAAGCTGGTCTCCTTTTCGGAAATGATTTTTGTAGCCTTTTACTAGAATAACAGCGACTACTTTTCAAGATACACTGCTCTAAATCTAGGGAAGACATAAAATTTTTAATCATCCTCGAAATTTTTCATATGATTACCAAAACATATTCTTTAAATTCATGCTATCAAAACTAAAAGCTTCTTTAAAATTGAATTTTAACGTGCTACAACGACCAATACCACACTGTGTTAAAAGACATTTACAAAAGAAAAATCATGGGTTTTAAAGTATTACATTTTCAATAAACATAATTTAGATTTAATTTTTCTGCACGGCTGTTTTCTTTCATTTTAAAGCCTATAACAAAGATGAAACATAATTAAAAAAGGGGCACATCAGAAAAGTAGAGTGTTTCGTTAAGGATTATCAAAGTAAAAAAAGAAGAACAGAAAACATTAGAGAGAAAATTACATTGAGTTTGACTTAAAGAGTTAGACAGAGAGAGGAGCCAAAATAAATAGAGAAAAAAATACAGAAAGAGAGGGAGATACAAGAGAAAGATATATAAATATATAAACTCATGCATGTATGTATATATATATATATATATATATATATATATATATATATATATATATATATAAACACAGAAAGACAGAGAGGCAGAGAGAGATACACAGAGAGAGAGAGAGAGAGAGAGAGAGAGAGAGAGAGAGAGAGAGAGAGAGAGAGAGAGAGAGAGAGAGAGATTGACGAAATGTTTTTTTTCATATTGTTAAAAAAACACTTTATTCTCAATGCGAATGCACTAGCTGTTCCTGACAACAACGTTAATATATGAAAGGCACTTTAAAACTTTCTGTTACCACGGACATTCTTCCTTGTTCGATTCGCTAACCAAGATATGCCAAAAATAGTTATAATTACGAAAAGAAAATGAATTATGAAATGCTGGGCTCGGCATTCATGTCCTCAAATCAGATGAGTTTTATAGAAAACTGCCTCATTTAATGTCGCCACGAACGTAATTTCACTTGAGAATCATAGAGCATGATAATACTTTATGATCGCTTGGCTGGTCATGCGAAAACAAGCTGGTCATGTGCATGTGATATTGCTTGACCGTTACAAAGGGCCAGGGAGTCACTCTGACCCAGTCGTTTCAAGCAAAGCATGTTTTTGTTTTTTTTTGGTTTTTGTTTTGCTTTTTTAAACAGAATTAATCTTATGACATATAATTTGCTAAAAGGTAATTTTTTGTGAATTTTTCAGAATTTTTGTCGAAGTTTTGAGATCACTTTAACAACTTTCATAAAATTTCTAGCATCTTTGAATATTTCCATTGTTTTTTGAATTTGTATAATTATCTCATTATTCCCAACAACTGTCTTTTATTGTTTTTTTTTTTTATTTTGTTGTTCATTATTAGTTTTCTTTTCTACATTGAAGAGTGGAGTGAGGTCAATGCCCATGAAGGCAGCACTCATATGGCAGGGATCCTGAGAGATGAGACCCCCAGTTAGCACCACAGTAGAGAGGGGAGGAGAAGGATGCCTTTGATCTTTCTCTCTCTCTCTCTCTCTCTCTCTCTCTCTCTCTCTCTCTCTCTCTCTCTCTCTCTCTGTCTGTCTGTCTTTCTATCACTCTCTCTGTCTATCCGTCTCTCTGCCTGCCTCTGTTTCTCTTTCTCCCTCTCTGTCTGTCTCTGTCTCTGTCTCTCTGTCTCTCTCTGTCCGTCTCTCTCTCTCTCTCTCTCTCTCTCTCTCTCTCTCTCTCTCTCTCTCTCTCTCTCTCTCTTTATCTTCTCTCCTTTTATGTTCTCTTTCTTAAGTTAGATGGACAATGTTCTATACTTTATCCCCCAAGACAAAGCCCATATCGGACAGGCCCGGTATAAGAAAACAAGAGCTGGTCGTGTTCCCACATGAGGCATGGTCGATACTGTTGATGGACTTACCTCCTCCAGACCACTTGTAGCTCGCGCACACACAGCCGAGGACAGTGACCCGCTCAAACACGGGTAATTAGTCTCGAGTGTTTGATTAATCTCTCAGCCACAAACAGTCTCTGTTGGCTTTACCAGCAGTTCAACCAGTTCACCTCGAATGCTTTGGAGACACACACTAGGTAAAATATGAAGGGTTTCATTTTTCTCACAGCCGACAGCACAAAAGACTTGAAAAATAATTATAAATGCAAAGACGGAGACACATAAGTAAAAGGCAAAGAGAAGAAAACAAAAACAAAAAAGAACGAAAAAAAGAAAAAACAACAAACAATCAAAGCCAAATATACTCAGACATCCTACTCACAAAAACTTATTCCTCATTGAAATCTCATTGTTAATTAGCATCTTGTTTGACTGTTAGGATACTGGCGAAAAAGGTAAGAAATCAATAAAATATTATCATGTAAAGTGAGTTTAATAAAGAATATTTTTTTTTTCAAATTTGAGACAACATTCCAAAATAAAAAAAAGGAAGAAGATTGTATAAAAGAGGAAAAAGACAACATGGCTCCAATTTCGAAAATATATTGAATATCAATATTAAACCACAAGGTAATAAAGATATCGTTTCGGATACATTTATTTTTGTTAGTAGTATAATTATTTTTTATATTTATTTTCATATTTAATTTTTTTTATTATTATTATTATTATTATTATTATTATTATTATTATTATTATTATTATTATTATTATTATTATTATTATTATTACTATTATTATTATTATTATTTAAGATATGTACATGTTTATCCTATTTAAATACCCACAAATTAAATGTTCAATGTGTTTATAACTGAGGGTGAAAGAAAGGTAGTTCTGGCAGCGTGAAAAGATTTTTTTAAAGAAAGACAACCCATGTTTTATATATATACCTCCCGTTTCATATTGTGATTATCTTTCTTTTAAGCTAGATTCTACTTGCCATCAATGTTGTACTATCACATCAGAAAGAAAACCATGAATCTGGGATCACGTTCGACCCTGATCTACAGTTTTTAATTATTTTGTTTTTATTTTTAAAACTGAAGACAAGTATTCAGTACCTTGTAGTGCTCGTGGCTTAAGGGAGACAATGAACACAGTTCATGTTCTTGGCAAATGTAAATGACAGCATGGAATGTTCCTTGCTGGTCAAACAAATAATAAATAGTATGATGTTGTTCGCAGTTACACTATTGAGAAACTATTTTCCTTGTGGCTTGTCTTTTTTAAAATGCTTATTATATGAGACCTGAAACGTTCGTCGGTTCTAAGCCGTCAACGTCTCGAATTAACAATTGCGCTCCATAATGTCAAAACCATAAAAATGGCAAACTTTTAAGTATCGGAGGTGAATATATGATTTGTCCGATTGAGCACGGTAAATTCCGCCCACCTCTTAACTAAAAAAAAATAATAATAATTGAATCCAAACTGTATTGTATGCAAATTTATCTTTCACGGAGATTCGCTAATAAGCCATAACGTTGCTAAGATGTGTCACAATATTAAGAGAGATAATATTTCATTAAATTTTTCTTTTTATTTACATTTTTATCGGTATCATTACACATAAAAACCGTTCTTATAAACGCCTATTACATTATACATCCTATATTAATCCTCAAGAAAAAGATCAACAAAATGATTCAGACGATAATTAATAATCCAAGAGTTGAGTGTTACGCAGAATAAAGAAAATCATAAGGGTCTGTTGTTTGAGTAATATAATTTTCCTATGTTCAACATTTCCAGTTTATATAGCTTGCTTTCCCTCTTCGCCAGGCTATTGAAGAAATAAATAGAACAAAACATTTCGGTGGGTTTAAAGAATATAAGATATTGTAAACAGAATGATTTAAACAGAGAAAAAAATCCCAGCTTATTTCATAAATAGATTCATTTCATATTAAACGGAACAAGTAAGGAAAAGTGTTGGAGAAAAAGTAACAAGCTCGCAACCAAACAGAGAGGCAGACACGAGATGATGTATATATCGATATTTAGCTGGTTATGTATGCTATGGAGGGATGAGTTAGTCAGAGAAGTACTTCAGTACTCGTGTACAGGCTATCAGATCACCTGCAAGGGGGTAGAGGAAATAGAGTGAGAGAAAAAGAGAGACATGGTAAGAGGATAAAATAATTAGTTGGAAAGATATAAAGGCAAAAAGATTTATGGTTAGAAAAATAGATGTAAAGAGACAGACAGGCAGATAGATAAATAGATAAATAGATAGACAGACAAATAGATAGATAGATAGATAGATAGATAGATAGATAGATAGATAGATAGATAGATAGACAATGATTGTCGATACAGAGATATATAACAGATTCCACACGCTCTTCATCAAAATGTTATTACTTTATTGAATTAGGCAGTAAGGCCTACACCTTCTTGTAACATTAATTTTATCATGTGTTTAAACAAAAAATCCGAAAAGATTCTGTGAGAAAATAAGAAAAGAAATGGCGAATTTGTTGTGAACTCAGGACATGACTGATTGCGTTTCCTTTAATTAGAACTAATTCCTTCCCCGACCATGTCTAGTTAGTCTAATTGAGCGCTGGGTGGCGCTGACTGCCTCGCTCCCCCTCGCGGGATGCTAGCGATGAGCGACAGAAGAGCGCTGGTATCCGGCAGGAAGAGGGTGTTCTCGGTTTTAATTCTGAGCTGCGTGAATAAAGGAGCTTTGGTATATGCTATTAGAACTTTCTAGGGGTAGAGGGGAGGTGTATTTGAAATGTTTGATTACACTGTCTCGGCTCCTGTAGAGCTCTTTAATAATTTCTCTAAATCTATCTCTTTATCTATCTATCTCTTTCTCTCTCTAACTATCTACAGATCTATATCTTTCTCTCCTCTCCGCTCTCTCTATTTATTTCTCTCTCTCTCTCTCTCTCTCTCTCTCTCTCTCTCTCTCTCTCTCTCTCTTTTCCTCTTCCCTCTCTGTACCTTATCACACTCACGCACTCATTCACTCATTCTCTCTCTCTCTCTCTCTCTCTCTCTCTCTCTCTCTCTCTCTCTCTCTCTCTCTCTCTCTTTCTTTATTTCTTTTTTCTTTCTTCGCTCTCTATTTAGCACTAACCCCTACCGAGGTATATAGAAGATGTTTAGGACAATTTATCGGAAGCAAGGACAGGCGACCCATGTGCTTGAAGGTAATGTGCGCAAATATTATTCCCTATTAGGTTCACCGCGCGGTTTGGAGAAAAAGGAAACCAGAATCAGATGTTTTCCAACCTCTACACAGAGAGTCCAAGGACCTCAGAAGGTAAAACATAACAGCTGCATAGCTGTTTAGAATTGCAATATTTTTGTATGCAAAGGTTCCCAACATTGTTACCTTTAAAAATACTAAACTTTCTGCTTTTCTTTTCCACTTCATTTCGTGAAATTTTGATTTTGGTATTAACTAAATACAATTTTATTGTTTTATTTTAGCACAATACAAGGATAAAACAAAAGACGTACCGATACTGCTTCAAGACATTGTTTTAAGAAACACGCAAAATATAAATACCATGAAAGCTGTCTTTCAGTTTGCAATATGAATTCTTCACATATGACTCGATCTACAATTTATTTTGTAAGTATATTATACTGACGTGTGATACTGAGTGAGTTTAAAGACCGCGTCCATTTTCAAAAAAAAAAAAAAAAGAAAGAAAGAAAAAGTAAATTTGCAAGAATGATAACAGCATTGTGACTTTATTGTTGAAATTAGCCAAACTGCGAGAAGTATTTTATTAGTTCGTGTATATGCCCGTCCACTGTGCGGAAATTTCCTGTTTCTTTTTATTTCAAGCGACAGAACAACAGTACCGTTGGCCGCGTCTCTTAATAAGATTCCTCATCTTGTCCTTCGATGGCACCAGTTTCGAACCCGCTTTGACGGGCTTACGTTCAGTTCTGGTTTAATCTTCTGCCTCATCCACTGCCGCTTCCTGACAGAACTGACCTAGTGGTCACGCTTGAAGTCGGGGGACTGTGACTCAAGTTGGGGACCAATAAATCGTGCAGCCTCTCTCATCTACAGCTGAGCACACTTAGATTTAAGCCTAAAGCTCAACAGCTCTGTTTCCCCTCCTGTTGTAATATTTTCATCCATTTAGCCTGATGAAGATCTCTCCACAAACCTCGAGAGGCGCCTCCTGCCGAGGTGATGCCCGGAATAAAAACAAACACTTAAGTTGACTGCAGCGATCAATAAATATTACTTCGCTACCGAAAATACAATTTTCAGACAAAAAAATACATTGGTTCAGTTTTCAAAGCTCTGTCTCTTATGTATCTTTTCTAATTTTGAAACGGCCTCTTCAAATCAAGTTATCTTATTTACATCCAATAACTTTCAAATCTATAAACAAGTGTGCAGATTAGTAAAAAAAATGTTTCAGATACTTTTGCTGCTTAAATAAAAAAGTTAGGGAGAGTGGTAGGTTCAACTTCTCATCTGAAGAGAGTGCAAGGGTAAAGATTATAAGAGCAGTCTACGATTTAGTTACATGGATAGTGAAAGTAATACATAGATAACCCGCATCTTTTCAAATATAACTAACTCATCACAACGATTTTCACATTTTGAGCAAAGATCCTCAGGCTCCGAACCCCTAATCTGATTGTGCAAATCTCGAGCTCTAACCTTCTCCACCAGACTTGAGCGGAGGTCCAGTCAATAGCTGTAAGCCTCCTGAGACGGAGAGTCCCTGCAAATTCAATCTACGCGGCGAAAACCTGCAGGGCGGCAGTGGCTCGTTATGGGCCGAGTTTTACACTTTCGATTTTACCAGACATGGCTTGCTTGTTTTGATAATAGGAAACACTACACAAGGAGACGATACGCATGGGAAAAATGGGAGATTAGAAGCCAATACAGGGCAGAGAAAGACGTAAATGACTTATTATTGTGAAAGCAGTTCTGTTTATCTATTTATCTTTCCATCTATCTATCCGTCTATGTATGTAGGAGTCTATCTATATGTCTATACATCTACTTATCTATTTTTCTTTATACCAGCTTACTTATTTATCTATCCTCCGATCCATCAATTTTTCCAGAAAATATTTTTCTTCCATAGAAATGATATTTTCACCAGAATGGATAATGTCATGTTCTGCCACAGTAGTCTTTTTTTTGTTTTTGTTTTTTTTTTTACCTTCTTCCCCGGCAAGAAATCCTAAAATTTCCTCTGTCGAAAAATCACGAATTTTCCCCTTAAACAATAAATGTAATCATTTTCAATTGGAGCAACTCGGCCCCTCGTGAAGCTAGATGCTCGGATTTAGCCGAGTACCGTATCCCACAGCCAGGCAGCACTCTCTGTCGCGAGGCTCTCTCGTGGTGAGCTTAAGTGGTGATGAATTTTTGATGCGGCGGCGGGCTATCCGGAGCCTCCCGGGACGCTATAGTCCAGGAATGACCGAATTAGAGACAGAGGCGGAATTTGTTTTCGGGTCGAAAGTGAGCGGGGTGGCTAGTGCTGCTATAGTCCTTGGGTCTGGATTTCTCGCAATACGCACTGCCCAACGCGAGGCAATAAACTGATAGCTGTGGAATATTGAGCATGTTAGTGTAACGGAGCAGAAAGGCTATGTTTGAAGATAGATGTTGTGAGAAATTATACGGCTAGGAAAAGATTTAAAATATTATATATATATGGGAGTGGGAGAGTGAGGGAGAGGGAGAGAGAGAGAGAGAGCCGGACAGATAGACAGGCAGACATGTTGACAAACAGATAGACAGACAGACAGCAGACAGACATACAGGAAGATAGAGAGACAGAGACACAAAGAGATTGAGAGAATTAAATGGACAAAGACCAAGCCAGACAGGCATATCGAGAGAGGGAAGGAGCGGGGAGGTAGAAGAGGGTTGAAGCATGAAACTGAGACGAGGTATCACTCCAATGAAACTAGACGACATCAGTCTTCCATGTATTCTATAGAAATTGGTATAGTATTCAGTGTTAGAGACATTTCAGACTGAGTCTGTAACCGACGTTTGTTAACATAATTATTTAATTTTTGGGATATATAACGTTTTAGAGTTCACTAAAATTCTTTACAGAAATAGCTTTGTAAACAACCATCATTGTAACATCCTTTAGTTCAGACAAAGAGGATAAGTTGTACCAGAGGCGTTTAAGAAGTCTTTGGTCTGAGTAGGAAGGTATTATCTTAAAGTGTTAATAATTTATCACACTTTAGATTATTTCTTTGGATCGCAAAATCCAAATTTTCCGGAAAAACCTACAGCACTTAGATTCTTTCCTTTTTCTCTTTTCCTCTCTCTCTCTTTTTCTCGCAGCGAGCTCTGTGACTGTTGGTCTTTCCCGTCTTCTCTTTGTCTTTCTGTCACCCTGTCTCTGTCATCCTTTCTCTATCTCTCTCACTGTCTGCCTGTCTCTCCAATCTCTTTCTGTGTGTGAGTATGTGTCTCTCTCTGGCTGTATCTTTCACACTGAAGCATTAGGAATAAGACCGCTTCACTGATATGCTATGGACTCTCCCAAAATAAATCACAATCACACCGCTTATATTGGTGGTATGGTTGTGTGTGTATGTGTGTGTGTCTGTGTCTCCCAGCTTAAATGATTGAGATTGAGCGCTGATATCCAAATCTCCATATTTTGTATTGTTCAGACTTTGCTCAACAAGTTATACCTTCGATAGCAGACTAATCTCTGGAAGAACAAATTTGTTTGATATGATATCTGATCCAATTTCAAGTTTATTTCGCTGAAACCAGAGCATAAAAATACCATCGAATTTTTAGGTTCAAACATTTTGTCGTCTGAGTAAGAGAACGCAATCTGTTCTTTGAAAATTAGAGTCGTCTTTTCTCTTTTTTCCTTTTATTTTTTTATGTCTGTGCCTATTTCTATTTCTCGTATATAAATTATGCTCTTTATTTCGCAGTCTTCGTATAATTAGGAATAAATTTAGTTCTTACAGAAGTTTTCTTTCCCTGATGACTCAAGAAAAGACTCTAATCTATTTATGAAACCTGGGTTTTATCTTAATCTTTGTGTAAATTTACTTTGGTGGCTGTTTTGGATGGGCAAAGAAAATTCATCTCAGCTGATCATTACGAGATTTATTTCACCTTTAAACTTATTATTACAATAATATTATTGTCCTTACTTAAACCCATCCGACTTTTAGATTTAAAAGCCTGGTTTTAAAAAGGAGCACATAAAACGTGTTCAGTGTTTATAATGCCTTGTGAATCTGTGTGTTTCTATATCAGTCTGTATCAAGACTCGACAGAGGAAAAAGAAGTCCACATTAAAACATCTGTCTTATTAAATCCCCGACCACAATGGGAATTTGCTGTCCGCTTATGTTATCTTCATAAATGTTGTCAGGGTGCAATCATTAGTAAAGCATGCAGAATTGCGGTCAGAGTGCTATAATTTGTTTGGCATGCATAGGAAGACCTCACCTGTAGCTTTTCCTGATACCGGCGCCGACGAAGATTCTGGGAGTTGGTGGGAAGAGCAGCTGGTTGGGCCGCTTGGTGGAGCTCATGCTGGCCGCGTCGCCAGAGCTGAAGTGACGTCTGAATGCTTTCCAGTGGGGTCTGTCCGTGAACGCGGGGTGACCCTGCCAGGACACGGGGAGACTCTGCGGCTCAGGAACCTCCTGGTGGAGACAGACAAGTCAAGGAACAAATTAATGCTCTGATGGCTACAGGTACTGCTTAACTTTCACTTATTATACAAATTAAGAAAGACCTTCATTGTTTCTCATGTCAGTCGTATGTGAAAATAAGAAAATCAAACATAACGGTAGCATTTGTATTCACAGGTAATTTTGTTGTTATACTCATGTTCTTTTTTTTTTTTTTTTTTTTTTTTGCAATAGCACAATGCTTTGTGACCCTGGTCGCTAGGGCAATATTAGTCTTTAAACAGCAAAAGATGGTACCAATCCTTTTCCGGTTTTTACAGCTCGAAAACTGATTTGGTCTAAATATTTCTTACAAAGTACTTCTAGACACATTGATGTGAGAGACGGCCTGTCTCTAACAGATTGGTGTAGACCACACATGAAACCTGATGGAGTGGCTGCCCGTGGATTATCGCGGTGTCTTTTTATTGAATTAAATCATCAAATCTGCTAAGTCACGGACAGGGCAGGTTGTGACTGCGAGACCAATTTCAACATCGGCTAACATATTGATCCCTCTTGGAGGACTTCACTATTCTGTGTACTGCTGCCACAGCCGCCTATAGAGCTTTGAGAAGCCATTCGTCTATTACTTGTGGCGCAAGGACACTTTTCGACCAAACGTCAGAGCATATTACACGGCCTGTCCCAGTGTCACGCCCAACCAATATTATCCTTTTCTTAAAACTAATTAGGACTTTAGCCTGTGCCTACTTGTTTTACTTTTATACTTTATTGCAAGAAGTGTAGGTTTTCTCAAGAACAGTCAGTAGAATTTTTGCGTGCCGCATGCCAAAACTTAGCACTCTTGCTGAATATTTCTGATACTAAATATTCTGCACTTTTAGACAAAACGGATATTCGCAGCGTACAATGATAATGCTTTTCCGACGAAATAATAATGAACCCCTTATAATGCGGAGAGAAGGTCATGGAAGAAAGAAGCATTTGGAAGGCAGTTTTGCTTCGATTACAGCGTCTTTTAGTTTGTCGTCACAGAAAATCAGGCAGTAACATGGTGACCCTCAACGCCATGCAACATTTAAATAAAACATCTTTCCCTGCGCTCTTTTAGAATTGAGCCAATATTTGACAAATTTATTTTTAAACATAATTCCATCAATCATCACGATTTTTTTTTTTATTATTTGGTTGTTTGCACGCCAAAAAAGGGTCTGAAGATGAAAAACAATAAAAAAAGGAATACGAAATAAAAACATTATTGATGCTCCCAAAAAGTAACTTTGATAAAAGTTTCCACAGACCTTCTCCATTGAATATTTAAAATCATTCCCAAGATAAGCTGTAGATCTGGAACATTCTTTCTAAGTGCCCATAAAACCTTGCCTCAAGGTCAAGCACTGCTCGTGCCCGATTGGCGATTCGTTGATTCTACAGCGCAGCCTGATCTTATATAGAAAACGTTGATGTTTTGTCATCATATCATAAGTTACAATCACTAACTTTTTACAATGTCAACTCACTTGATTTCGAAGTTATTTTCAGCATAAAATGAAAAAGAAAATTAAGTTTTTAACTGAGCTACAATTTTTTTTTTATCTCAAGCGTTTAAATTAAAATTTTTAAAAATCCTATTTGATTAATCTACGCAAAAATATATTAAGACAAACACGGGCTTGATATAAATTTACAGTTTGCTGAGTATTTAGTTTAGGTTATTTTAGAGAAAGACAGAAATAAAATTTGACACATTGGATCATTAATTTCTATGATTAATGTTACAATATTCGACTGATTAAGCTTTCAGAAACCAAAATAGCTCAAGTCTATTTTAATAGAAATGAAATTTCACAAAGGCATGCACTATTCAGAAAGACAAGAGGACGTAACTAGCGCAAAGTTCAAGTTTCCTTAGACTAAGAGATCATCAAGCTAGCACTATTGGCATTAAAACAAAAAGAAAAATAGAAACTAGGTTGCACGTACAAGCGGAAAAGAAAGACAAATTTTCATCCAACTACTAAACTTGACTCGGGCTGTAAATAGTATATCTGACATCTCGAATTGCAGACTATTTAGGAAAATAAAGAATCGAAAGAAGTAGTTCTAGCAAGCCAAAAGTGATGTTCATTGCCAGTTTTTGCTGTTCATGTTCATATTTCACTGTAAATCAAAAGAGAAGAACGGAATATATAGAGAGCAATGAACAATTTATAACCTCTTCGATCAATCTTGATTTTATTTCCATACGCATGTCTTCTCGAAAGGTTAACAAGCAAAAGTTAACAAAAATCACAATATAAACGATCGTCTATTTTCTTAAAAAATTCATTAACTTTGAAAAACAATCGTTGATATCTGTCTTTAAAACTGACTGAAAAAAATCATTTTCATTTCCTCAAAAACTTACGTAAAGAAAACCCAACCTCGAGTTAATAAAGAGCGCAGTCTTTTTTATTTCTAGGACAGGCTGTACCGACAGAGCAGATACTGTTACTTAAAGATGAGCAACCAATTGCGGAATTGTCTGCGAGACAAGGGACATGGCATTAGAATAGTGTGGTATTAAACTCTTTTTATCGCCCTTATCTTTGTAGTTTCCATTTAACACAGCACAGCTGCAATCATAATATCTTAATAAACACAGCGTTGACTCCTCTATCTATGCGCAAGTCACCGTGGCGTTAGAGCGTTCATCTTGATATCCGCAGTAGCTTTCTTCGCGGGTTCGAATCCCAAAACGTCGGCGGGTGAGTTTAGGGCCTTATCTATTCGGTTCTGTCCTGCCTGACGGAGGAGTAAGTTTGACGAGCAAAAAGGCCTAGAATCACCATGTTGTGGGCTGGCTGTATCACACAACTAACAAATAAGATATCTGACATGTACTTGAGTCCGTACGACAGAGTAGCCATGCATTTCTCAAGTGCTTGCAACGTCGTTTACACAGACCGCAACACTCGTTGTAGTGAAGGGTCGTTTTCACTGTAAGAGGCATTAGAAAAAGGAGCGAAACAGGCAAGTTTTTAATGATAACATGATGACGGACTAGAGAATTTTTCTGAGATACAATGTTTTATCTATACAGCTTATCGATGAAAAAATTGAACATATAATTTCTTATTGAGAACTAGTTCTGCTTTGCTTGACTATGCAATTGACTTTTCATGGACTGAATAAGTATTTATTAAAATTTAGTTAATTGGCCACAGAAAAAGTGTAAGGCATAGATACCATGGGTCTAAAAAAGGGAGGAGGAAGGGGGAGAAACAAAATAATAGATTTGAAGAGAACAGCGGTTTTGAGAAAAATAAATATCTAAATATTGTGTCGGGCAGCTCTAAGGAAGGAAAGCGAAAAAAAGAATGTAAAAAAGATGTAAGAAAAAAGCTGTGACAAGAAAACAGAACTAACGATACGAATAAAATTCTTGTAAGTCAAACTGGTGTGAGTGCCAGATCTAAGAATGTGAGAAACCTTTTCCAGCCCCAGGATGATAAGAGACACGCACGGGTGTCTGCCTTGTGGGTGCGTCTCGGAAACCATGTAAGATTAACACATTATTATGTGCAAAGGGTTACTTTGTTGTTGTTCTTTTTTTTCATACATTACGTCTCGTTCTTATAACCGATACCACATAATTTTAACGATGTCCTCTGAGGATTTTACTTTTCAGTTAACTGTTTTACGATTATCTCATGAAAATATAGTTACACACGTGTATATATATATATATATATATATATATATATATATACATATATATATATATTTACCTGAGAAAGGCAAGTTTGTTTTGCTTTAAAAGCTGTATGTATGTAGCAGGAAAGATAAATGAAATTAGGAATCCGCCTCTCGATTTAAACAGGCAGTCAGCCAAATGTCAACTTCGCTCCTCAATGTAAAATAAATGAAACCATATCACTGAAATAAAAAGGATAACAGGATCAGCTTTTAAATAGCTTTATTTTTATTTTGCACGCCCTGTTTCTTTTTTATAAATCTTTAGAGTATATACAAATTTCTCTTAAGATTTTAGAATGATTTCAACGGATAATTTGCATCACATTAAGGCTGTGAAAGATAGCATCAAAATGTGAGTCCAGAGTATTATTCTAAACTGCATGTTTTCTGTTTTGATTGTGATTTGTTGTTGTTATTTACGTTTTTTGTGTATGTTCTTTGTTTGTAGTTTTTATTTTTGTGGTTTTGTATTTATTTTTTATTTTTTTTTTGGGGGGAAGACAAAGAGAACAGGGAGAAAGAAAAGGAAAGAGAGAGAGAGAGAGAGAGAGAGAGAGAGAGAGAGAGAGAGAGAGAGAGAGGGGGGGGGGGGCATTAGGGCATTTACTGTGGTCATGGTATTCCAAAAGAGATAATCGTCAATATGTCGATGTCTGATGCATGCGGTCAAATGAAAATGCTGCTAGATATAATTCTGGCATAGTAGTAGTAGTAGTAGTAGTAGTAGTAGTAGTAGTAGTAGTAGTAGTAGTAGTAGTAGTAGTAGTAGTAGTAGTAGTAGTAGTAGTAGTAGTTAGTAGTAGTAGTAGTAGTAGTAGTAGTAGTAGTAGTAGTAGTAGTAGTAGTAGTAGTAGTAGTAGTAGTTAGGAGTAGTAGTTAGGAGTAGTAGTTAGTAGTAGTAGTTAGTAGTAGTAGTAGTAGTAGTAGTAGTAGTAGTAGTAGTAGTAGTAGTAGTAGTAGTAGTAGTAGTAGTAGTAGTAGTAGTAGTAGTAGTAGTAGTAGTAGTAGTAGTAGTAGTAGTAGTAGTAGTAGTTAGTAGTAGTAGTTAGTAGTAGTAGTTAGTAAAAGTAGTTAGTAGAAGTAGAAGTAGAAGTAGACGTAGTGGTGAGTAGTAGTGGTGAGTAGTAGTGGTGAGTAGTAGTGGTAAGTAGTAGTGGTAAGTAGTGAGTAGTAGTAGTGAGTAGTAGTAGTTTTAGTAGTAGTATTAGTATTAGTATTAGTAGTAGTAGTAGTAGTAGTAGGAGCATTTTAAGCAATTCCTATGTGTCTGTTTTCTTTTCTTTTCTTTTCTTTTTTTTTTTGTTTTTTTTTTTGTTTTTTTTTTGTTTTTTTTTTTTGTTTTTGTTTTGTTTTTTGTTTTGTTTCTTTTTTATTTTTTTTTTTATTTTTTTTTTTTTGGGGGGGTGTTTTTTATTTTTTTTGTTCCGTAACTTGTCTGGTCTGTTTAATTTGGTTTTCAGGTAGTATGTTGCTTAGCTTTAAAAATTCCTCACACCAGCTTTTGTACTTAGCTAATCAAGAGACAAGACAATCCTGTTCCCCAGAAACGATGAACTCTCGCAGAGCTAGCGGTCTTACATTAGTCCTAGACTTGAAGACCAAGTGATTTTTTTCCTCAGGGATGTGTCCATTCAGTACACAGGCGATGTTGTTATAATGTCCCGGAAACTTATTCGTGTAGGACACATCCTACCCACTGCTCTTGGCCGATGTCTATCACTCGGGAGCGAGACAGAGCGCCCTCAGGAGACACTCGAGTACCAGACTTTAAATAACGTCCCAGGCATGTCCTCTAGGACTGCCCACTGCCCTGGACGACCGCACAGACCGTCTGAGGATGGGGGCGGAGGGTGGGGGGAGGGAGCAGGGACTAGAGTGCAGTGCTCTTTGTAAGACAGTCTGACTTTCAGGAGACCACAAGGCTACAATAAAAGTACATTGGTCTTGTTTTTTTTATTTATTTGCAAGTAAGACGAGCAGTTTTGCTCTCATAATGCCAAAATCTACAAAATCATTGACTGAATTGGTGTCCCTGAGGATGGAAGCAAGTTGGTCGACCTAACACAATGTATGAAGAATGATTTTCTTAAGTCATGATATAAGCGACTTGTGTGATTGGTCGCTTCTTTGTGAAGTTTAAAGTCACAAGAGTTTCTCAAGCTCTCTACCCGGACAGTTTTAACACAATTTCCATTGCTGGTGCTTAAACGACTTCAAGGCGTATTAAAATTACCGACTTAATTAACAATTGCCCAAGCATTTTGCGTAGAAAAGAATAGCTTCGCATTTTGAAATAAGAAAAGTTAATTGTCATTGTAGAAACTGCATTTTACTTATGAAATCCTGTAAACGAGACCCAACATTAGCCTTGGCATTTTAAATAAAATAAAAACACCGTTCTCTCCGTGGAGAAACTCTGATTGAAATGTTGCGTGTGAGTTGGGCGACACGTTTAACATAACAGGAAGGAGTAACATTTTACAGACACACTGGTGTGAGATAGGATATTATACGTATAGGACTGTATGAGAAACAAAGGAAATTAAAAAAAAAAAAAAAACTGAGGAGATATCTCTACGTTCCTCAATCCATCTTTAAACATAAAAAAATACGTATGTTTACCACGGATGCTCTTCTCCTTAAGTTCAGCTTCATCAAGCTCTTTTTCTATATAAAAAATATCATTTATGTCGAAATAGCCAAGTTTACCATCAGTTAAAGGACAGTATAAAGCGTTATATGGCTGGTGTTTCCCATATCTCTTTGACTCCTGACATAGTAGAAAAGATATAAAAATCCACGATGACAGCTTTCAAAGCTCAATTATAGACTATATCAAAGTAACTTCTTGCATTCATCCATTTTGCTTGAAATGCTCTAAAACCAATGTCTATAGAATTGTTTTGGCGTTTTCAAAAAGCAGTTCTAATCTGTATTATGATCCTTAAGGTTTTTCAGAGCCTCAAACCGGAACAATGGCTGTTTACAGAAGAAAAAACATTTAAAGACTTAAAGTACAAGTCATCCTCGTTTGAAACAATGAAAGTTTTCCTCGACAGGCATGTGTAAGAGATAGCAATAAAACGTAGTTTAAACTTATTGCTTTTCTTTTTAATTAATGTTCAAGAACCTATTGTGGCAATAAAATGCTACAGATTAATTAGGCTACAGCTTAACAGAACTGCAATGACAACTGTAAAGCTTGTAAATAATCTTTCAAAATGTTTTTGGGTTTTTTTTAATTTTTTTTTCGTTTGAAACTCTATCTGTAAAAAAGTTTGAAAAATTTTCAACCAGATTGAGCAAACTTGTAATTAAGACCTATAATATGCCATCGCCATGACTGGTTTGTTGAGCAGTTTTTAGCTTCGTTATGACGAATATCAAAACCGTCGTATTCTATAACTAAGTTTATGAAAAAGAAAAATGCGACATAATCAAACTCTTTGCCTTCCTGATATTAAACATTAAAGTACATTTGTTTCGCATATATGTGCTAAAGCCAAGAATATCCTTAACTTCATTCTTTACCACAATTATTGTAGCCATTGCTTAAAAAGTACATAATTGGTTTACAAACTGCGAGGAGAGATTAAAAAAAATATTCTTGTTAAGAAATTGGAATCATGATTTTCTCGTGATATTGAAAAAAAGATAATCCGAGAATAATTTAACATCTTGCTGGCCCAGCAGAATATCCATAGGACAGAATAGCACATACTCTTTTTTCCAGTCCACTTTATCTACACAAAAATATTCCAAATTGATTGTCTTTCAACGCAACTAGAAAATAAAAACAGATGGCGACTTAAAATAATGCTTGACATTGTCCTGATCGATCCATACTGTTTACAACTCTAGGGGTTTTCCGAGATTCCGAACAAAAAAAAAATATTTTGTTGTTGTTAGAAACCTCTCAAGTATCAGTGGGAAGCGGACAAACTGTGATTGAGGTTGCAACGCTATTTCTCACATGATTTATACAAAAAATTTGTTGTTTAAACAGGCAATAGATTGTTTACAGTGTCTCTCAGTTTTTCTGATTTTTTTTGTGTGTGTCGCCCTCTTTATCTATCTTTCTTTTCGTTTTTTGTATCTACTTTCTCTCTCTGTCTCTTTCTCTCCCATTCCCTCTCTCTCTCTCTCTCTATCTCTCTCTCTCTCCCTCTCTCTTTCATTCCCGCTCAGATATTGTGTGACAAGTTTTAAACACACAATTATCTGTTCATTTTTCTATTAAAAATATTTGTATCAAGTATTTTTAGCATTCTAAATAACGATATAAAATCAATAAACATTAGATTCCATCCTTTACAGTAGTGATTTTGTGTTGCTAGTTAGAATATCGTATATTCCCTCACTCTTTCTCTCCATAGCTATTTATCTCTCTTTCTTTCTCTCTCTGTCTCTGTCTCTCTCTCTCTGTCTCTGTCTCTGTCTCTCTCTCTCTCTCTCTCTCTCTCTCTCTCTCTCTCTCTCTCTTTCTCTCTCTGTGTTAATTCTGTTTCTCAGCACCTTCTATCTATTTCTCCACCTGACTATCTAATTATTAATCCATCTTCTATTTTATCCTTTCTCTCTCTTTTTCAATTAAAGCACATGAAAATACATGTATTATCTTTTGAACTATTGTAAACCATAAATGTGTTTTCTATTCATATATTGCAACCTCTCTCTCTTTCTTTCTCTCTCTCTCTCTCTCTCTCTCTCTCTCTCTCTCTCTCTCTCTCTCTCTCTCTCCCTCCCTCTTTCTCTCTCCGACATTCAATGAGAACTGTAGCCCAAGACTCTCTTAAGACAATACTTCAGAAAGTCAGGTAACCATTGAATCCATTAGCCAGGCGTGGCCAAGGAAAGAGAGACAGATTGACGGACGGACCAGCAGACAGAGATGGAAATGGACAGAGTTGGAAGGACAGAAAAACTTAGACATAGAAATACGTATACTATTTCTTAGTAAGAATTTTCGAGTCATCTTTATCATTTTCATGTCTCGCATTTACAAACCTGTCTCATAACTTAATTCAGTGTCCCTTCTCCTGTTTGATATGTCTGACCAGCTTCTCTCATTCTCTTCGTATCTCCTTCTCACACCTCATCCCTAATCTCCGGGAGTCTTTACCTTCTCCCCATCAAATACCATCCAGCATACAGACGACCCGTTAAGTCTGTCTGTCCGCCAATCTCTACCGACAATAGTTAACCAGGTCGAGAGATGTCTCTGGAGATTTGCCCGGCTCTCCACTGTCTCCCCCCTCCCCAACTCCCTCTTCTGTTCCGGCTAGCTCTGGCCACTGGAAATATGTTATCTTCCCATCAAATGACCTGGACTCTATTTTCCGTCACATTCAAATCTCATTTTTGAGAAAATCAATGGAAAGTTTTTCCCGTCCTCTCAGTCCTTGTTGATGCGGCCGCTCAAAATCACAGCCTTGAAGCGAAGGAAATGTCAGAGCTCAAAAAATGAAGAAAACAGAATGACAAAAGGCAATCAAATAATTATTAATTTGCTAATTGTTGGATGATGGTTTTTTTTTTTCACGTGTTAACAGGTGCGAGATTCAGCCAGATTTAGCAGTTGGACGGTCCCTATCAGACCAGAGTGTAACCTCGCACAGCGGTTAATACTTGTAAACTTTTTTTTTCAACCACCATTCGGCCTCTTTCTGATACGGTGGTTTTTTTGTTTTTGTTTTGTATTAATAAGAAATACAAGCATTGGTGGCTGGGTATCAAGTACAGTGAGAAAAGGAGAAGAAGGTAAATAACAAAGATAGTTAGACACAAACAAAAACAGAGAGAGATTAGGAGAAGAGAGATGAAGACAACAGGCAGATAGAACGACAGAGGGAGGAAAAGATTGACAGATGGACAAATAGAAAGGCTTAAAGAAAATATACTTGAAGACTTAGAGATCGGGGGAGTCTGAAAAAGCGATTTCGTATCCAATCAATTGTTTGCTTTATACGTCCACCATTAAAGATTTTGAAGATCTGTTATGCTGGCATAAGTCGCGGTCAAACTGAGGAAAACAGGAAAATAAACTTGTTGACGTATGTTTATGTGCCTCCCTTTCTATATCTCTATCTGCGTTTTGCCCCGCTTATTTAAATGTATTTTCCTCTATTTTTATCTATCTTACTTTTTTCTCACTATTTTCCTGTTTTTCTCCCTCTTTCTCATTGCTTCGCAGAGCTTATTCACTCTTTCTGTTTCTCTCCCCTTATTCACTTTGCCCTCCTCTTCTCTCTCTCTCTCTCTCTCTCTCTCTCTCTCTCTCTCTCTCTCTCTCTCTCTTTCTCTCTCTCTTTCTCTCTCCTTCTCTCTTTCTGATATTATATATATATATATATATATATGTATTTATCCACTCATCTAAAAGCAACGGTGTTATGGTCTCTATTATCTTTGTAGAAAGAGAATCGCTTCATCCAAGATCCAGTCTTTAGAACCATGTGAAAACATTATGTATGTGCTTTACACAGCCACCCCAAGGCTCACGGCAAGAAGCCACAGCCATAAGAGACTACCATGGACATTTAAAGAAATCGTGAAAATCCTTTTCTTCCTCTCAACGACTGCTCAAACAATTATATCATCATTTCTTGTGTTTTGGAGATGCCCAGATATACTCAACACATTACTGATGCAGACGAAGGTAACGTAATAGCTTGGAATATTTTTAATGATTCAGAAATATTGATCGAAATTATTTTTTATCATTGTTGATTATGATTTTTTAAATCTCGATAATTAGAAATGCATTAAGCGCTTACTTGAGTAAAAAAGAATAAAATCAGAAAATACAGAAAGAAACATTGACGCCCATTTGGGAGAGTGAAGAGCTAATGAAGTAGAATATTATTATGAACAGAGAATTGAAACACCCAACAATTTTGACTGATTATTGAAGTAATTAACCAATTACTCAAAGATTTTCGCATTAGGTCTACACCCTCACGACTTCTCGCGCATGTCTTTAATAAGATTTAATTCCAACCTGACACATCTAAACATCTTTAAAACCGCTAATCCCGTTTCTTCTGTTCTATATCGGCTATAATGATATCAAAGTTTTAACTAGTACTTGCCAATAGGCATTATCTGGACATGATGTATCTAGCACTTGAAAGTTCTGATACCAGAATATTATAAAGATGAGAATATTTTGCGTCAAGGCCCAGATAATTAAGGCTTCACATGGCATTGGACAAACGTAACAACCTGGCCTCTTTGTATACAAATTTGCTTTTTCTCTCTTTCTTTTGCATAATGAGTACTTCGCATCTTTCACAAACACCAGCGATAGCTTGTGCTTAGCCTTCGTTTATCTTTTTTTATCTTCTAACCGCAATGTTATTTGAACTCGGTGCCTCATCTAGAATAATGAATTGCTATTTCTGACCCAGAATGAAACACAACGGAGTTCCGAGTGCTTTGGAGTTGAACAGTTTTATAAATCGAGTTGGTGCATTTTTTTTTCGTTCAGAAAATAATTGATAAGTTTATAATCTGAATCCATTGCTTGAAAATTTAGAAAGAGATTTATCATCGAGGATCGCAAAGCAGGCAAACCCACTCTTTGGTCTACTCCAAATATAATATGAGCGCTAGGAAATTTTCTTTTCCAAGAACAGTCCCACAAATCTTTATAATTTAGTCCAAATCATAAGAAAAAAAAGCGTATGCAAAACAGAGAGAGAGAGAGAGAGAGAGAGAGAGAGAGAGAGAGAGAGAGAGAGAGAGAGAGAGAGAGGGGGGGTGGCTTCAATAAACCTATTTTCGGAAAGTTATTAATCATCAAAAATGTTAATTTACTCAGATTGTGCTTGAATAATGCAACAACTTTAATGGAATAAGTGTGTTAACTTTAATTGACAAAAAAATATTTTGCGCCTCCAACACTTCCTTTCCAGATACAATCGACAGCTCCAGGCGATTTAGCTCCACCGTGCTTTACAATGCAGCTGTTGAAAACTTCATATCTGATAAATTTTTTTGAAAAAACAATTAGCTCTGCATCAAAGCGGTTTACTTAAATTAAGCGATGTAATTTTCAAAGATGTGTGTAGAATTTCGGAGACCTTTTGGTTCCAGAGGTTATGGCTAGAATAAAGTGCTATTGGCACTCGCCAGACGCTCAGTGTCATTTACTTTGCTGCTCTACACAAAAGCGCCATTTTCTTGAAATTTTAGTTTGTTTCCTCTCATCTTGTGAGATTATGACAGATTAAGATGAACAGCTGTCTTTGTTAAAAGGTCAAATAGCGTTGTCAGAAAAAAGGCACGATCATTGCAAAAATTTTCATTGTAAAGTTGTTTTTACAGTAGATTATAAATTTCCGATAATAATGAATTGTTTTAATACTTGTAAGAGAACTGTGAAACAACATATTTCTTTCTTTTTGATCAACAGATTGTATAACAAGTAAGCACGTCTGGCTGACAACATTGGTATTGGACACAAGGGAAAAGAATCGTGGACGCATGAAAAATATAATTTGAAAAGCTAAATGAAGTGACTGCGGAAAAAAAATTCCTCTGTCTCTAGCCTTGTCCCTGACTTTTTTTTTTTAATTCAAATGGTTGAAGATTTTTTTCTCAAAGCAAATGCCCGACGTGATTTGGCATAGCAGAAAGATCATCAGCTTAATGGAACGCAGCGCTTCCTTGAGAACAAAACTCTCAGCTAAACAGCATTGTCTTTCTGCCTTAAACGTCAGGCAGCTGAAATCGTGATAACCTACTTAAACTGTTAGAAAATAGGAAGGTCTGATTTGTTTCCTTTAAAGTTTTTCTCCGTTTGAATATCCTTGTAGCCTACTGTCAGCCGCTCTTGAGGCACACCATTTTCATGTTATCAACTCAAATGAACAGAAATCAATTATGGTTTCAATTTTTTTTTTTAAACAAAAGGAAGGAAGACTATACGTTGAATATCTCGAACATGATTTGGAAAAAGAGCTTACTTGCGTAATCATGGTTTTCTTTTTCCCGACCCGCCTTAACTCAGGTTACAGATAAAAGCTATTAATGATTCTTTATTTATGATTTCAGCATTTCTCCAATAACCATCTGAACATGATGATAAAGTGTCAGTTTCTCTATACAGAGAACTTAAATGATAGCTCTGTTTCTTGATGATGGCGACAGATTCGTTCGTGATTGATTACGAAAAACTTTGTACGGACAATGAGACTTTATGTCCAAGGTACGGATAGGGCTGGGTTAAATATGATCCAACCCACCAAGAGATTTTCCCAGCCAGGGATCGAACCCACGGCTTTATTATTGTCAGTCCAACGATCTTCGGTTCAAGTTTTCTTATCTTCAAATTTTGCTCTAACAATAGAAGGGTATTTAGACTATCATGGTTCTGAATTAAAACTCTAAAACGGTGACGTCTCATCCGTCGGTAACTCTTGGCATAAATTATTTACATTGCAAGATCGAGACGTAAGAAAAATCAGTTTGACATAGCACAACAGCCACAATAAAAAGTATAGCTATTATGAGAATTCCGACCATACCCATAACAGGAAAGACACTTCATTAGCTTACAATAAACAGATTGCGATACTCTAATTTAAATCAGTATTCACAGATCTGCAAAATTTTTTTTTTGCCTCTTATTCTATCCCGACGGCTGAACGAGTAGGTTAGTTCGGCAAATAAAAAAGCCTTGCAGTGCAGGTTTACAATGCTGCATCAGTGTTTACTGAACAGGTAACACATAGCCCAAATCATGAGACTTGAGACAAGTTTGGCGGATATTGTAAATTTGCTTTATGGTCTCACCCAGAAATGGCCACCGCGCAGTCACACAAATACTTTCTCTGTGACACACGAAATGTCAAGCTGTTGAGTGCCCTATGGAGTTCGCGCCAATCAAAGAAAGAAAGCCCAATAGCTCTTTCTTCTCTACTTAATATATATTTTTTTTCTGTATCGGAGTTTTTTCCAATTGCTTGTGATCGATCGCAATTAATTAATCCGCTACCACGATGAGAGTCTATTCCAATGTGAAAGAATCTTGGAAAACAACAGTGTCGGGAATAAGAGTTCACAAAACACCATGCCATGTTGTTTGATCCGAGCAGCTCCAACAACCATACAGGAGCTAGAAGAGAAGCACTAATGCTTTTTTGATGTAGGATATGGTTTCCACATCTAAGGTGTTTTGTGTTTAACTTGGAGACGTGAACTTGTGCACCTCTGAGCCTTGGTACGAGAGATTTATCGGTAGGACTTAGGAAGTATTCGGGCTATCCAATGTAAGCTTAATTGCTTGGTGTGTTACAGAAGCTAAAAGCTGATTCATGCTCTGGCTCGGGTTTTGGCATGGTTCTGAAGGGATCTCCAGACTGGGCGATGCTGCCGGGGTATTTCAGCTGTTCCCAATCCCTGCAGGTCGTGGAAAGTAAAGTTAAAGTTGACTTTAAGCTGTAGTCTGATCACCACAGGATCTGTCATTCCGGCCTCTCAAGGAACTGCAGGATGGACTTGTGGGGATTTTTCTGAGATTGACATGCACCACATAGAATGAAGAGGTCTTTTTGTCAGTTCACTTTCCTATCAGGGCTCCATTTGTTACTATCACAACCGTCGTCAGTCTATCATTCATGAAATGATCTTCATTTTCTTTTATCTCTGTCTTGATCATAATTAGCATAAGCATTAATATCAGATAATAAAACGTACAGGCTGTTATACACCAGATTTAAGATATTGTCTAAAATTAAAAAGAAAAAGAGTATTGGAAACAAGTAGAGTGGAAGGAAAACAAATCATTTGGGCATTCTTTCAAAAAAATTTTTAAGAGAAAATAACAGAAAAAAGTATTTAATACGAGAGTTATATTTCCAGTATTTGACTCGGTGCCTGGAACCTCTCCAGTGTACGTCACCAACTTTCTGTGATCTGAGCCCGGCAGGTCTGGCGTCGCGTGACCTCACCGCTTCCTTTTTTCCAGGCCAGGCTGACGTGTTAGTCACGTGATCGATACCAAGCGAATAGAGCAGACTATAATGTTACCTGTCTTGATCTACATCATTTGGTTTTTATTAGTTTTCAGGAACCAGATCAAACAAGACATTTGCTTACTTTTCGTTTTGCTTTTTCTCTCTAAAGTTTTTTTTCCTATCTTCTTTACTTTTTTCATTTTTATTGCAATGATCCCTGCATAAGTTTTTGTTCTCTGTGGTCAAAATTTTATTCAGCGAAATGAATTAATACCGCAAATGCTCTAATTTGATCGGTGTTTTCTATGAGAAACTGCCCTTGGAGATCTCGTTCAAGAAAACAATAGTTTAACGTGGCTCCGCAGCTGTAAAAGCTCCACAAATTGCTTCTTTAATGACGGAATGGGGCGCTTTTTTACCGACAGTAATGACATCAGTTATCGACCTGGTCTAATCGGCCATTGGTTCATCAACTGGTTTGGAAACAAAAGATGAAAGAGGCCATTCAAGGCAAACAGTTAAGATTCAAATTTGGCTTCGAAGAGTTTATTGAAAAAAAATGCCTTTAGAATTGCTTAGGCTGATTTGACCTCTCTCTCTTCCCTGCCTCTTTTTTCTCACTCTATCTCTCTCTTTCTCTTTCTCTCTCCCTCCTCCTCTCTCTTTCTATTTATTTCTCTTTCTTTATATTTCTCAGCCTCTGAACGGATCTTTCTCTCTCTCTCTCTCTCTCTCTCTCTCTCTCTCTCTCTCTCTCTCTCTCTCTCTCTCTCTCTCTCTCTTTCTCTCTCTTTCTCTCTCCTTTTCTTTCTCTTGCCTCTCTTCCATCTTACTTTCCTATCTCTCCCTTTTTTCTTTCTTCCGCTAATTAATATTCCTAGCTTACTCCTACGTCACTCACTCAAACGTTTCTCGCCCTCTGTCTATTTCTCTCTATTCTTCTTCTTCTTCTTCTTCTTCTTCTTCTTCTTCTTCTTCTTCTTCTTCTTCTTCTTCTTCTTCTTCTTCTTCTTCTTCTTCTTCTTCTTCTTCTTCTTCTCTTCTTCTCCTTCTTCTTCTTCTTCTTCTTCTTCTTCTTCTTCTTCTTCTTCTTCTTCTTCTTCTTCTTCTTCTTCTTCTTCTTCTTCTTCTTCTTCTTCTTCTTCTTCTTCTTCTTCTTCTTCTTGTTCTTGTTCTTCTTCTTCTTGTTCTTCTTCTTCTTCTTCTTCTTCTTCTTCTTCTTCTTCTTCTTCTTCTTCTTCTTCTTCTTCTTCTTCTTCTTCTCTTCTTCTCCTTCTTCTTCTTCTTCTTCTTCTCTTCTTCTCCTTCTTCTTCTTCTTCTTCTTCTTCTTCTTCTTCTTCTTCTTCTTCTTCTTCTTCTTCTTCTTCTTCTTCTTCTTCTTCTTCTTCTTCTTCTTCTTCTTCTTCTTCTTCTTCTTCTTCTTCTTCTTCTTCTTCTTCTTCTTCTTCTTCTTCTTCTTCTTCTTCTTCTTCTTCTTCTTCTTCTTCTTCTTCTTCTTCTTCTTCTTCTTCTTCTTCTTCTTCTTCTTCTTCTTCTTCTTCTTCTTTATCATTCTCCTCATAAAACCAAAGGAAAATCGGTCGGTTAGCAGCAAAGCAATAGAGTCTCGGTAATAAATACATCTCTTTTACTGTTTTTCTTAAATGCGTTTTTTACTTAGTATTTACCAAAAAAAAAAAAAAAAAAAACCAGTAAAGGTCCTAAACTGTTGGGATTTTTTCCCCAAGGCTCTTGCAACGATGCACTGGCCACGTCGTGGTTCGTGCTTTATTTTTTATTTGAGGTGGCGCAATTTCTTTAGTCCCCGCATACTATAGTGTTTCATAGCGATGAGGGAACGACTTTTGTTTGCACAAGTATCTTTCTTTTTCCTTCTCCTTTTCTTTATATTGAGTTCCCCTTCTTTCTCACGCACTCTTCAATAGAAACTCTCATCTAATGAGGCGTGACATGGAGGGGAAAGTGAGTTAGATATTTCTCAGCCAAAATGAAACCCAAATCACGTATGGCAATTATTTCCAAATATCAAAGAGTTTGTGAAATAGGAGACCGTTCATTTTCTTTTTAGTAAATTAAATCAATGTCAATGTGCAAGGTTTCCAAGCACTCTCCATCCGTCAAACTTCGTATTTTCTTCACTTCCTGCAATCTCTCCCTCCCTTCATTTTTTTTCTTTTGCCGTTTCTAAAATTTAATGATGGAATTCAATATTCAGGAAAAAGCATACTTAGCATATCATAGGAACACCTTAAGAAAAACAATATTTGAAGTAAGAAATTGCACTTTTAGGAAGAGATTCAGGTGATATTTATGGAGTTAAATCGCTGTTTATTTGAGAGGATTTGATTGAAACGCCGAGTGCCTCCCTAGCGAACTGTATTAAAACTCTCTCTCTCTCTCTCTCTCTCTCTCTCTCTCTCTCTCTCTCTCTCTCTCTCTCTCTCTCTCTCTCTCTCTCTCTCTCTCTCTTTCTTTCTCACTCTCTTTGTCTCTCTCTCTCTTCCCCATAAAATCCCTGTAGATCACTCAATTTGTTTCCAAATTGCATTGCGTTTGATAGTCACTTTAAGTAACAAAAGGATATAAAATTTAGCTGTATTGGTTACACTAATTCAATCTAGCCTTCTCGGTATGTTTTTATAAATCCACCTCTTTCACCACAGGAAAAACACACAAACTGTTTAAAAAAAATCAACTTATTTATTTAGTTTGCAAATGAATTTTTATAAACAAGAGAGGCAGATTCCTCTTTTTAAAATATCTGTTCTCTCAATTCCCATTGGCTTTGAGTGGAGAAGGTTCAGTTGGAAAAGAGGATTTATGTGTTTGGAGAACTACATTATCCTTTAAAGTCAGTTATTGATCCCTCGGTCAGTAATTATGTGGATCTTTCCTCCACTATGAAAAGGTAGCGGGATTCAATTGGGTTTCTCTGTGACTGTAATTGATATTTCAGGTTTTATTCATGATGGCAACAGGCTCAAGATATAAATTGTATTTCAGTTCTAGCCCAGTGTACAGGACTTTGTTGTACAGTGAGTACCAAATGGTTCAGATTCTGGTACCGACCGATGGATGAAAGTGATGTCCTGGTGGGAGGCTGTCTGAGAGAGATAACGAGCACTTCCTAGATCGATCATTAGTTTATTGATTGGAGTTGAATTAATATGATCCTGCCATAGGAGACCATGGAACCTGGTAGTAAAATACTCGCAATATTGAATTTTATAACAAAACGTGGGGTTTGTGCTTTGTTTGAAACGCACTGAGGCCAATCGCTATGACCTTTCTCATAGAAAAAAAAAACGCAAAACAAAAAAACTCTTAATGTTAGAAATCTTTCTTCTTGGTTTACACGTTGTGAGTTGAATAAGATGTATGTCGCGTTATAACTTTTTATATGTTGATCGGAATTTCATATAACTATCAATCATCAAACAAAAGCTCAGGATCCTGACAACAAATCGCTCATTTTATTTCTGAACATAACCGCCACTGATTCAAACAGTGTATTGTTTTACTTGCTCGCGCTGTCGACACCAAACCGGTGATATACAGGGTCACTTTGCAAGCGCCAGACCAGGACATATTCTTGGGAAGTTTGTGAAAAAGCTAAAATCTAAAAAGGCAAGTTTTTAACATGTAGGCCATCCTCGTAATTCTCCTGGAGTATTTCGAGATGTCACCAAGGCAGAGAATCAAAATCTTACACGGAAATATGCTGATATGCTGCGTGATAGAGCTTCTCATTAAAATCTTCTGGAAATAACTTGCCGCACCTTACCTTACTGACACTGCAATATGGTAAGGAAATATAAAGCAAGGGAAGAAAATAGATTTGCTTTAGGAAGTCATGTGACAGGAGGATATACCGATATTTTGAACTTCGCAAAAGCTCTAAATACTAGAATTATAAAAGTACATAGAGGCACCGAAAATTGAAAAAAATGATACTAAAATGTTGGCCTAACCCAATTAGTAAATAGAAATTTAGCAATCCCTTCCCTCACCACTTTACACAATTAATTCTTATTCAAGACTCATCAATTACAGAGTATTAGTCGTGACCTAAAGTTCATCTATTTTGTTACTCATGGAAATGATGTTCTCTGCGGTAGACGTCAAGGCTAAAACAGCTCAAAAACACCCAATTAAAATTGATTGTCACAAACATCTGTATATATTCGAAACTGTCATTCAAAACAAATTGTAGAAAAAAAAGGATGAAAGAACGAAGGATAAAAAGGTTGATTTGGTTCACAAATTTTATGTTTGGTTCGATTTTCTGAACTAAGATTTTTAAGCAGATTCCCTTTTCCTTTTTTTTTTTTTTTAATTTGCATTCTTTCTAGAGGGTTAGTGGTTAAAAAAAAAAAACACCAACACCACATAGACACACAACTGCATGAAATGGTAAGGTGATGGACGCCGCTGCAGAGTTTTGTAAAATATGTTTCCTCGTTGAGCTTCTAATTAAAATTTCCGGTAAATAACATGCCCTACCTCACCTGACTGACAGTGTAATACAGCAAGAAAATATAGTATCAAGGGATTTATGGCTGTTTTAAACTTCGTAAAATCTTCAGTTAAGAGAATCATAAGCCACATAGAGGCGGAAAAAAATTGAAGTAATAGATACTAAAATGTTAGTATACTTAAGTTTCTAGTTAGTTCTTTCCTTATATAAATAAATAATTCTTCTCCGTTCATTCATCCCCGCCCCCTAATCGACCCCCCCCCCCCCATAATTTACAATTACTTTTGAATCAAGACTCACCAAATACACACTATTCAAAGTTATTTCAAATTGATTATTTTGTTGATTATAAAAGAGCAGTTCTATGCGGTGGATGTAACTGCTAAATCAGCTGAAAAAGACCCTAGTCCGAGATGGTAATATTTTGAAAGAAGATAAGGATTTCATTTTTCAAACCAACTGTACATTATACGAAACTGCCATTTTAAATGAAATGTAAAAAGAGATAAAAAATATGAAACAAAGAAAGACAAGCAAGTTGATTTGCTTCTCGTTCTTATGTCTGGTTCGATTCTCTGATGTAGAGCTTTTAAGTAGATTTACTATCTCCCTCGTTTTCTTCTTTTTAGATTTGATTCGTCTCTATACGGGCAATGTTGAAGCAACACAATCGCACACATATAGACACACTTGAAACAACACAAACACACAGAGACACACCAATGTATGAAGTGATAAGGTAATGGGCGCCGCTGAGGAAATATGTCACAAGGGATATTAGGTTCTTTCATGCGACACAAACGAAAAGTCCATAAAACACAAGCATCTGAGATCAGCGCTGGAAAGTTGACTGCAAACAAAATGCGCACTTAGGGTATAATGTTTTCAAAAAAATAATACTTGTTATGCTTTTTGCGAAAGACAACTAAAAACTAGACAGCTATGGTAAGCTCACTGTTCACCACACAAAGATTGGTATTATTTTCCGAAAGCGCTCTCTACTTAGCGTAAAGCCCCTGTGGGAATTCCCCTAAGATCAGCTTTATCTTTTTGCGCAATAGTTTCTTTGTGACCCCTTTAACTTGTAATCCTTAACAAAAATAAATAAATAAAAAAGATTGTTTTACTCCTTTTGTATTGTGGTTTAACTAGATGGATAAACTTTTTTTTATTTATACGAGGATGGGAAGGGTGACATATGAAAGAGCTATGTATTCAAGCCTAAACAGACATTTGGAGTGAGTTTCAGCAAAATTTTCTCTACTTTCACCTGCGCCAAAACAAATGTAATAAGAGTAATGCGTCAATGGCGTTGTTTCTAAACCTATTTTGAAATATATCCAAACGCTTTATACACCACAAATAGTTCCTAAAGGTACTCACCTTAAGGCACCTTATTTAAACCTGATAATGAATGTTCAAAAGCATCCATCAAATAGATACGAGTTTTATAAAATTAGCTAACATTCTTGTCGATTAATGAATGCTTGTTTGGTTTTTTTTCTTTTTTATTGGTCTCGTCTTTGTTTGTTTTTTAATTAAATTTAAAGTTTTGGCGTTGGATTTGGCGTCGCCTCTCTATCAAGACAACAGGACAGAAATGAAATCATTTTCAAGACTTAATACGAAACAACATGAGAGTCAATTACACCGATATCCTAAGCCGGAGGTGTCTTGCTTTCCTGTACGACAGAAAAAGTCTTGGACTAAATCAATAGCAAGGATTATCTGGGAGAGAGAGAGAGAAAGAGAGAGAGAGAGAGAGAGAGAGAGAGAGAGAGAGAGAGACAGACAGACAGACAGAGAGAGAGAGAGAGAGAGAGAGAAAGAGAGGGGATTATTATACACAACTGAGATAGTTACAAGGAGGATGAAAAGTAAAAATGGATACTAAGAAGGAAAGAAGCTATAACAATGAAAGAGTTTTACATGAGTATACTTACATGTGTTCATAGAGTCAAAAGTGCGACATGTTTGCAGGTAAAAAGAAATTGAAATTAAAAAAACCCTAAGTGATTTCAATTGATGGCATGGGGCGATGGGACAACCATTAAGAATTAAAGAAGTAAGAGATAAAAAATAAACAAAAACAAAAACTAAAATGGATACGATGGCCAAAGACTCAAGGTTTAAGATGTAAACACAGCTGGAGAAAACATGGCGGGGGGTGGGCGAACAGCCAAGAGGAACAGAATGGTTATCAAAAATGACAGAAAAGAAGACGAGTAGGAAAAAAGAAGACAGATTGACGCAGGCAGATTCCTACTAGACAGACAAGAGAGCTGTAGGGAGGCCTGTGGCAGCTGAATGCAAGATGCACTCTTGGTCCAACGTTTCTCCCAAAGCGAGTTACGTCGAGTTAGGACAATCTAATTGCTGGATGTTGCAAGCCCGCAGCTCAAATTGTGTGAGCCAAGAGCAGCTGAGAGAATTGTCACGATTGTTTTCTACAATGTTATCTGTTGTCGCCCCTAGTCTTATGCTTCTGTAACAATACCAGATAGTTATGGATTTTCAAGCCAGCGAATGTTTAGTATTATGATAGTTTACTCATTGGCACATATTGGTACACAAGGTACTGTCACACTATTTGCGATTGAGGGAAAGTACGGTAAGACAGAGAAAAGCAAACCTAAAGCATTGACATAGATTTTTTTTATATATTTCCACAATATGCAAGCACAGGTTTAGTTCAGTCATTCTTGTTGGGTATTTTTTAAAGGTTTGGGTATCTCCAACTTCTTTTCTTAGAGAAAAAAAAATAAAAAAGAAGTAATTCTTTGCTTTTTTCTCTCCGTGTCTAAATCTTTGAAGTATTTCTTATTTACTTGAACTATTTAAAAGGCTTCACAGACACATCAGCGTCATCTCTCAGAGGACGAGACATGCAGCTTGGAGGAAACATTGACCGAGATCGGACAACATTTCTTGACTTTCACCAGCCCTGCTCAAGACACGCACATGTTTCAGAATCTGGTGACTCTAACATGCCTGTGCGTCATGGCCTCTTGTAAGATGGGACTCAAATAGCTTCTCTCTGATGTTTCCAATATTATTGTTTACCTCACATATTGTTTTTACGGAAATTTATCAGATGCCAAACGTTCTATTTGTTTTGATTTCCTTTAAATTCTTATTGATTTTATAGGGGTGAATTTTGTTAAACGCGGTGAACAAAACAAAAATTCCTTTTGTGATAATGTAAGCCATTGTATGTGATCTTATTTTGTAATATTACAAAAGCAGTCTCTCTTTTTTATTTGAGCTCTGCCCCATCTCCGCGGTTTGCCATTGATTTTTGGCTCTTTTTCCATTAATGTGGACGACGCCTCTTTTGAAGAGTTGATTAACGAGCAAATTTTGGAGATTCAGAAAACCTGACGTTTCTGTATGGCTCATAATGCATATTGATTGGCTTACATTTTGTCCCATTTAAGTTAAAGTTGGAGAAAACATAAAAAGTAAATACCTACCATTGTGTTAGAAAAAAAAGAAGTGAAACACCATACTTAGCCCATATAGAATCTAGGTAAAGGTTAAGTTTGAAAAGAAACATTAGAACAAAGGCATAAATTTGTGCCAAATGAAAAGAATATGAACTAAAAAAAACAATGTGCCTGAATTTTTTTTTGTTCACTATGTGCTCTTCGTCTTTTCTTTACTAACAAGTTTCATTTGGTGTTCTTGTCTTTTACATGTACTTTGATTGGTAGACCAAAATTTCTAATTACACTTAACACTATCCTCTCTCGTTTCTTCAGATCTCTCTCGCTTTCTGTCTGTCTGTCTGTCCGTCTGACTGTCTGTCTGTCGGTCTGTCTGTCTCTCTCTCTCTCTCTCTCTCTCTCTCTCTCTCTCTCTCTCTCTCTCTCTCTCTCTCTCTCTCTTCCTCTTTTATTCCCTGTCTTTCTTTATCTACCCACACGTTCCTCTCTATATCTGTCGATATCCCTATGTCCCTTTTATGTCTCTTCCTATCTATAATGGATGCAAATCTAAACATAACAGTGCAAACTGTCCACCATTATTGGATTGCTCGGAACATAATTATACTTTAAGGTCTTAATAATAACTCTTAAACAATCAGGTCTGGTCTCACAAAGGCCAAAGTTTTCAGTAATTGGAGCAAAATATGGGTCGAACTGAATGTCATCTATTTTTTCGATATTCCTCATACGATAGTAAAGGACAACAATTTTTGCCTCATACTGAGTCCCAAAGACAAGTATCAATCTAATAAGGACGAATGATTAGTTTGGCAGCAGGAAGAAAAAAATCCTAATTGTCTTCCAACATGACTCGAATCGTAAAGATGGCTTTGAAAAATACCAAGGCATATAAAATTGATTTGAAATCATAAACCATGGTTTGTGCCTATTTTGTTTCCTTTTTTTACATTTTCTCTATATTGTTTGTTGTTTTCTTTCTCTTTCAAATTTTCTAACATTATCATGTATTTGTAATTATTGTGACGTATGATTCATGGGCTTCGATCAAATAAATTTTTTTATCTTTCTTTTTCTTTCTCTGTTTGTTTGCGTGTTTTTTTCATTTTTTTATTTACTTGCCTATTAATCTTTCTATCGTCCGATCTATCGCTCTCTATTTTTATCACGCTCTCTTTCTAATTCTACCTTTTCCTCCTTTTTTCCCTTTCTCATCCTTCTCATGTCCTCTTTCTTTTCGTCTTCTTCTTCTTCTTCTTCTTCTTCTTCTTCTTCTTCTTCTTCTTCTTCTTCTTCTTCTTCTTCTTCTTCTTCTTCTTCTTCTTCTTCTTCTTCTTCTTCTTCTTCTTCTTCTTCTTCTTCTTCTTCTTCTTCTTCTTCTTCTTCTTCTTCTTCTTCTTCTTCTTCTTCTTCTTCTTCTTCTTCTTCATCTTCTTCTTCTTCTTCTTCTTCTTCTTCTTCTTCTTCTTCTTCTTCTTCTTCTTCTTCTTCTTCTTCTTCTTCTTGTTCTTCCTCTTCTTCTTCCTCTTTTTTCCACTGTTCATTATTATTATTATTATTATTATTATTATTATTATTATTATTATTATTATTATTATTATTATTATTATTATTATTATTATTATTATTATTATTATTATTATTATTATTATTTCTATAAATATCATCATCTTTCATTAATATCATTATTGTTACTCTTGTTTTTTCTTGCATCTCTTTGTCTTTTTGTGTGTGTTTCTGTCTGTGTCAGTCTGTTTGTCTGTCTCTCTCTCTCTCTTTCTCTCTCTGTCTCTCTCTCTCTCTCTCTCTCTCTCTCTCTCTCTCTCTCTCTCTCTCTCTCTCTCTCTCTCTGTATATAGATATGATGCCTCGGCCTGTAGTGATGCCATTGCTATGCTTTAATTTGCTGCTCAGTTTAAAATAGAAGAAAAAAGTGAATCACCAAAGTAAAGAGCTCATAATACCTAAGAGAAAAGAAACAAGACGCTTTATGATACAATTTTTTTTATTGTTTTACCTCAGATATTTTTCAACCTTAGCTTTATGGTTGACGGCAAAATATGAAAAGCATTTTGCATGCCACAATTCCCTCAAAGACCATTACGGGACTCCGAGCGGCTGTCTACTTTGGGGTACCGATCGATTTTGTCGTTTGAATTCCCTAACCTGCTGCCTGTAGCAGGTCTGGCTTTAATGAAACTTGGAGCTCGGGCTCCAGAAACATACACTAGATCGACCTTATGTGAGGAACAGCACTAGGATCTACAATGAGAGTGAGACATTGTATCAACATCTTTACTTTAAATAAAAGGTCTGCACCATGAAAATATCAATCTTTTTATTGACGGGGTTAAAAAAATTGTCGAAACTAATAAGAACAGTTAATCGATTGCCCCTTTCCTTGAACAAAGCTACAAAATTTAATTATCCTCAAGGCTCTGCTAAACCATTAGATACAGATCGTAAAACAAGATTCCGATCGACACCAGTATTGTCAGAGAAAGTTGCTCCTCACTCGACACTCACCTTTGCAATCGATATAGATCTTTGTGAGCTGCAGGCTAAGCATGCGTCCACTCCACGGTAAACAGTTAGGACGCTGGTATCCGATTATGTAGAAACGGTAGTTTCTGTGCCCAGTACATTATAGTATTACAGCATTACTCCCGTCAGAGCGACCGTCAAGCCATTAGCAGTTTGATTAATTACTTTGATATCCATCAGTAATTGTGTCAGTGGAAAAGAGAATTGCAGAAACAAAGAATAGCTGGACAATCACAATTTAAAACAGAGGCATCTGATAAAAGTGAGGAAAAGATGATGGTTATTCAGTATTACTTTAACAGAGTGATGTGCAGCCTACATGTATCAAGATGTTTTTTTTTCTTCGGTCCTTTATCGCCCGCTTAGAGATTGATAAGCTGGGGTAAAAAGAGCTGTAAAAAAAAACCTACAGCTCTAAGTTCACTCAAAAAAGCAAAGGTTAGAATTAGTGTGTTTTAGAGAAAATAGACAGCTTTAATATAAAACTATAAAAAAGACTTATTTAAGTGATCTTACACAGATTATAACTACCGGAATCGACCCAATTGTTGTCTATCCTTGAAACACACTTGTCAACATAACTCCATTTAAAACACATTCCTAAAACCATAGAAGAAAAAAGCACTACTAAATAAAGGCTATCGCTGATATTTTTTTAAATTCTTACTAAAATATGTGCGGAACCAGCACGTAACACCAAATAAATCCTCGTTTGGTTTGAAACCCGGAATGACAGATCACAGATCACAGGTCATGGATCACAAGATCAATCTTGCTGTAGGAAAAACAATCACGCTGAAGTGAAATCGAAACCAATAATTCTTTACAAAAGCAGGATCTGTCATAGTGTGAGTAGTGGAGGCATCCAGCGAGAATTTTGGTCGGTGGGGAGTGCGAGTGATTGTGGGAGTAGTCTGACACAAGCTGCCGGCCATTCTACCCTGGCCTGCCTCACTCTCAGTCAGAGGGGAGGAGGAGGGGGTGGGGGTTGGAAGAGGGTAGGGGGTGAGTTGGAGACTAGTTTTGAGGAAGATGCTACTCAAATAACCATAAGCTCTATTGAACTGGTGTAAAGAGGAAAGTCAGAAATTGTAAAAGGAAAATACAAATAAAAGGGAAAGATAGAGCAACTCAAAAATAACAAGACAGACAGACAGACAGATAGATAGACAGACATTGACCGAAATTCCAAGGACAGGAAGAAAACTGGGCAGCGCTGGCGTCACAGCTCAACAATACGGGACACTAGGGATCAAAGAATTGCGTTCAAAACAATTAAATACCAAAATTGCTTAAAGTACTCTAGCCCACCCACTCCTTCCTGTAGTATCGTAATGACGACAACGCGAAGGTGGGTGGTTTTATTCCTCCACGATCGCTTTGTAATAAAATCGTTAGTGTTCGGACAGCGATGCCGCTCAGGGGCTATTTGTAAGCACCAAGCTTTTAAAATAAACTTCGGTATGTATTGAAATAATGGTTAAACATCGCATTTACACACAGCAGACATAGTAAATGTTGTAAATACTGAAGTTCTATACTTTGTTCACTTAACGCAGCCTCCTGACATTTTGACTATTTTACTATGTAAGTAAAATTGTTATTTTTTTTAACAAGAAATTGCCAATTTTAATGCCAGTCAACTGGAGGGTGGTGTTAAACTCACAAATATACTATTTTTTAATGAACTAGTTTACAGAGGGTATATAATAAAGACCAATCTGTTGGTCAGCCAAATGGCGCTGCTAATAGTGGAGTACAATGGGTCCTGGTGAGGCAAAGTTTGAAAACAGCCAACGGATCAATACACATAAAAAACATGAGAAGGGAGGTTGGAGTAGTAGCTGAGTGAGTAGTCTGTGGAAATAAAGACTTGTATCAGATTGACAAACACAATAAACCAAATCTCCAAGGACAACGCCCACCAATTGCGGAATGAATATGACCGCACGCGTATTCTTCTTAGTGGCAGATACACGGCTGAAGATTGCCTTCTCTCTCTTATCTTTCTCGATTGGACTAGTGTTCAAATAGAGTTAAAGAGAAAATTAGTTTACATACCAGTTGGAATTTTGCTAATTTTATTACAGTTTTATGCAGCCAATTTTTAAATTCACATTAGACTTAACAGTTTTATTTTGAAAAAGCTATATTACTGTTAGTGAGAACATTATTAGAATAAAACAAGCTAGGTCAGGTTGTTGTCTTTTAGTGTAGAATTGAGATCCCATTACAGTCCATGGAATCCAGTGCCGTAGCCTTGGTCTAGCTTGGTAGATCTTTGAACTGTTTAAGTAGTTCCATGTTTGGCGATTCGGGGAAGCTCTCATGGCAGTCAAAGTGAGATCACAGCCAACAAAGACAGGTTAAACCGGCAGGAAAGGATTTTAGCGGTAAAACGTTCCATGGTGCGGATGGAGGAAAAATCTCACTGCATTATGGGTGAAATTATACGTTATAGGTATAACTTCACTTAAAGTGTGCTTCCTGTGTAAATCATATCACCGAGATGTTTCTAAAATCAATCGTATTTTGGATAAACTCCATTGTGTCTCTAATCGAATTTACTATATATTGTGCATAGAATACATAATTATATTGGAGCGACTAGATCATTTTATGTAGATGAAAGTCCCTCCGGCATGGCTAAGGCTCGGTGGGTTGTAAAATAATGTATATTTCTGTACCCGTCTATAACCTTCGCTCGGTAAACACCCGCGAAAAGTTAACATAGAAAATGGAAAGCATCGATTTCTCCCATGTACCGATCCAATAAACTGACTATAACGTAAATTGGCAATGCTTTTGTTCTCAGGTATATTTATAATTTGGTTACTATACAAAGAAAAAGCAATAATCACTAAAGTTACATTAAAAACAAAATAGAAAAGCGAAAACGGCAGGGAGATCATCTAAAGTTATTATTAATCCAGCTTTCAACTAAGAGTGTTTCACCCTGTAAAGATTTTATAATTTTTCTTTATTTTATTCAAAACTCACAGCAGTTTAAAGAAATATAACAAAGGACAAAGACACAACTGCTAACTCACATCAACTAATCCTAACCAGAGTGCACACAGCCTGGCAGCAATGACCAACAATTATGCTCTTGTGGTTTGCCAGCAGCTCTAGAACTGAGCAGAGTTCAGGAGTCGACCACTCCCAAGCCAGACAGAAGCCTAATGCTATAAGCTGGACTCGATTATTGTGTGAGCGGACGGAGCTCGAGACAATTTATCTTTGGAGAGTGTGAGCAGCCAGAGAGCATCTTGACACGTCCTCGACGATAATCTATCACCGTCTGTCCATCTATGGACGATGAAGATGGACAGATCATTTCACGTCCATCAACAGAGGTCTGACGGTTTGAGGATGGTGGTGGTATGCGTTGATTCGTTTTGGTTGTCTTTTCAGCATAACACCAATCATGACTAGCAGTGAATGTATTTCTTAATTTATACTTTATATTTATTTATGATTTAAGATGGTCACAGCCTTCTAAGTAAATTGCAGAACTGAAACTAGACATTTTTCAAGCTACTTGTTTTCTTTGTAAGATTTCTTTTCAAAACAATGCAAAAATTTTGCAATGTGATTACATACCAATAAAGCAACTGAGTGGCTCAAACAGGCGTCCCATTAGCTATTTTCATGTTTAGGATTTAAACAAAATTCTGAATTAATCCTAAAGAGCAATGACTTGAATGAGAATGTGGCATAGATTGTGAGACTGGCAAGGATATATAGAAGCAAACTAGTTAGAAGGAAGGAAAGGAAAAGAATAGAGAGATGTGGAGAAAGAGATATAAGAGGGGAAAAAGAAGATTTTATGCACTGGTTCCTTCCTTCTCTCTCGTGTGAGTGATCTGGAGGGAACGCCCACTGAGAGGAGCAAACATTTCATGATACTTTGCCGGTTTCAGCAGTATTTCAATAGTATTGTATTGACTTACCATAGAATGTCATATTCACCATTGACTAGCCCGAGGGTGGTGAAATCTAACGGACATTCACTCACAAATATTAATATTTGAATTTTCTAGATTTTCCCTTGTGAAAAGAATCTTGGCATGAGTAGTCCTTTTTACTCATCAAATTGTATTCAGAATTCTTTCTATTTGAAACAAAATTTGTGCCTGCAAACTTTCCTCAAGAGATACAGATGCAAGTAAACACCTTTTCTAAGATTAGTTATTTATAATAGATTCGGAGAAATAGAAATAAACGGCAGAAATGAGAATTTGAGTTAGACAGAGGCAAATTAGACAAAAACAGGGTGCAACAGAGAGAGATAGAGAGACAGAGACAGAGAGAGACCGGGAAGGGGGTTGGGGAGATAGAGAAAGACAGAGAGATGCACAGAGAGAGCGAGAGGGAGAGAGAGAGACAGAGAGAGACAGAGAGACAGACAGACAGACAGACAGACAGAAAGACAGACAGACAGAGAGAGCGAGACAGAGAGAGACAGAGACAGAGAGAGATCGGGAAGGGGGTTGGGGAGATAGAGAAAGACAGAGAGATGCACAGAGAAATGCACAGATAGAGCGAGAGAGAGACAGAGAAAGAGAGACAGAGACAGACCGGGAAGGGGGTTGGGGAGATAGAGAAAGTCAGAGAGATGCACCGAGAGAGCGAGAGGGAGAGAGATACAGAGAGAGAGACAGAGAGAGACAGAGAGACAGACAGACAGACACAGACAGAGACAGACACAGACACAGACACAGACAGACATAGACCGGGAAGGGGATTGGGGAGATAGAGAAAGACAGAGAGATGCACCGAGAGAGCGAGAGAGAGAGAGAGACTTAAGGAGTGAATGAGAGAAGTGAGATTCGGGATGCTAAGCTAGTTCATAACGAATAGCTCAATGACGACATTGTTTTTGATTACAGTTTTTTCAGTCCTTAGAAATAAATTTCAGACAGCATTCAACAAGCATCCTAATACCGAGACTCATTCACTTCAAGTATTCACTCGCTCTAGACAAACTGATAATGCTTTCATTGTACATTTTAAAGAAAAGGTTATTTAGTAAAACTGCCAAAATAAAGAAGTCATTTAATTGTAAATCTAATTCACCGAGTGAACACAAAAGACAAGGCAAAAACCTTTTCTAAACTCCACGATAGAAATTGAAAGAATTTGTTAAAAGCAACGTCACTTGCGTATGGATAATGAATATATAACTGAATGAACTAAAGTATAAAAGTTCTTTGAATAATTTTTCCGGGAAACTTATTTGATTTAATCTTATAGAGATTCTAAAGTGTGCTGTGATAATTATCTCTTTCCGTAAAAAACAAGTCGAATATTTGCGATCTATCGGGAAAGTTGGCTTCGTACGTTAAAAAGGGAAATATTACTTTTCAATTAGGTTTTCCTCATCAATGCCCTATTCATGACCTATAGAAAATGGTTCTTGGTTAGCGTAATTATCTAAAGGTCTTATTTTATTTAATGATATTTTCTTTTGCCTGTTTATTTTTGTTCTTTTGCTTCTTTTTTAGAGTGTGTACTGAAAAATCACTGATTATTTTCCTTGCAGTAGTAGATTTATTTTCCTTCATTCCCTTTGTTCTGGTGACATATTATCAAAAACTGAAAAGGAAAATTAAAATAATACAAAAATGTCAAAGAGACCTCAAATAAGCAGAATCAAGAACGCAAATGTTGCCAGAGGAAACGACAAACCAGATTAGACGGTGAGTTAGATAATGCAAATGAAAGGTTCTACAGTCTTGGAATCAATCACAATCTTTGTCCAGCGAGACAAACACACCAGGAAAATTAGAGATCGGAAATGGGGTGAGATGGTCTCGAGGTTTGCATTTCTTACTCTCGGTCTGGCCAGGAGATTTGAAATCTGGTGCTGCACTGTAAAGAAACTGGTGTAGGCGAAAAGTCACTCCAAGTCGGCCATGTTTGTAGTCGGGTTGGACGCTAGAGAGCGTAGAGCGTCTAGTAAACACGTGTAGAGTACGGGTTTGAAGACGGTTGGAAAAGTTTGCGTTGCAGGAGGGGAAAATACATTAGAGGTTTTTATGATTTATCTGAAAGAACCATCACCAGTCTAAAACAGTGCACTGCGAAGAAAAATTTAAAGAGAAAACAACTTGATTTAAAAAAAAATGCAGAATTGTCAGATCAAACATAGAATTATAAACCTCCTATTAGTTGGTAACCTGAGCTGGGTACAGTAGAACAATAGACTTGGATGCTCTAAACATTTAATTGGTTGCAGTAGGGATAACGAGCAAGCAGTCTGCAATGTAAATAGAAATTTTTATTCACCTTTGAGCAGGGATGGAGCAGGATAGAACTGATAGAATACTTAGAAACCCGTCACTACAGGTATAAACTCGGAGCTCCCTTGTGTTCACGTGATGGTGCTCCACTGTCCTAATTTTTTGTTATTTCCAGCGAAAGAAAGATTTAATGTATATTATAATATCACAAGCATCGGCCTCTCTACAGTATTCCACAAGGATATTGAAATGTGTTTATCTGATTATCTCGATCTTTCTTGAGCGCGCGCGTATGAGTTGTAAAACCTGAAGAATATTTTAATATACTTGAGGAATTAGCCTGAGAGTGTGATAACACTTTAAACAAGTTAATGAAGTCTTGCTTATTCATAGCACGTCGCAGTGCTTTTCTACAGAGCACCGCTCTGTTTTGGCTGCCGTATGTCCTGGCACTACCCGACACACAACACTTAGCTCGGGTTATGGAAATGCACCACCCAGTGGTTTGGACGAGATTTTTTTCCTCTTTCCATTCAATATTTTGGCTGGTGGGAGAAAAACAATATGAATGTTTTCTATGAAAAGAGCATTTTAAGAAAAAGCCTCAAATGTTATTTAAAATGTTCACGTGCACGGAATATAAACAAAAAAGTAGTAAAAAAAGCTTAAAGCATCTTGCCATTTTGAATTCTGTTAGATCAATATGTCCAAGAAAACTGTTAAAAAAGGGAAGGAAATGACTGGGGTGTTAAATGAATTTAGGAGGAAAACCGGAAATTCTAAAGACATTATCTAAATTATTTTTGAGTCAACGAATTCACCCCGCATATTGGATTTGAAAGGTTCGAAATCTTTATATACCAGATCGTTGATTGCGATACTTGAAAAAACGAAACGTCAAAGAATTAACAATACGTTTACTTTATCGGTGTCGCTTCTTCTTCACTTCAATAAAGAAAAACATTTAAATATCATTTTGAGAGAGCTCGAAGGCTTAAAGTTCTATTTATCATGTTACATATTGAACGCAGTTTTTGTAATGGACGGAAACTGTTGTTACGATTACTATTTTCTTTTCTGTGCTCTATGAGAAGATTATTTTGGGTATATATCATATCAGTAATGATAGGACCACGGGGAAGTAAGGCTGTGAAAAATTAGGAATAGAGAGGCTAGGGAAGAAAAGAAATAATGGTGGAAAAGAAAACTTTTGTTGTCCAATGTGCAAATCATTGGACACGTACTACCCTTGGATTAAATTTTCATTCACGTCTTCTGTAACTTCGTTAAAAATAGATGGTGGATGCCAAGATTCATTGTTTTTAATGCACTATGGCGTTATAATCTCTGTGCTCTTTCTGAGAAGCAGCAGTTTGATAAGATCTGTATAGAGCCACGAAAACTGCATCTATGATGGGCTGGGAGCTGGCGAGCTGGGTGTCACCCAACCCGTGAGCAATGACTCCCAGAGGTCGTGCTTTCTCCAGAAGCGTGTCTCTCTTACTGCAGTAAGTGAGCTTGGGATGCTCTCTCAGAGGGTCGGCTCATAGCATTATACAGGTGAGAGAGAGAGAGAGAGAGAGAGAGAGAGAGAGAGAGACAGAGACAGACAGACAGACAGACAGACAGACAGAGACAGAGACAGAGAGAGACAGACAGACAGAGAGAGAGAGAGTCGCCTGAGAGGCAAAGGAAAAGAAGAGAGAGAAAGAGAAGTCAGGGATAGCGAGACAAATATATAAAGGGAGAGAGATCTTTAAAAGACGCAAAAAGAGCAAAAGAAAGAGTTTGTATAGTAAAGAAAGACATTCAACTGAAAATTTATTTGCTTGCACAAAGTGGCTAATACAAAAAAAATGTAGCTTGATAGATAATAAAAATAAAATTTTTGTCAAAAAATCCAATAATTTGTTAACTGTAAAATGTATTATGTTTTTTACTGTTTCATAGAGTAATAAAAGTTGAACCAACAATTTGTGACGTTTAATAAAATAATAATCATTCTATGTTCTTATCTTTAATGTGACAGTCATTAAGAGTTCGTGAACCATGGTGTGCCGGGTTTAAGTCAAGGTGAAAGTTGCTTACGGTTTCTTGTTGATGAGAACAAGTTATTCCACCTACAGCTTGGCTAGTGAGAAATACTTGGTGTGAGAGTTATCCTCCTTGGAAATTAGAATTAGTAACAGAAAATAACTACATGTACACTATGGACTATCAAAACTAAACTGCCAACTTTTTGTAGATTCTGGAAATCTTTTCACACTTTTATGGAAATATTTGTGTTGTGCAGCAATCATTTGCATATCTATAAGTATTTCATGTGAACCATTTTCAGCAATGAATTTGCTATTATTCCTGAAACCCACAAAGCAGGTTCAATGACAGGTGGACACAGATCACTGACAGACCAAAGCAGGAATACAGCTCTGAGAGGATCAAAGATGGCGACTGAGCTAGAGGTGATGTTATTAACACCATCCTTGCCATGACACATATGGCACTCACGTGGGGCTTTAGTGGTTGACCGGACAACAGGCTGGAACAGCACTGATCCTTGTGTCGTCACTTCCCTAGATTCATTTGTAGAATGCGTCACAACGGGATCTCTTCAGCTTAAATTCTGTTTTGATAGAAAGGGAACATTCTGCTTTGTTGTCAGATATTATTTACTGGAAAGGATTATGTAAAATCGCGTTTGGTCCAAACAACATTTATTATGTATTTGAAGTGTTTTCTGAATATAAAGGTAGGTTGTGTCTGGGATCTTGTGCAATTTATTGAAGATCTAGAACTAGTACAAACTCTGCCTAGCTCATCTGTTTTGGAGAGACTAGTGATTATGGTGAATGTTATACTAAGATTGGTGAGGCGAGAAAAAGCGACAGATTCAGTAAATTCGGAAGTTACATCGGAAATGTGAAAAAACGAGCTTATTTTAATGGACATGCGTATCAAGATTTCGACCAATTTTTATTTCTTTACTCTCCTGTGTTGAAAGGAAAATGTACCGGTTGCAACCAAACTAAAACAGCGAGCGCCAAATTCCGTTTTATAAGGGTCACCCCAAGCATCATGTAAAATACTGAAAATGTCGAATTTTATTATTTAATTATTGTACCATAACGCTTACAAAAAGAGCAGAATGCACTTGTTTTTCGTTATTTTTCTTTTTTTTTTTCTTTTCAGACCATCCTATGTCATTTGTACCTTACGCCTGCGGCCAGACTCAATGCTAAGCTGCTTTATTTGACCAATGTGTTTATGACGCGTCCAGAGGAATACAGGTCTATGTATTCAGCCTATTATGCTCAAGCTAGGACATATACAGACCATGAATTATGATAATAATAAATAATGTAACGTCCCTCCTGGTTCTCAATAGCCTGAAAAGGATGGACTGACGAGGTTGTCACGTCTGATTCACCTGCCCATCACACGTGACGTCCCATTCAGAGTATGAGCTGACTAATTCCCTCTATGAACCCTAGCTAGTTGCTCTAGGCTTAATATGTCACTACTTATAGGCTGATATGCCATCATTAACAAGTGCTTTGGTGGAACAACTTTATCATGTAACTGTTTGTATCTATCTGGCATTAAGAAACACATGATGCAATTCCTAATCGTACGTTTTCCAAACGTGAGTAGATACAAGCGATCTTTGATTGCAATTTTTGCTAGGTGTGCCGAGTCTGAAATTAGTATTTTTTTTTCTTTCGTAACGGAATGAGAATTTTTTTCCCTCAAAATATAATATATGAGGAATTCTTTCTGAAATTCCCCAAGCAATGCAGTTAGTCAAATAAATATGGTACACATTAGAATCTCTTTGAACATAAGCCGAAAATTATCAATCTTTATATATCATTAAATGAATCTAGATTGAAATTTGGCAGTTTTATCCGTTTCCCTAGGCTGTACTTGTTCTGTCTATCTTCCCGCTTGTTCTCTAGCCCTGCAGAAATGGTCTGCTCAATACTGTTTGATACAGTTTTTAGTTTTATTTTTATATCCTCTATAATTTGAAGGAGATTTGCCGCAGGGTGTTAATTAGAGCGATAGGAGGCGCTTCGATCTTCAAATCTCCAGGACTCCAGATAGAAAGACTTGCAGCGAATGGGAATTTTTGTTATTATTTTGAGTTGTTTCCCTGTTTTACCATAAAGTTTCGGGTTTACAAGCGTATCTTTATTTGAATAGTTTGGTCAATTTAATCAATTAAAAATACACGGTTTTCATTTTGACAATATAACCAGCTAGAACAAGAAACTTTACAAAGCTTTCTCTGGTTCAGAAATTCTCTCGTTTTCTCTTCCTATCACTGCTTCTTCCTCTTTCTAACTCTATCTGTGTGTGTGTCTTTCTGTCTGTCGTTATGTCTTCATCTCTTCCCTCTCTTACTCTAGAAGTAAAACTCTTTTTAGAGGAACAGACAGAAAAATTCCGTCCGAGCCATTTCGCGCTCCATTAGCTGGAGAATGTCTGGAGCGAACTTCTGCACACCTCGGCCAAGCGTCTGATTCTGATACCGCCCGAAGCTCCAATAGATCTCGTGTAGCTTCAGCCTTATAAGGTTTACCTCATTTAGATTTGTGTCATTTAGGAATTAAATCAAGCATCACAGTAAACCCATCTCAAAACAGCGGTTTCTCTCACTGAGAAATACTCTAGTATGTGCTTTTATTTCTCCGGAGAAAAAAAATCATAAGAAATGGCAGAATTTTAATTCTCAGCTCTGTCGCAATAGTCTCAAGTGTCTAATTTTGTTGGTCGTGGGAAAGGATAAATTGAATATTGTTGTAATAACCTAATCACAAAGGAATTTAAAACAAATTAATTTTCATGATGCTTTTGTAGAAAGGTTTGTCTCATAATCGTATCGAGCTAATTGTGTGTATATTTTCTAAACATGTCGTGTTTGTTTGCTTCATATAATTATGAAAAATTAATAAGGAAGATAAATAATAGCATTAATATGAGGAAAAGAAAGGAACAAACACATTGATACTTATTTATATTAAAGAATATTGATCATCCTATCGTATAAAAAAAAGGTCTCGAAATAATTTTGCTTTGTGTGCCTGCCTTATGAAATGCAAAGCAATTTTTTTTTGCCTTAAAGAAAGAATGCATGCTCGTAGAAAAGTGCATTTATTTTCAGAGAACTTCGAATCCATTATTGTTGATTCGATTAAAAGCTGTTTATTATTGTTGATTCGATAAAAACTGTGTATTATTGTTGATTCGATAAAAACTGTGTACTATTGTTGATTCGATAAAAACTGTTTATTATTGTTGATTCGATAAAAACTGTGTAGTATTTTTGGTTCGATAAAAACTGTGTATTATTGTTGATTCGATTAAAAACTGTGTTTTATTGTTGATTCGATTAAAAACTTTGTATTATTGTTGATTCGATTAAAAACTGTGTTTTATTGTTTATTCGATAAAAACTGTGTATTATTGTTGATTCGATAAAAACTGTGTGTTGTTGTTGATTCGAGAAAAACTGTGTGTTATTGTTGATTCGATAAAAACTGTGCGTTATTGTTGATTCGATAAAAACAGTGTATTCTTGTTGATTCGATAAAAACTGTGCGTTATTGTTGATTCGATAAAAACAGTGTATTATTGTTGATTCGATAAAAACTGTGCAGTATTGCTGGTTCGATAAAACCTCTGAGGTTTTATGTGCGCAAAAGAGGAGTAGATATGTGACTTTTCAGTTTCGGATTCATATTTTTAATTGTTGATTGTGCCACATCAGGTGGTTTCCACTTAATTATTTTATATTACATAGTACTGACGTGTGGCAACAAAATCTATTCCACAGTTTTAACACTGATATTGATTTGGAAACTCAAGTAAATCTTTACAATTAACGAAAATAAACGCTATGAAGACAATACAGCATGGGACATGAAGAGAAAACTGTAAAGAGTTCACAAGAGGCTACATACATCAATTATTAAGGGACGCTTATTTCTTAAGCAGAGATGCTTAAATTGTCTTCTCGTCTCCTTAATTCAGGATCTAGAGATTACGAAAATTTAGATTGTTTATAGTACTAGTTATGATTTTATATATACATCAAAGAATTCAAATGAAAACAAATGTTAGAATCAAATCATTATTTTCAAAATTTTTAGGCCAAAACAATTCACAAATTATATCCTGCCGCCCAAAAAGATTAATGATCATGCTTATCTAGACAAATCATCTGTTCAAACTTTTTCTCTTGTTTGTTTTGTTTTGTTTTGTTTTTGTTTAGCTTGGCTTGTTTTTTCCCCCTATGTTACAGTAAGTTATTAATATTGTAGACTTCCTTATATTTAACAGAAATAAGATTGGAAAGCCATAAATAAATCGTTACTCTGCTTTCACAAAGTGTACATGTAATATACCACATTTAATTGCCAGAGAGATACATTCACAAAGACAAACAGACAAGCACTTTCAGACGAGCTAGATGAAATATGCTGGATCCATTGAAAACCCCCACCGATGTGAAAGTCCAGAGCCCCTCTAACAAACTTGACTTCCCTTGATGACGGGTTGGGGATCAATACCAGGGAACATGGCTACTTTCACCGGCCACACATTCAAACAGGGAGGAAATACTGGGGGAGAAGGGAGAGGGGAGAGGAGGGCTTTAGAAACTGTTAAAAAGGTGGATCACGAGATATGAATGAGAGGCACAGAGACATATGAGGAACATTGAAAACAGATGGTGTAGTTAGTGAGCGAGAGAGAGAGAGAGATGGAGAGAAAGGACGAGAAAGAGAGGGATAGAGAGAGAAAGAAAGGAGAGGGGGAGAGAGAGAGAGAAAGGAGAGAGAGAGAGAGAGAGAGAGAGAGAGAGAGAGAGAGAGAGAGTAAAAGAAAGAAGCTGACAACATGAAGGAACTCCTCGAATATTTCCAGAAATAGAATTAGATAAAAATTATTAAGGAAAATAATCATTTTAAGAATTTATTCTGAAGTTTAAAAATTGTCACTCTAATGCACATCATTTTACCGTGATTAAAAACAAATGCCAAATGGACGGACGGTCGCTTTGGGTTGTCACTTGTATAATGAAGAAGATTAAGATCTGATCAAATCACAAATTTTAAATTTTGAGGGCAGGATGGTATGGAAATTGCTTGAATGAAATTTGAACAAGCAAAAAGCTTTTTCGCAATTACAGGGAGAATTAGACTATAAATGTTGCAAGCATGAAAAGTATAACACAACGGTTGAAACCATGATTTTGTTTTTCTGAATGAAACAAAGTTATGGAGCTGAGAATTAAAATTATAATCTTCTATCAAAGAAACCAAAACTTCATTATCAAAGTGTTGACTCCCGAAAGATACTGTTTGACATATTATTTTTTACCATTACCTTTTTCGGTTTTATCTCGAGAAAAACTGCATATATCTACTTTGCAGTAGGCACCGAGAATTAAAAAAAATGTGCGGAAAAAAGGTTCATTTTAGTATTCGCAAAACTCAATTTTCGGGAGATGTCACCGAATTTTGTTGGCCTATAGTTCTAAGGATTGTTGTGAATTCTATCGTGTGTCTTCAAAAGCAGAAAATCATAATCTTAAGTGGGTGCGGTCAGTGCAGTTGTTGGTATATTCCATATTACAACTTCAATGTTATTCAAAATAATAAAATAATATTACGAAATAATAATATACAAAGGCCTCTTTTCTGTCGACCGTGGTAGGGCTTTTAAATTTGTACAGAGCATTTTAAATAGTTTCTATCTTCCCAGGGGAGTTTAACTTTCATTCTAGGTAAGTTAGCTTATTTTGTCTAAATTTGATTATTTCGCTTTATTGTACAACCCACATCCAACTTATAAGAATTATTGATTATCGATGTAGATCTTATATTACTTTGATGGGGTTTGTTCACACAAAGAAAAAAACAGTTAAGATTTTTTTTTGGAAAGAATATGGATCCAACCTCAAGTATTGATTTATTTTATGAGAATAATCTTAATTCCACGGTGTTTTAGAGATCTGTCTTGGAGGAATCTAAACAGTTCGAAAGCACTGATTCTAAAACCAATGCTCAGAGGTATGAACAGTCACTGCAGACAAAGAAAGATTATTATTTAAAAATACGCGATAATGAGAAGGAGATATTCAAGGAGAAATGTTTCACGAAAGTTAGAAATCACCATTCCTGGTTTTTTTTTTGTTTTTGTTTTTTTTGTTTTTTTTTTTTGTTCTATGACAATTTTTCTGATCTGGCGTTATTCATATCTAAAAAAAAAATGTCAACTTCAATTGAAATATGTCAATGTAAGTGTCTTGGATCTAACCATAGAGTTGGGTTCGTATCTCATCTAACAAGCCTGTCTTTGAAGCTAGACAAGGCTTAACAGCCTGTGAGGGTAGAAGTTACAACTTGTTGATTGTTAAATTGAAAGGAGCAGCTACCTTCCCCTGCTTAAGGACCTATTGCACGGCTAAATGGTGAACTGCCTCACACGGTGTCCAAAAAAAAAACAGATATAGTTTCAAATTTAAATATTTTGGGATATTTTCTACAAACACAGCTAGCTACATAATATAGTATTTAAGCAATAAATATGATAATCTTCTCAGGCCTCCTAAATTTATCATAATCATGGTGTAATTACATTTCAAAGCATCTTCACTTTTCATGTCGAACCGGTTCATTTGAGGATGTTTCAAAATTTAAGAAAATGGTAAATTTCTTTTTAGAAACTTCCTCTAATTGGCATTCGATATTTTTTTTAATATTTAAGTCGAAGGCCGAAGCCAATAGTAAAAAAAAGAAACGGCAACATATTAAGCCAGTACGATTCTGTAGTTTTCTTTTCTGAAGATGCTTTTCAAGTTTAAATCTACAAATATTGATTTCAAGTGTATTATTTTTCTAAATCAGCAGAGATAGGCTTTCCCTTTTCATATTCTTTATTACTTGAATCCGTTGCTTGCTTACTTTTCTGTTTGTTTTTGTTGTCCTTTTTCCTGGGGAAAAGGGATTGTATTGTTTTAGTTTCTTTTTTTCTGTTCTGTTCTTTTTTTTGTTGTATTTGTTTTCGCTTTTCTTTTTGTTTGTTTTTTTCCTTTTGTTCTTTATTTCTAAAGAGAACTTTCTCGTCTTTTCTTCTTCCTTTTTTTTTTTCCTCTTAGTTTTCTTCAACGCTGGCGAGGACTCGGTGAATGTACAATTAACTTCTTTGCTCTTAGAAAACAACCCAACAGAAGGACCGGTAATTCCATGTTATTATAATGATCGAGGGGGAAATTCTGCAAGTGCATGATGCAGATCAATCTTATACCTAGACAATAACAACAACAACACAACAACAACAACAGCAACAGAAACAACAGCAACAGAAACAACATCAACAGAATCAGCTACAGGAGAACGAGGACCAAGGCGTGCTCCTTAAGTAGCTACTAGTTTTGGGTCAAGGTCTTTGATCTATTACCTGACATACTTGAGCTTCCGACTCAGCTCTTAAATTAATGGGCTTCCATTTCTCATCGGAAAATAGAAGGACGGAGAGCATTTTCAAAAGAAAAAAGGTTGACGAAACAATGAAAAATTACCAGTAAAATAAACTATAATTAGAGTAGTGGACGCAAAGCAAGAAGGAGGACAGATAGGTAAGTGAGTGGAAGAACATTACATAGCAACTAGATGCAAAATAATCTAGTCGGACTTTGTTCATTCCTTAACTTTGTTCGATTACTATCACTACTACTACTGCTACTATTGATTACTACTACTTTTACCACCACCACTACTACTACTACTACTACTACTACTACTACTACTACTACTACTACTACTACTACTACTACTACTACTACTACTACTACTACTACTACTACTACTACTACTACTACTACTACTACTACTACTACTACTACTACTACTACTACTACTACTACTACTACTACTACTACTACTACTACTACTACTACTACTACTACTACTACTACTACTACTACTACTACTACTACTTCTACTACAACTACTACCAACTCTATTGTTACTTTGCACTTCTAATACTACTTTTTTATGCGGCTCTTCATGTAACTACCACTGGTTCGTGTACTTTTACCTTAATTATAATTCTTACATGAAAAGAAGCTTGACCCATTTTATGCATTTTTTAGAGTATAAAACTAAAATCTATCACTTTTAGAATCGTAGTAACTAGACTAAACATATTTTAGTTATTACATTTCAAGTTCAACATTATTTCTTTTTTAAAGCGCGGAAAACTTCAGATTTATTGTCAATTTAAAAAAAAAATCACGTTTGGAATATTCTCCCTTACCAATAGTAAAGCCAAGGTCTAGATATACTTATGTTGCTGTCTCTCTTAAGCTAAGCAATGGACAGTGTTGAAATTCTTCTTAATTATGTTGAACAATACAGCTCAATGGCGCGGTTATGATTGTAAAAAGTTAAAAAGTTTTAATTTTTATTAAAGATATAGAAGTTTATTTTCGGCTCTTCTCCAGCATGTGTATAGCGGACCAAGGTAGATAAATGCAATATATCAATGGACTATGTTTATAGCAGGAGTTACCTTTCTTAGATCTATAAACAATACTATGGATCTGTTGAATCAATAAGGATCATTATAATCAATTAATTGAAAAAATTACCTTAATTGATTCAGTCATCTTATAACCCATTTCTGAAGATCTGAGTCTTGTATGGAGATATTGAATCTTTTATTCAGAAGTTAAGTCAGTAATGTCAATTTGATTTCTGACATGAGATGTTATGATCTTAGTGCTGATATATAAGAGGAAAGTAACGTTCGATAGAATTACTTGTTTTTTGGTTGTTGTTGTTTTTTTGTTTGTTTGGTTTTTTTTTTTTGGTTTTTTTTATTCATTAGTTTTTAATTTTTTTTTCAGATCCTACAAGCATCAAAGCAATTGGTCTCTGAAAGAGCAGGAAAATACAATTGCTTGTTAAGAATGCTCCCAAATAACATGTAATAATTGGCAACGACTAAGTGCAATGTCGCCATTTGATGTCACAGAGACTAACAGACTCCAGTCAAGTCAAAGGATAGGGCAGTTATAAATTTTGATACGAGATTGGACTCCAACACAATTATGGTCCGCTCAAGGATTCAAACCGTAACCTTCGTGCTGTCAGATCTACATCTTATTGACTGAACACCCATATTTTTTTCTACACAGGACATTACAACTTGACACTTGTTGAAAAGAATGTCAAGGAAGAATTGAAAGTCAAGGAAACGTTAGTTGAAAACGACTGATCGATTTTCTTTCAATCTAATTGCCTTGCTCGTTTCTATACTTTTGATTTAATTTTGGGGAAGAATCAGTAAAAAAAAAATATCTAGATTTGAACTGTCCTCAACCTTTTAGACTTGTTGTATCAGATACGATTAAAATCCTCCAGGGCTTTTCCTTATAATTAAAACTTGCAAGTTGTATATAGCGTCATTCCAGATTAAAAATGCACCAAAGATGATCGTCTTTATCACGCAAAGAGTTCAATTATTCGTGTTTTGGTGTAAATTTAAGTAAATATTTATTAACAAAGGTAGAGGGCATATTCTTTTCTACCTCAGCCTTATTTTATTTTAGAAATATTTTCGGTCTAAAATCTTTTTTTGAAAATTGAAAACATGTCAGATGTCAAGTGCAAGAACTTGTGTCTGCTGGGTATTTTCAGCCAGCGAGTACTGGTGTAGCGACCACACGAAATGAAAAGTTTTACGACAGAAAAGTTTCTGGGTAAATGCAATTTTCTCAAGAAAGTTAGAAATTTTCGCTTTTTATGCTGCTCTTATTTTTAACTTTCATATTGTTTCAGAAATAAAAGTACTTTGAATAGCTAGGATTTCAAGCCTTCTTGAGAAAAATGGACTTTTCTTTTGTAGTAATCATTTTGTGGCGTCTTTTGTATAATTAGGAGCACTCACCGACGGAAAAGCTGTCGCAATATCGTCTTCAACATCCTCTGGAATCACACCGCCTACATCTGATGACTCCGAGGAGAACCTGGACATCTTGACCTCCTCCAGGGACTGGAGCCGGAGAATCTGTCTCCTCATCTTCCTCCTCTGATACAGGCCAAGCGTGGTGGAGGAGATACAGGAGGAGACAGGGGAGCCGCTGGGGGACGCGCCGCTCTCAGATGGTAGCCGTTGCATGTGTTGAGCATCCATGAACTGGTGCCGGACGGAGGTTTCACCCATCTGAAGCTCTGACATTGCATCCTGGTAATCCATGGTCGAGGATGTCGAGCCTGTAGCTTCCCGGGACTTCTCATGAGCAGCCATGCCCTTTTTTATATTTTTACTTTCAGAGGAAGAGGAAGTTATGGAAAGTTCCTGGGAGAGGGAGGCTGAACCCATCGTGGAAGAAGTCGAAGAAAAGGAAGAGGCGGAGTGAACTCTTGAAGCTTTTTCAATAGTACGTAGAACTCTTCTCTTGTGAGAAAATGCTTCTACAGGCGTAGAAGGTGGCGTTTGAAACTGCTCTGCATCGTCTAGCTTCTCCTCTGCATCATAATACATGGATTTTTGGTTGATGTCTTGTTTCTCTTTCGCTTGATAAAGAGCAGCTTGTTTTCTCAGTTGTAACGAGGTTTCTGGCGACACTCTACTTTCTTTAACAGCCGTCCGTCCGACTAGGGACGGACTGTCGACAGAGGGAGACTCAACATCCATCCAGATATCTTCCTCAAAGTCGTGTTTCTGAGCAAAGGTAACGCGTTGCCGGGTTGTGGACTTTTCTGTCGCTCCGCGCTCTGTGTCTGCTCCCTCTGGGTGATCGTGCATGCTGCTCACTCGGGCAGATCTCTGGAAGAACTGCTGGCGGTTCTGGGCGTTCCCTCTGGCTGAGGTCACCCTCGGGGCGGTATCCGTGTGAACACCCTCGGCGGAACAGGCACTTCTTGGTGAATACTGAGGGTCAAAAGAAGGACCTTCCAGCGTTCTTCGGCCCTCAGCGGCATCGTTTGATCTAGATAAACCGCCGGGAGATTGTTGGCCAGTCTGTGACCTGTGACCGTCCCTGCTTGCACCAGACACACGATCACAGGTCCTGGGCGGCTTTTCTCTGTCGGCCCCACTATAGCTTGAGGCCGCCTGATTGTATTGTGGACGGTTGGAAGACATCTTGGTCGTGATGGTGTAGATGTTCGACAGATTCCAAATTAGTTCCGTAGCAAGCCGTGAAGAATCAGGTCCTGTCGGGTGAGAAATAAGGGACAACACGAGTCAACATTATATTTTTGCTCTCTTATCTTTTTCATAGTAGCAGAAAGCTTCGAGAATTATAGTTATCCACTACAGATATGATGAAATGAACAGCGTCTTTGAGAAAAATTCATTCCCCAAGATTAATGTCAATCAGTAAATAAACATTCAAGGACCATGAAACTCTGACAACCCTATATTATAAAATCTAGCAATTGCTTTTACTTTTTGTAGTTTTATGTCTTTAATAGACACGTATTGTTCAGGTAACGACACATGTAGTTATAGCCATGCTTCCACCTTTGTGTCCATGCTTTGATTTACCCAGGAAAATCACAGAACAAACAATCGACCTGCTGATTCCGGCGGATTATACAATTTTAATCTTGCCCACGACTTTGCACTTAATAAAAGAACTTTAAATAGCTGCTGATATTTTTATAAAGGATTTCCTTCAAGTTAACATATGGTATGAAAATTGTTAAAAAGTTGAGGAAGAAATATTTTTTTTTATTTTAATTGCATAAAAATGGACATTTGAATCCCCAGTTTTCTTACCTTTCCTATATTCTTATGTAATAAGGGTAATGTAATAATAAAAAATAACAATCCATAATAACAATGATAATTAAAAAGTGAAGAAGAAGCAGAAGAAGAAGAAGAAGAAGAAGAAGAAGAAGAAGAAGAAGAAGAAGAAGAAGAAGAAGAAGAAGAAGAAGAAGAAGAAGAAGAAGAAGAAGAAGAAGAAGAAGAAGAAGAAGAAGAAGAAGAAGAAGAAGAAGAAGAAGAAGAAGAAGGAGGAGGAGGAGGAGGAGGGGAAGACGAAGAAGAAGAAGAAGAAGAAGAAGAAGAAGAAGAAGAAGAAGAAGAAGAAGAAGAAGAAGAAGAAGAAGAAGAAGAAGAAGAAGAAGAAGAAGAAGAAGAAGAAGAAGAAGAAGAAGAAGAAGAAGAAGAAGAAGAAGAAGAAGAAGAAGAAGAAGAAGAAGAAGAAGAAGAAGAAGAAGGAGGAGGAGGAGGAGGAGAAGAAGAAGAAGAAGAAGAAGAAGAAGAAGAAGAAGAAGAAGAAGAAGAAGAAGAAGAAGAAGAAGAAGAAGAAGATGAAGATGATGAAGATGAAGAATGATAATATTAATAAAAATGATAATAATAATAATAATAATAATAATAATAATAATAATAATAATAATAATAATAATAATAATAATAATAATAATAATAATAATAATAATAATAACTCGATAGGTTAGAAACGATTAGCTTAACTTAATTGCCTCCATGCCTAGTTGTGTTAAGTTTACAGGGAATTTCTTTTGGGCTTTTTATGTCATAATTAATTTTCCTTTTGCATTTTTTTTTGTTTTACAGTCGGTTTATTTATGGTTACTTTACAAAATATGCGCTTTGATACACTTTCGTAATAACCAGTTTAGCAACATTTCTTTTTTGAAGGATAGATTAATTGAGATTCATAATAACGATAAATGTAAAATCTATATTGTACTTTGTCTTTTTCATCAGCTAACTTTGTGCTTTTAGTCATACGGTATGTTTTTTTAAGTTTTATTCTTTATTTTAGTCATGACGGGTGTAACGTTGGCAGAATAGTCCGTTCTATTTCCAAGTAGTGTAAAATATATATCTTACCGCATTACTTTAACAGATCAATAGGATAGCATTCTCTTCAGTCATTGCCAAAGTAAGAAAGATATGAAGCGATTCGTGGCTAAATTTGAAACTCCTTTACTTTTATGCAGAGATTTTCTAATGAAAGACATAAATTATTGACTCTTTGGTTTTTTTTTTTTTTTTTTTTTTTGTTAAACTGCTTTGTTTTTCTTTGCAAAAGGCCCTGTAAGACCACTAGCATTTCATAAGATTGTTTTGTTAACACCACTCTTTTATTTGTAAACTCAAAACAAAATGCATGTTTAAAAAACAACAATGAGGGTGGCTGCAGAAGAGAAACGGAGAGAGAGAGAAAGAGAGACAGAGAGCCAGAGAGACAGACAGACGGACAGATAGACAGACAGACAGACAGACAGACAGACAGACAGAGGAAGGAGAAGGTGAAAGAATACGAGAGAGATGCAGAGGAAGAAAAGTAAAAACGGCGAAAGGCAAGGAGATATAGAGAGAGACGAGCAAAAAAAGAGGGGTAGAAGATAATGCAAAATGGGCTGAGGGGAAGAATAAGCAATGTTTACTTAAACAATGTATTCACGGCATTCCATCTAAAATGAAGCAGTAGCCATCATTGGCTGAGCTCAAGCGCCTGAGCGTATTTATCGTGAATAGATGAGAAGTGGCGCAGACAGTTCTAGAGGGAAATAATTGTCCAGTTTCCGTCCAAGGGATGGATTGGTCTGGGGTCAAGTCCGTATTGAACGGAGAAACCCCAAAAGTGGATTGCTCAACGACTCAGCTAAACAGACGGTTAGAAGGTACAGGTACTTTACTAATCAAAGACTTCGCTTTTAAGAAAAAGATCTACGCAAATGGAGAGAAAAAATGAGCAATTTATATAACTTTGCGTCTTTGCTTATGATAATGTGGTTTTTTGGGATGTACAAATACCAGTAAATTAGATGAGCTAAATTTATATATTTCTAAAAGCGTTCTAGTTAGCTAAAAATCAAAACAAGTTCCATCATAGATATACGTTTTTAATAACCCTGACTTGCACTCGGCAAATTTGCTATAACATCCTCTTATTTTCCATTTAAATATCCAGTTTCAAAGCTATTGTTACTTCGGTTAGTGGAGACGACGATCTGCCGTTGCTTTAAACGCTATGATAATCGGCAGTACGAAATGAACTAATCTCACACTCATTTATGTAGGAACATCGGTAAATAACATGCCGGGTATTCATTTTTTGTTATATAATTGTTATATTATCATGGTTTCTTTTTTTTTTGTTTTTTTGGTGGGGTTTTTTTTTTTCTTTTTGACAATTTGCCCTTTGAAATGCTGTAACTTCCTGGTCTAAAAACGTCTGAAATAGGAATAGAGATTCTAGGATGTATCGTTACTAAATGTTATCTGCAGTATGGAATTTTTATGCCACCTTATGAGGGATTTACTCTTTTTTTTTTTACTTATTTACTTAAAATGGAGCTCAATTAAAAAAAAAAACTTAGATCTCATTTGTAATTTTTTCCCTCGTTTATTATTTTGTTATAGTTGATCAATTCTCCAAATTATAGTAATAGACAGAGTATCCTTTTTATAACTGTTTTTTGTACAAAATTTGCGTCGAGAGTGAGATGGAGAGAGACAGAAAGACAGACAGACAGACAGTTAGACAGACAGACAGACAGGCAGACAGATAGAAGAATAGACAGGCAGCGATCGAATGAGATGAGGAGACGAGCAGGTGTAGAGGCGAGGGTGAAAGTAATATCTAAAACAAACAGTACTGCGAGAGAGGGAAGAGGGAGAGAGAGACAGACAGACAGACAGACAGACAAACAGAGGAATAGACAGGCAGCGATCGAAAGAGATGAGGAGACGAGCAGGCGTAGAGAAAGAGAGAGAGAGGGAGACAGACAGACAGACAGACAGACAGACAGACAGAGGAATAGACAGGCAGCGATCGAAAGAGATGAGGAGACGAGCAGGCGTAGAGGCGCGGGATGAAAGTAATATATGATACAAACAGTACTGCGAGAGAGAGAGAGAGAGAGAGAGAGAGAGAGACAGACAGACAGACAGACAGACAGACAGACAGACAGACAGACAGAGGAATAGACAGGCAGCGATCGAATGAGATGAGGAGACGAGCAGGCGTAGAGGCGCGGGATGAAAGTAATATATGATACAAACAGTACTGCGAGAGAGGGAAGAGGGAGAGAGAGAGAGACAGACAGACAGACAGACAGAGGAATAGACAGGCAGCGATCGAATGAGATGAGGAGACGAGCAGGCGTAGAGGCGCGGGATGAAAGTAATATCTGAAACAAACAGTACTGCGAGAGAGGGAAGAGGGAGAGAGAGACAGACAGACAGACAGACAGACAGACAGACAGACAAACAGAGGAATAGACAGGCAGCGATCGAATGAGATGAGGAGACGAGCAGGCGTAGAGGCGCGGGGTGAAAGTAATATCTGAAACAAACAGTACTGCGAGAGAGAGAGAGAGAGAGAGAGAGAGAGAGAGAGAGAGAGAGAGAGAGAGAGAGAGAGAGAGAGAGAGGGAGAGAGAGAAGAGAGAGAGGGAGAGAGAGGAGAGAGAGAGGGAGAGAGAAAGGGGGAAAGAGAGGGAGAGAGAGGGAGACGGAGAGAGAGAGGGGAGAGAGAGAAGGAGAGAGAGAGGGAGACAGAGAGAGGGAAAGGGAGAGAGAGAGAGAGGCAGGGAGGGAGGGAGAGAGAAATGAAAGAGATGTTGCAATCTTGGTAAGAGGTCAGGTCCAAAGTTGCTCTTTTTACAAAACTTTTCTGAATTGTCTACACATTTTCGAAGTGATTTTAATGTATTATGTTAGCAGATTTAAGGTTCAGGAAGCACACTTCTATTTTTGTCCCAACTTTGATTAAAGTTTAATGCCTGCCAACTTTTGTGTTGTTTTCTTTTTCACACAATTGGTGATGATAAGGAAAGAATGTGACATTTCTCAAAAGACGGATATATTTTGGAAAATTGCCAATATGGGGCAGCAAGATTTTTTTTCCAGCGCTATGATATGGTATTGCTTACCTTTGGTATATAAATACACCCTTTGCACTAAAACTAACACATAATGTGAAGACAGTTTAGATTTAAACACACAACAAAAGGATTAAATTTTAGTATTGATTTTAAACACATTGTAAAAGTATGAAGTCAATAATCCTTTGGCCTCAACAAATAGAAGCAAGTTGAGTTTACAAAATCATGTGGTGCACCCTAAATTTTCCTTTTATCAACCCTCATTTCTAGAGAATTTACCGTTTCTGTTTCATGAGCGAATGGATGAGATAGGCTTAAGAATCTATATGCTACCTCTCTAAATTATTATCAGCATTTATAATGGGTTTTTTTTTATTTCACAACTAAGATATTTAATCAGCCTGATAGTATCGTTTCGATGTGTGGTGCTGAAATTTTCCAAAATAAATGCCCGGTTATTACAACATGAAACTCTCTACATAGTGAATATCCCATATTGCTATATGAGATTGGTCATGGCTTTTTATTATTTTAGTTTATGTTTCTTTGGGCAAACCAATCCACCAACGCTGGAAAGAAAGAGCTACCGGTACATGCCACGTATTTTATAGTTGTAGTGTCTAAGATCCATACCTAGCTCACTATTAATCACATATTATACATATGATTGTTCGTAGATAGATTGAGACACACAGAGACAGGAAGAGAGAGTCAGAAAACACAGACTTAGAAACAGATATAAGGTAAAGATAAAGACAGAGAGGTAATCAGTCAGACAGAGAAAAAAAAAAGAGTGACTGGCCGCGCAAAGCCAATAGTTGTATGTGAAGCTGCTTCGAAAGTAGTCTATTTACTTATTGCATACAAACAGATAGTCAAACAGCAAAAAAGAGAAGAGGCAGAGATGGGGAGAGACAGAGATAGAGACAGACAAACGAATAGACAGTGGTAGGACGATGGGCGCAATTTCCCTTCAGGAAAGAACTCAGTTTAACGAACCCACGTCCATGTAAAACGTTACTGTATTGCTAGTGGCTGTTGAATCTGGTTATCTGTCATTGCCTTCTCTATTTAACGTTTTTGCTCCAGCGGCTCAGCTCCTAGCCGGGCCGATTGGCTTTCCAGATTCGTTCGGATAAATAGTCAAAACACGTCGAGTCTCGGCCAAAATTGCTCTGCTAGAAAAGACTATATATCAACTACATTTCTTCCCCTTGCCTATTCCCTATAAAAATAAAACCCACGCATATCAAAGTTAAACGGCAAGTATCACTGTTAGTATCACTGGTGATCTTAAATAACTCTCTCTCTCTCTCTCTCTCTCTCTCTCTCTCTCTCTCTCTCTCTCTCTCTCTCAGTCTCTCTTTCTCTCTCTTTCTCTCTCTTTATCTTTCTCTCTCTCTCAACCTCAGATTTTTTTTCTATGTGTTTCTTTATGTAATATAAATCTCCCTATTCTCCTTTTTTTACGCTTCACACCTGATGGTAGCACTCTCCATTTTTTTTATCTGACAACTTATTTTCTCAAAGATTCTCGAGTTCCTCAGATAAAAGACACTGCAGTCTTTTTACTTCTCAACACACCATGTCCCAGAACTACCTTGCCTTATTCTTTTGGAAACAGAAACTGACCTGACTCTTTGTCTCAACATCAAGTCTCATTTTCATCAGTGTTCCGTTTCCGTCTGGAAATTTCCGGAGATTTATGGCCTCACACACATACTCACACGAGTCACATAAGATTGGAATCTGGGTCGATAGATTGCGGCTAGCACTAAGTCCAGACCTGTATATTAAGACAATTTTCTGACAGAAATAATAGGGATACGGAAAGTAGCGTTTTTTTATTGTTTGTTTGTTTTGTTTTTTTTTGGGGGAAGGGGGGTTATTTAATGATGGTAGTAACATCAGCAGCAGCAGTAGTAGTAATAGTAGTAGCAGTAGTGGTAGTATTAGTAGTAGTAGTAGTAGTAGTAGTAGTAGTAGTAGTAGTAGTAGTAGTAGTAGTAGTAGTAGTAGTGGTGGTGGTGGTGGTAGTGGTAGTGGTAGTGGTAGTGGTAGTGGTAGTGGTAGTGGTGGTAGTGGTGGTGGGGTAGTAGTGATAATAGTAGTAGTAGCAGTGGTGGTGGTAGTAGTGGTGGTAGTGGTAGTAGTAGTAGTAGTAGTAGTAGTAGTAGTTGTAGTAGTAGTAGTAGTAGTAGTAGTAATAATAATAATACGTAATAATAGTGGTTAGTGATGTAGCAATGGTAGTAGTGGCGATAATAGTAGCAGCAGCAGTAGCAGTAGTAGTAGTAGTAGTAGTAGTAGTAGTAGTAGTAGTAGTAGTAGTAGTAGTAGTAGTAGTAGTAGTAGTAGTAGTAGTAGTAGAAGTATTGTAGAGGTAGTAGTAGTAGTAGTAGTAGTAGTAGTAGTAGTAGTAGTAGTAGTAGTAGTAGTAGTAGTAGTAGTAGTAGTAGTAGTAGTAGTAGTAGTAGTAGTAGTAGTAGTAGTAGTATTTCTATTTGTAGTAAAAGTTGATGTAGTAATTCAAAAATGTCCAATCAATACCTTTATAGGCAGATAAACACGGGTTAGCATATTTTCGCTTCTTGGGCAGACGCTTACTGCATTCTAGCCTAAAAATAAAGGAAAAAATATCCTTAAAGACATTTAAGCATTGAAGGGCTACACAGATTAACAGATGAGAAAGTAAGTGTGTTTCTCATTCAATATGCAGGGAACAGTGTCAGATACAGAGAAAAGTACTACGTAGGTTGTTCTGAGCATGGAAAATATGTTTCCGTCATAATCATGTTCAACTGTTTTGCATTTATATTAAAGAGTAATTTGTGTGAGCTCAAATTTATATACTTCAGAAATTCATTTGGTCTTGATAATGGTTACAACCATTATTTGTTTCCAAACGTTGTCTTGAAAGTGAAAGTAGACCTACTGCAGTGAGGCATAAACAAAGTTCTTCTTGTGAATTTTAATATATTACCGGTTATTTTAATGATGATACACGTGTTAGGAGTAAGATAATCTTTATTTTTTTGTCACATAACAAAGCAGTAGTAGAAGAAATAGTAAACAGAAATCTGTCCACCTCAATTAACTTGAGAAAGAAATCGTGTGAAAAAAACGCGTAAAAAAATTGGATAATGTTGCTATAGAGAATTCTGCACAGGAAAATTAACATTAATCTTATCCTATAGGTTTCGCCTACATCTGAAATGGACGTAAAACATTTAGCACTGCATAAAAGGTAATTTAGGAAACCTTTTTGGATGGTGTATATCGAATGCAGCCTTCATGAAAAGAAAATATACCTATTGGTTCCGCATATTCAAAGTTCTCTCTCTCTCTCTCTCTCTCTCTCTCTCTCTCTCTCTCTCTCTCTCTCTCTCTCTCTCTCTCTCTCTCTCTCTCTCTCTCTCTCTCTCTCTCTCTCTCTCTCTCTCTCTCTCTCTCTCTCTCTCTCTCTTTTTCCCTCTGTCTCCGTATTCCTCTCACTCTACTTCTTCCTCTTTCTTCTCTTCCTTTCCATCAGTTGGGCATTCATTAACCTTAATGTTTCTTTCATCTTGTCATTCTTTGTCTTTGTTTACCCCTGCCTGTCGATGTGTGGACATGACTGCTTTTCGATGCGAGTTCCATTTACTTTATTTCTCGATCTAATCCCATCGCTATCTCTCTTCCTGTTTTAGCATGTGTCCATTCTTATAATTACACTTTTCTTTTTCTTTGTTCAGGCATTTTTAAGCTTACCGAATATATTAAAAGCCCCGGAAAGTATTAAAGCAACAGATTTGGGATCTCGACCAATGTCTGCTTATCCTTTACCTACTTATCGATCTCTCTCTCTCTCTCTCTCTCTCTCTCTCTCTCTCTCTCTCTCTCTCTCTCTCTCTCTCTCTCTCTCTATCTATCTATCTCTCTATCTATCTATCTATCTATCTATCTGTCTATTTATCTATTTCTACCTCTCCATTTATCTATCTATCCATCTATCTCTCTCTTTCTTTCTCTTTTAAATTCTATTTCTTTTTGAATGCCCATCTCTTTTGCAATCATCAATTTTGCAAGACAAATGGCCCCATTCCCTTTTTTTTTTTGTATAATCTGGAATGGAAGAAAAAGTTAAATGTTACTTGACTCTTAGATCACAAGATAAGCACTTAGAAACCATGTAAGTATAACGATAATAACCTATTCTGTAAAACCCCATTGAAAGTTCTTTCTTCCAACTCCTCTTTTACCGGACATGGTTCTACTGAGGAAGATGGAAATCGCCTGTCCAGGAAAGAGCGATTAACTTTATACTCTTTTCTAATTCAAACTTTCCACCTTGAATGCGATGCTAAAAGGTTTGTTGATTATTTCTAAAATCCATCGCTGTCACTTGTTACCCGTTGGCCATTTTTACTTCTGTCTGGGACAGACTGGATTTCGACCTTTCATTCTTGTGTGTGTCGGAGTGCGTGAGAGTGTTTGAGAGTGAGTTTGAGCTTAAGATCTGTCTAGGACACATGACATCTTGATCTGAACTGGTTTTGAGAGCCAGGCCAACTCACAAACGAAAGAACCTTACGATGATCAGAAGTTGAGAAATGAGCCAGATTACACTTGCCAGAAACTGGGGGGTAAGAGGAGAAAAAGAGAAAAGATGTGGGAATAGGATTACAATATTATTATATTCAAAGACAATCAGTCTTAACTCGGCAAGCTCGAGGAAGACATTTTTCAAAATATGACGAACTTTCCTGTTTGGAGGAGACAAGTGAATATTTGCTATTTTAGTGCTCTTTTCTTGGCAAACAAATTGTGTTTACGTGTGATAGGGTATTATAGTTGGCGGAAGCTGGCTCGATGGTTTAGCTTATTTGATACAATATAAATCGAGAGTCTAATTGGGAGGCTAAATGACTGTATATTCGTGAAAGAGAGAGAGAGAGAGGAGAGAGAGAGAGAGAGAGAGAGAGGGAGGGAGACAGACAGACAGACAGATATAGACAGAGAGAACAAAAGAAACAGAAAAAGGTAATAGGAGAGAGAGAGAGAGAGAGAGAGAGAGAGAGAGAGAGAGAGAGAGAGAGAGAGACAGACAGACAGACAGACAGACAGACAGACAGACAGACAGACAGAGAGAAAAGAGGGGCTGGGGGTAGCATGGTGATATATGAACTGTGAGAAAAGACAGTTGTCAAGATAAAGAAAATCAAGCAGACAAAAGCTAACAGCTAGTAGCTATCAGTGAAAAGGGTAGATACAGCACAGCTGCTGCACAGATTCACAAAGTATTAAGCAAAATCTGGGCAAGGACGAGTTTTTCTTTGTTTGTTTTTTTTAATTCTAATCAGGTTTTTGGAACGTCAGGAGCAATAATTCGTTTCCCTTCTTTCTCGTTATGCTATGGAAAGTTTTTTTGAAATTAGATGAAAATAAAATGAACGCGTGAGAGAAATTGTATTAATGAGGGCTCATTAACCAAGTTTGGAAGTGAAATATCACTGATACGTCGGAACAGAACAAGCATAATCAACACTGGGACCGTTCTTGTGTCTCTGAAGGATGAAAGTTGGGATTTTCCACGTCCTGAGAAATAATATACTGAGGGGAAATAAAACATCACTTCTATGCTTCTATGGTTTTGTAGTGTTTGTTTTTTGTTTATTTTTGTGGGCCATTAACCAGAATATCATAATCTTCAACAGAATCTTTTGTTGAGGTTAGCATTCCCAAGTTGGTCAAATAATTTAACTTTTAAGAGATAACTTGTTCTTATGAATACTTCCCAATCGCAGGTATAAAATATTCTTGTATTGCTTAGGAATTTTGAATTGTCTCATGCAGAAAGGCAACAAGAATTGAAAGTAACTACTGAATGTAGCTGATTCTTTTTTTTTGCTCATATAATTGAAGTTAAAGATTTTAATTTTTTTTTGTAATTTCCGCATTTCAATGAAGTTTTAGCACTCTAATATTACAGTTGTAATAGTTTTCATCAGAATGTTCAGTTGATGTGTTTTAAATTGTTAAACTTAAGTTCTTTTGTGACTAAATATTAACTTACAGCTCTGACTAAATCAAACAAGTATTAAGGTTGAATAAATCCACATGTTTTGATTTTTTCTACATTCTATCATCCTTATTACTGTAAGAAGTTTAGGTAGCGGTAACAGAAAACTAAATGAATGATCTGCAAGAACACTTAATGCAGCTTAGAAATGTCACATTTTTGTGTAATATTTGCAATGAGTTGTTTATGGATGTTCAAGTTTCATAATATTATGTCTATGAATCCGTTTACCGATGGAAAAGCAGCCTTATGCTCTGTATCAACAAGATTTTTTTTGGAAAAAATTTTTTTTTAAATATACATGTAGGTGGATCAGAGTGAAAAGTGCTAAAACTGGATTTTTTTTTTTTTTTTTGAAAAAAATCTCAGTATGGTTGTAAAATAAGCAGTGGCCGCATTAAAGCTTCATGATAGGATGCAAATGATAAACCTGAATGTTGAAGGACAGGTCGATTCAGGGCTGGAAAGATAAATGAACATTGATTGAGTCTACAGAATGTTGCTGCTGAGAGAGGGGGGCTGCGTGGTGAAGATGTTGGTTTTCAGCTACAGTTTCGATCATTCCCTGACTCAGGGCTTCTTTCTGGCTGAGGTTAAGTTAATGCCATACAACAGCCTACAATCATCCTTTAAATACCCGCTTCTAATAATTGATTAATTGATAAGTCCACAAGAATGTATTGCAGAACGATCAATATCAAATTAACAATTCGTAAGAGGTAAAATTTGTAAAGATGACGAAGATTTCTACGAAAAAGGAATCTTTGTGTACTTGTAGATCATACCCTCTCTTTTATAAAAAGTAACAGGTAAGTTAAATCATCGCTTTTCATAAAGCAATTTTCCCATTATCACTCCACACAAATATCGATGAAATATGTTTATGCCTGATATGACGCAGGGAGCAACCAGGGAACTTGGAAGAGGTGCAGGATCAACAGAACGTCACTCAGAGAAAGGCACTGATGGGTCCCCCACATTTTATTCAACACCAAAACCTTTATATATCATGATAGCCATGCGCTATATATGCGTTTCTCTCTCTCTCTCTCTCTCTCTCTCTCTCTCTCTCTCTCTCTCTCTCTCTCTCTCTCTCTCTCTCTCTCTCTCTCTCTCTCTCTCCCTCTCTCTCTCTGACTCTCTCTTTCTCTCTCTACTTCTCTCTCTGACTCTCTCTTTCTCTCTTTCTCTCTTTCTGTCTCTCTCTCCCTCCCCCCTCTCTCTCACTCTTGCTCAGTCTCTCTCTTCCTCTCTCCCTCATTTTCTTCTCAATCTCTCTTGCCTTTCTCCATATCACTTTTTCTCTCTCTCACTCACTCTATTTGTTTACTTTTTCATTCTGTAAGTCACTCTCTGTCTCTTTCTTACTTTTACAGACTGATTCTCTATTTCTGACTGTTTTACATTATCTCTGTCTGCCTTTCTCTTGATTCATTTTTCTTGGTTTTGTTATCTCTCTTTTTATTTATCTACTTTTCTATCTTCCATCTTTTGTTTATTTGTTTACCCACCCACTTGTTTACTCAGCACACGATTGTAATAGTCTTCGCGAACATTTTGAAAGAGCGCTATATTTTTTAAGTTCCTTGTTTAAATACCATGCTTTAGTACTTTGTATGTTTTCTTAACAGTCTCTATTTATTTTCTCTTTTTCCGACATTTCCTTTGTTTCCTCCTTTTCCGTCTAGTGATATTCATCAGCAAACACCATTTTTCCACTGGATTATAATCGATTGTGAGCAAGAGCATCATAAATATGTTTTTCATCTTCATTATCAGCATATTCCTGAACTTCATCAGCACCATCAGCATATTCCTGAACTTCATCAGCACCATCAGCATATTGCTGAACTTCATCAGCACCATCAGCATAATCCATCGGCTGCAGTGCACAGCATCCTCATTAAGATCGTTGATATGCTGATAACGAACAACTGCCATCAAACATTTTTATATCTAGCTTTCAGATTTTATTAATTTATTTAGAAATACATTTCTTGTAAGTGAGACTGCCGCCCGGATTCAAACCAAAACAAAATACGTGCAAAATAATCCTTGTAATGAAAAATTAATAAGTTTTACTGAAACTAAGATCTATGTCTGAAACATGACGGCAAAGATCAGTGAACTTTTCTTGAACATGAGTGTTTGTGTGTTGCAATATTAGAAGGGTCATCGGCGAGTTAGCGTGTTGTCAAATTTCTTGGACGTGCCTCAAAGCGGAAACAATAAGCGCCGAGAAAAACCCTCTCTGGCAGCTCAGCATCGCCCTGAGGTGATTGTTGTCTGTTGTCTGTTGTCTGCTGTTTCGACCTGACCTCATCCATTCGCTCCAGGCTCTGTCTCTCTGCGAGTGTCGAGCCCGTCTTCCTGGTTTAAGCCCCTGCTCACGTTACTAACGTCTTCAATAAACCTCCGTCTTTCTTTCTTCTTTTTAAGACTTGTTTTAGATCCTTGGCTTTTGGTGCATGCCTTGGTCCTTAAAAGACTAAGGCATTTCAAAAAATTCAGTTTAAAAGATAATTCATTTCCTCCTATGGAGTTAAACTTTCTGTTAAAATAATTGTGTGGTTTTTCAAGAATCGATACCGGTATCTAATTTCTTGTTTACACATGCTTAAATTTTCTTTCATATAAGTTTTAACAAAGTGCATAGCAAATATAAACCTTTACTACTACTACTACTACTACTACTACTACTACTACTACTACTACTACTACTACTACTACTACTACTACTACTACTACTACTACTACTACTACTACTACTGCCACTGCTACTACTACTACAACTACTAGCACTAGATTATCCAGTAAATCCCTGTGGATTTCACAATATTTCATTGTGAGGTAAAAACTAATTTATGAAAAAGAATTATTTTGATAAAATAAAATCATGCTATTAGAGCCGCTTCGCTTTGCTCTAGATGATCAGCGGAGAGAAGTGGCTGAGTAACTAATATCGTTAACCATCTGAGAGTATGATACCTGAGGCTAGCTGTATGAGTCCCTGAATAATTAGGTTAGCTAAGAGTGGAGTGTGCTCTCTTGCAGGGCCAGGTTGGGAACTAACAGTCATTCACGAGTACCATTGCCTGGTTTCGTTACACCTTGAGGGCTGTTCAAATTCGTTTTTGTTTTTATTCCATTTTTAAGAAAGAATTTTCAAGGTTTTCGTTTCATTGTCTCTGTTTTAATTTACTTGCATCTGTTCTGTTAAGATTAGTTTTTTTTTAATCGATTTTGCTTTTTCTTTTCTTTTTTAAAGTCTTTGTTGAAGAACTGAAAAGCTTTGTTGTTCTATTCTTTCATTATTATTCCACCACTGTTTTTCCTGTTCTTGCTAGAATCTGTTTTTTTTTTATTATTTTCTTTGCACTGTTTCCGATATTTAAGTACTGGATTTTTATGGATATATAATATACATATAAAACTCCAGTAATTATATATATATATATATATATATATATAAACAAAGAGAGAGAGAGAGAGAGAGAGAGAGAGAGAGAGAGATTATTTGAAACTCCATTTGGTTGTATCATGTATGACTCGTACCTACATAGTAACTGTAATGTGGTTCATATCTCCTTCTGTAATGACATTATTAATAAGATGTTTTGATTATCTTGATTTTTATGTTCCGACAATTTTTTTTTTTTATTATTTTTTTTTTTTTTTTTTTTTTTTTGGGGGGGAGAGGTGGGGTTTCCACAGTTTTGATCCCCGGTGAGCTGATCGGGGTGGATGCTGGATTAGCCCCGTGAAGCAAGTTGCTCTACTCAAGCTCCGCCCGCGATGTCCCATTAACTTCTTTACTTACCAATTTTGTGTCTGATTCTTGTATACAAAGGGGAAAAAAACGGGACCAGAAGGATAGTGGATGGCAATGGGCAAAAAAAAATTGAGCCATTTGTCTGCAGTTATGGATGAATTGATTTTAAGCTTTGGAAACATGGCTCTGAAAGATAAGAGTACATAAGTCTTTGATGGCTTATAGTGGAAATAACAGTTATAGTGTGAGTGAGAGGGAAAGTGTGTGGCTAAAAGGTGAGGGGTGAAAAAAGGGCAAGGGAGAAAGATAATGAAAAGAATATATCTATATGTGAAGAGGAGGGAGAGAGAGGAAAAAGAGAGAAGAAAAGATGTAAATGTTGGGAGAGGCAAAAGAAGAGAGAAAAAGAGTTTTGGAAAAAGAGGACGGAAGAGAGTAAGAGGGTGGAAATAAGAAAGGCAGGTAGCTGAAGGTAAGAAAACAAGATAAATGGATGGAAGAATAATAACAAACTTTTTTTCCTTAATCTAAATATCGGCATGATTGTACTGACTGCTGGTTTGATAAACGCGTTCTACCTCACTAATGAGAGGTCAAGTGATGATAAGTAACAAAGGCGAGAGAAAACATGGCACCAAATTCATACTTCACCATTTTGTACCCTACTGGAAAACCCAGAAGTATTTTTGGTAAAAAAAAAAAAAGACAAGAACAGAAATGGTGTGAGCAGGTTTCAGAAGCTGTGTTATTCAGAGTGAGAGAGCTAAGTGGGATTTTTTCTTTAATCTCTGAGATTTATGATGATTGGGATTATATCATAGCGGAGAAGGTTGTGAGCATGGAAGATGTGCTAAGTGGAAACTGTGATACATCGTGGCGGAGAGTGCAGTATTGAAACGAAGAGAATCATGGCAAGAATTCGTCTTACGCCCGTAGATAAATACGATAGAGCTATCAAGAAAGATGAGAGAGGTAATTAAAGTGAAGGTAAGATCAAAGGTAGCGTAAACTAAACATTGATAAAAAAAATACCTGGACATGAGATATATACATAGAGAGAGAGAGTAAAGAGAGAGAGGAAGAGAGAGAGAGAAAGAGAGAGAGAGAGAGAGAGAGAGAGAGAGAGAGAGAGAGAGAGAGAGAGAGAGAGAGATAAAAGTAAGTGATGATATAAAGGAGACCATCGATAAAGATCAAAACAGAAGACGTCGTTTGACATCACGCGCGTACACCCTCGCCATCGAATGTCGATAGCTGCTGTAGCGAGGGAGAACCTCCAGCTGTTGGTTCCCTCATCCCTCCTCACGTCCCTGACTACAGGCAGGAAAATCTACGTTTACTTAGATTAAGAGGGAAGGTTGGAGAAAAAGAAAACAGAGAGACAGAGGACAGGGTTTTTCGTCTTTTTTTTTTTTTTTTTTTATGGGGGGGGAGGGGGAAGATAACATAAACAGAAGAGATGGAGATTCTTTTGATGAAATGTGAGTTGTCGAAGGCATATAAAACTGCTCCAAAAGGTGGGATAGAAAGAGAGTGGATGGGGGAGAGAAAAGGGAGAGAGAGAGAGAGAGAGAGAGAGAGAGAGAGAGAGAGAGAGAGAGAGAGAGAGAGAGAGAGAGAGAGAGAGAGAGAGAGAGAGAGAAAGAGAAAAAGATTGCAGTAATAGCGATACCGAAAAGAAAGAGAAAGTTCAAGATAAATTAGCTAAGTTGTAATCAAACTTGTGTAATGAAAGTGCTTTTCCTTGGATGTAATAAGCTTTTAAAGTCGATGAAAGGTGATGGGATAAAAGCGATGAGAGTAGTAAAGAAGAAGAAGAAGAAGAAGAAGAAGAAGAAGAAGAAGAAGAAGAAGAAGAAGAAGAAGAAGAAGAAGAAGAAGAAGAAGAAGAAGAAGAAGAAGAAGAAGAAGAAGAAGAAGAAGAAGAAAAAAAAAAAAAAGAAAAGAAAAGAAGGAGAAGAACAAGAACAGGAAGAAGTGGCAAAGAGGAGGGAGATCGAAGCGAGGGAGGAGAAAGAGCTCTACGTTAAATCTCCATAACATCAGAACTTTATGAATGTGTGATTATTCCTTTCGCTGACCTTGAACCCATGGCTCTGCTGAAGGTCAACGAGACACTTGAAAAAGTTAGTGTATCTCAATCCATCTCTGTCTCGGGGAGGCCATATTAACTGGTGCATTGCGAATTGAAACTGTGAGGCTGCCAAAGTCCTAAAGGAGCATAAAACGTGGAGATAAAAGTTTTGAAGGCTCGTATGTCCTAAAACATATTATTGTATGGTAGTAATAAACAGACTCCAAGCAGTCTTATGCTGCTCTTTAAATTTTCTCTGTCTCTGTCTCTGTCTGTCTCTGTCTGTCTCTGTCTGTCTGTCTGTCTGTCTCTCTCTCTCTCTCTCTCTCTCTCTCTCTCTCTCTCTCTCTCTCTCTCTCTCTCTCTCTCTCTCTCTCTCTCTCTCTCTCTCTCTCTCTCTCTCTCTCTTTCTCTCTCTTTCTCTCTCTCTCTCTCTCTCTCTCTCTCTCTCTCTCTCTCTCTCTCTCTCTCTCTCTCTCTCTCTCTCTCTCTCTCTCTCTCTCTCTTGCTTTCCTTTCCCTCGTTCTATTTATACATAATATAAACCCGTCTGTTTGTCTCTATCTCTCCTTCAGTCTATCTCTTTCCCTTCTTCACTTTCTGTTTGTGAATCGTTGGAACGATAAAGAGAAATCTCTCTTGAAGGATAAGTCTATGCGTTGATATTTTTTACTTCATTTCAGGAAAAACCCATCCCTGTTCACTCTGCTGTTGAGTTAGGATTGGAGAAATTTTTTTTAAAGAAATATCAAATCAGCTCCCATCCCTTCTGTTTGATGTTTATTTTCTTTTAATTTCAATTTGCGATTCGCCATTTAAACTCTAATTTGTAGGTCGTTTTTTTCCTCTTCCTCTTTTTGTCTCAGACCTGTTCTTTAGGAAAAATTTGAAATTATGTATATTAGCAATTTCTGCGCAGCAAAATATAATGCTTTCTTACCCTAAACACATAAGCTCCATTTCAGTAGCGACAAAATGAAATCCACTTTGAATGAATTTCATAAAGTCTGGATATTTTTGCAAATGAAGTATCGAACCAAGCACTACCCCCTTTAGTCCCCCCCCCCCCCACCCCCAAAAAAAAAAAAAAAAAAAAAGAACACATCAAACGCCTTATCTCATCTTACACAACAAACTGTAATGTTTAGGTTTTGACGTTACAAGTCCATGGCAGCTGGCAATATCGAAAATTCGTTCATAGATGGATGAGAGAAAAAGCCCAGATGCTAATGTCGTTTTACTATTTTATTCTGCCTACCTCAAATATACGAGAGAACATTAATGTTCTAACCTTAAATTGAACTTGTTAATCCCTGCTTAGGATTTATTTGCTCTAACTCCTAAGCAAACCGCAAGACTCTTGCTCAACAGAGATATGATTTGACTTCTTTCAATAACTATGTCTTGCACAAAGCAATTATTTTCCTTCCTGTGACGGTTCAATCGAGATCTGTTGCGCATCGGCCTGTAGGAAAAGCTGCTTATTTCTGGGAAATCTCGAGTTAAGTCCGATTAGCTCTGGCTCGGCCGGGGAGGAGTGATTGCTCGGAACCAGTAAATTGAGCGATGATTGGGGTTCCAATTCTCTAAACACGGTCTCGATACTCACACGCCGAGGATTACTGGCTGCGATGAGGTCACTGAGTGTAAGAAAAACACGGAGAAACAGAGTGAGAGAGAGGGATGGATATATATATATATATATATATATATATATATATATATATATATATATAGATAGATAGAGAGAGAGAGAGGGGGGGGGGAGGGTGGAGGAAACTTAAGTTAAGGGAGAAAAGGCAGATAGACAAAAGAAGTGTAAAATTAATGAAGTGAAAAGAAAAATTGCCGTCGTGACGAGGAAAAAAAAACAGAGAAAAAATGACACAGACGTATTACGAAATAAACAGGAAAATAAACGAGGAGATAAGGAAAGATGCCAACGGTATAAAAATGCCATTCTTAATAAGTTGTTTTTTATCGTTCGTATCGGACTTCCGTCTTAAAGTCTGTTATAATTTTATTCATTTAGGTTGGTTACGAATTCTTTTGTTGCTCCACCCGAATTTCCCTCGATCCAATTCTGTGATGGTTGGATGATTAATGAATCCATTGCTCATATAGTTAGTCTTTGCCAATCCGTTTTATGATTTTTTCTAATATCTCTTAACAATATGGATTTTCAGTACATCCCTTAAACACAGACATTTTTTGGGGGGGTCTTCAATGGTTGTTTGTTTATTTTAGACTCGGAATGAAAGCTTGGATAGAAGCCACAAAGGTTGAAAAAAACTCTGACTGAAAGTAGAAAACTGGATGCTATAGTTTACTCTAAACTGTGTGATGGAGAAGACTCATCTAAGTCTGTTTTTATGGGGCCACATTAAATATAGTTAAGCATTATTGTGTACTTCATGATTTCACTGACATGGGTCGCTACTTGTTTTCATCTTTCACTCAAACTTTCTTTTCTTTATTTTTGTTTCTAAAATCTTTATTCTGTTTCTCTCATATTTATGTGATTTTATCCCCTCAACCCCCCCCCCCCCAACCCCCCTCAGCCAGTGATTATTATTACGACCGTTTTCATAGTGTTTGTTTGAGCAATTTTTGTAACCAACGTTACAAAGACGTCTGGATTTTCTAAAATCTGGTTAGTGCTGTCTTTTCTTTGTCTCGTTTCCCCCGCCTGTCTTTGCTCTGTCTGGGCTAGCAGCGGCTCCGGCCTCTGTCCCTGTCACACACGAGACTCAGCGAAGCTGTTGAATGGCATCCCCTGTCGGTCCACAGGGAGATTCCTCAGGTTTCGAATTCCTGGAAAATAGAATAATCTCTCCAGCCACGGTGCAGGAGACGGCGGAAGTTGTAGTGTCGATTCTTCAGTCACGGCCTGCCTAAGTAGTACCGACCGTTTGGGTATCATATGGTTAAATGTCACAGACTTGTTTTTAACATTTTATCTCAAGTGGTGGAAACCAGCCCCGAGTCAATGATTAGAAATGTCTGAAAATGATTATAAATATCAAGGAAACCACAAATAGTGTTTGAGAGGAAAAGAAACAGTGTGCGAAGAAGAGTAGACGTTAAACGCCGCCGTTTTTACCGAAACTGCGTTGCATAGCTTTGAGATTCGATATGCTATAAGAGAATTTTAAGAAAAAACGGACTTGTATATTTTCACAACCCATGAGATATTTAGTATCATTTGAATATTACACAAGAAAAAGGACAATATTGTTATTATCTATTATATTAACACAAAAAATGTTGGATCCTTAACACGAGCTTCCAGTGTAGGGTTTAAACTAATGCCATCGCTTTGCTGTGGCGGCCGGCTGCTCATATAACCAAGTGATATCAAATAAAACTGGACTTGAATGGAGGATTCTATCTTTTTAAGACGTAAAAGGGAATCTGCATGAGAATCTCAACAGTTGATGGGAAGTGAAATTGTGTAGGATCCAGCTTGTATTGATATCCTGTTGTGAACTAGATTGACTTTAGAAAAGAGGACCTTCCTCTTTTGGCGTAGACATAGGCCGTAACAGGATTATTCCTTTTTAGGGTTGATGTAAGCCTCTCTTAGGGTCTAATACTGGTAGTAAAAAGGGGGGTGGAGATGCAGTTCGTGTTTGCATTTCAATAATGTATTTATCAATACTTACTGCCTCGTAAAACCTTTAGAGATAACACAGAGGTATTTAGAGTTCTGCAAAATGACTGTTTGATTCTCTCTCACTCTCTTTGTTTTTCTTTGTTTCTGCTCAACCATTTTCTCTGTGTGTGCCTCTCTCTCTCTCTCTCTCTCTCTCTCTCTCTCTCTCTCTCTCTCTCTCTCTCTCTCTCTCTCTCTCTCTCTCTCTCTCTTTCTCTCTCTCTATCTCTCTCTCCCTCTTTCTATCTCGTATCTCTTACTGATATTCTCTCTCGCTCTCTCTCTCTCTCGCTCTCTCTCTCTCTCTGTCTCTTTTTCTGTGTCTTTGCTTCTTTTTTCTCTCCCAGTTTCTCTTTCAATCTGTTTTTTTTCTTCTTTTATTTCTCCTCATCTCTCCTAGTCTTATTTGTGGACGTGCAAATCAAATGTTTTTACCCTTACATATTACAAGAAAATAACAAAGTACATCGCAAAATGTGTAAATATTGTACGGTTTCGATATACAGGTAGAACTGTTAAATATAAAGTTAGAAATTTTCATCCCGATAAGGCGGCATGGAAAAGAGATATAATTTAACGAAAATAGACACTAAAATATGTAATAACATTTCCTTGAAGTTAGGCTATGGAACAATGACCGTGATCGACAGATAGAATGCAGCTTCAAGCAGAATAATACCCGACTCAACCAAAATTAGGTTTTCCTGGAGTGCGAAACTGCATGACTGGATGAGTGGCAGTCAACCCTGTTTCAGAGTTTCTTCACTATTTAGACACCAAAGCAACCACTGCATCGGGATTACAGGACTTTTTAGACACTTAAGTCAGCTATTGTTTGGGATTCCAGATTGCTGCCTCTGTTTAGAATCTGGGGCCCACCATTGTATCGGAGTTCGTAGCTCTCCCTTTGTTCAGATGGTAAGATTCACCACTCCGGATTTCAAAGGTCTACTTCTATTAGACACCAGCGTCCACGGTTGTATGGAGATTTCAGAGTCCTGCTCCTGTTTAAATAATAGGGCCCATTATTGTATCTGGGTTTCAGTATTCCTCCTTTGTTTAGACACTAGGGCTTGTAGAACTAATCAAAACCCTTAAGGCGTGCCAGCATCTTCATGGAAAAATGGAGATGTCTGTGATAACATTAAGTCAAGTTAAGAAAAGTAGCGAGAAAGTTAAAAAAAAAAAAAAGAAAGAAAGACAGACAGAGAGAGAGATAGAGAGAGAGTAAGGTTGATAAATATTAACATTGGTATCGATAAATATTTACAAAATGAGGATGATTCCTGGCATTCAGATAAAATGATAGATAGTATGGCTTACAAATATTTATTGCATTAGCCTTATCACATAAATCATTTTTTTCCTCGTGTAATGAGGTAAGCTTTGTATTTACTCAAGAGATGCCAAATGATGAGACAAGGTATTTGTTTTGCTCACGGTGCATGAACATGGTAGACTAGTACCATTGAAGATAAAGTCAGTTTTTGTTGGGTTTTTTTAATCACATCAGATGGTAACCTCAACACGGTGTTGTACCACAGTATTTCCCCTTAAAGCAATGTGGGGATGTAGGAAAGTCGTTGTAGCGCATTTTAGCTCATGTATCACGAAGGTGAATACAGTTATGGCGGTACATAATCAAACAAGTCAAATTGAAAGTCACTTTTTTCAAAAGCTCTTCATGAAAATATAGTTTGTAAAATATACTTTGCAAATTAGCAGAGAGAGAATAAAAAAGTTAAAAAAGGCTAGAAAAAGTTCGGACAACATTAAGGCTCCTTCGATTGATTAAATCCTTTGCTCTTCATATCTCAAATGGCTTTTAAAGATTCAAATTCTCCAATGAAATAGACTAAATGTAATAATTATAATCATATGAATTTATATATCTGGACAATTGACGTACTTAGGTCCTTGAACTGTAAAATACAATACAAATTTGATTGATTCTTTGTTTCATGACATACATAACCTAAAGTTTTCTGTTTTCATTAAGTTCATATTATTATTCAGTCATGCCCGATTTTTTACGTAGTTTACCTCGCAAAAAGTATATGTAAGAGGATATTGATTTATTCTTAGCAGCTTTCAATATTTCATCTCTCTATTAGAACACTATGAAATATTTATAGAAACTGAACCGCATTGTTAGTTATACGAAGAAAACTGAAATTCAGGATCAAACCTGTCATTTTCAGTAATAACTGCAGAACCACGGGATTAACCCGTTTTCTTTCCCCATGACTACAGGTTTTGTTGTTTTCTTTTGTTATTCACCTCTTATTTTTTTTATTGATTTTTACATTGTGGTTCTTGACGTGAAATTCCTTTCAGAGCAATAAGGAAAAAACTTAAGTCGCCTGGTAACCGATGAAAGCAGATTGTCTCTGTTTAAGTTCACTTTTAAGAGCTGGGAACTTACAAACAACCCGTTCATGTTATGTTCGGGATTTTTCTCTACACATATATTAAACGTGATCGACTACTCAAAATTTAATTCAAATAGCTGTGATAACAACATGTCCTATGCTTGAAGTAGTTATGAAAAGGCCTCGGGGAGTTTTTTTTCCACCTAAAAAGGCAAATTGGATTGGAGTCATAGGGTTGATAAACAGCATTCTTTCTTATCTGATGAAAGTCTCTGATACTGGCATGGTAATCAATCCATCGAAATCAGACCCATCTTGATCGCGATAACAGCTAGGGAATGAAATAACGCAGATCATGAAGGAGACTTTATAACTTGTAAAGGCAGGTGTGTAAGAAAAATAAAGAGTAACGAAGAGAGAGAGAGAGAGAGAGAGAGAGAGAGAGAGAGAGAGAGAGAGAGAGAGAGAGAGAGAAAGTGAGTGATGAATGAAAAAAGAGGGAGAGAAGGTTGGAGATAGGAGAGAAAACAGGAGATGGCAGAGAAAGATCAAATTATTTTCTTTATTTATGCTGTCGCCAGTATCTGTAACATCTCCTTCTATCTTGATGCGACTAAAATGGTTACTTGTTTTCAATTTTTTATTCAAATTCCTTTATTAGAGAGGCGTATTTAATGTTGCCAAAATATTTACTCATTCATACAGTATGATAAGTTTATTATACATATATGGAACATATTGTAACCACCGTTTCAAGAGTATTTCATTTTTATCACTTTAAACGTGTCGTAAGAATCATGATTGACACGAAAATGTGTGACTCTAAATCTCAT